>QJPP01003026.1:0-135826 GCA_003996215.1 Jaltomata sinuosa | reverse complement strand
GTTGTTTCTTACTTTCACCTGTGCCTATGGTGTGTATATTCTGCTTACTAGCCTCACATGTGGTTCTGTTGATTTCCCTCTGGGCTAGTTCCTGTGTACCATTCGTTGATTTCTGTGACTGCTTGCTTCTATTCTGTCTATTACTGTGCTTTTATTTTATATGTGCCCAGTCGGCCTATGATACCTACTGGGTACCTTATGCTTCGCATTTGGTGCTCACCCCTACCCCCTGCATCTTTGGGTGCAGATCCTAGTGTGGGCCATCGCCGGTAGATCGTTGAGATTCATGCGTGGAGATCTGTTGAGGACTACTTCAGGCTGAGGGTGAGCTCTTGGCGATCAGAGCTTAGCTTTAGTTTATCTTTTGCTGTATGTACTCTATTTCCATTCAGAGACATCTGTATATATAGTTTTGGTTGACTTGTACTCCATGTATGTAGTTTGGCTCTGTACTATGATACCAGGTCTTGGGGTTTGGTTTAGTTTTCCGCATTTGTATATATTTACATTCTTATTATCTATTTTATTCGTCTTGTTCTCTTATTTGTTAGATAGTAGCCCATTACTAGCTGTTCTGGGCTACAGGGATTGGTTCACCTACCGGGGGTTGTAGGTGCCATCATGACCGAGAAATCGGGTCGTGACATAGGTTGTCCATGGATAGTGTGTCACAGGTTGAGGAAGGAAATAAGGAATTAGACAAGGATGTTCACCGGATTTCTTGGTTAGGGGTTCGCCTCACTGATTTGTCAGAAGGTGGTGTCATCATTCAGAATGGGTCAGAGTCTTCATTGGTAGCCGAGGTGAAGGAAAATCAAGACAGCGATCCCATCCTACTTTAACTAAAAGGTGTTATCCAGCAGCAGAGAGTAGAGGTCTTCTCTCAAGGGGGAGATGGTGTACTTCGTTACCAGGGTCGGTTATGTGTTCCTAATATAGGTGAGTTGAGACAACGAATTTTGGCAGAAGCTCATAGCTCCAGACATTCCATCTATACTGGTGCCACCAAGATGTACCGTGACTTATGGGAAGTCTATTTGGTGGAATGGTATGAAGAGGGACATTGTTGATTTCGTGGCTAAGTGTCCCAACTGTCAGCAAGTGAAGGTAGAACATCAGCGACCAGGTGGTATGACTCAGGAGATGGTCATTCCTACTTGTAAGTGGAAGGTCATCAATATGGACTTCATTATGAGTTTACCTCGCACTTGTAGGCATCATGATTCTATCTGGGTGATTGTTGATCAGGTGACTAAGTCAGCCCACTTCTTGGTTGTCAAAATTACCAATTCAGCAGAGGACTATGCCATACTCTACATCCGTGAGATAGTCAGGTTGCATGGAGTTCCCTTATCCATAATCTCATATAGGGGTACTCAGTTCACATCTCAGTTTTAAAGATCGTTTTAGAAGGGTCTTGGTACACAGGTTAATCTTAGCACAACTTTTCACCCGCAGACAGATGGACATGCAGAGCACACCATTCAAACTTTAGAGGATATGTTGAGGGCTTGTGTAATCGACTTCAAAGGTAATTGGGATGATCACTTACCTCTTATAGAGTTTACCTATAGTAACAGTTTTCACTCTAGCATTCAGATGGCTCCGTATGAGGCACTCTATGGGCGAAGTTGTAGATCACCTATAGGCTGGTTTGAGGTAGGAGAAACAGCTTTGATAGGCCCAGATTCAATTCATGAGACTATGGAGAAGGTTTATCTTATTAGAGAAAGGTTGAAGGCGGCTCAAAGTCGTCAAAATCTTATGCAGATGTGAGGAGAAGGGAGCTAGAGTTTAAGGTTGATGATTGTATTTTTCTGAAAGAGTCACCCATGAAGGATGTGATGAGATTCGGTAAGAAGGGGAAGCTAAGTCCCAGATATGTAGGCCCTTACAAGATTCTGAAGAGAGTTGGCAAGGTGGCTTATGATTTGGAGATATATCCTCGTTGAAGAGATGCATTGGTGATCCAACTTTAGTAGTGCCTTTAGAAAGTGTGGCTGTGAAGGATAGCCTCACCTATGAGGAGGTTCCAGTTGAGATTCTTGACCTTCAGGTTTGTAGGTTGAGAAATAAGGAAGTCACTTCAATAAAGGTTTTGTGGAGAAATTAGTCCGTAGAAGGAGCTACTTGGAAAGCAAAAGCAGCCATGATAGCCAAGTACCCTCACCTCTTCCCTTCTGATTCAGCTTCAGCTTGAGGTAATAGTTCCTCTCCAATATCTTAGCTTACTCTTGTGTAGTTCAGTCCCAGTACCTTGTTCCCTCAGTTATCCTTGTATTTCAGCATATTTGCATGTTCGTGGAACTCAGTTAAGTTAGGTATCAGTTTCTAGTGCTCAGTTGGAAGGGATTGCAGCTCTTTCCCTCCAAACTCAGCTTGTTTAGTCTTCATTCGAGGACGAATGATCCCAAGGGGGAGATATTGTAACACCCCAGGAACCAAACCAACTACTGGACTGTACTCAGCAGGAAAATTTCAAAAAAATTTAAGTTTCCAGGAACCACGGTTAAGACTACGGACCATAGTTTGGAACCACGGTCCATCATCTCGACCATAGTTCCAATTTCCAGAGGAACCTCAGTTCATGGTCCAGGAACCACGAGTCAGACCACGGACTGTAGTTTAGAACCATAGTCTTATAATGGCCCAGCCCGCTAGTTATATTATCCGCTTTGGGCCTAGACCCGCACGACTTTAAAACGCATCTCTAGAGAGTAAGGCCTGCTTACTTATATACCCAACATCTCTCTTGTGTTTTGCCTATGTGGGACTTCTAATCCTAATCTGGAGTTTTACATGCACACCCTCTTATAGACTCAGCGTCCTCGCTGAGGTTTGCCCCACTGAATGGGATTTGCCTAGACTCAGGACTGAGATTTTCCCCGCCTTATCGGGATTTTCCTGAACTCAGTTTGAACTCTGGACCACATCGATAAGGCTGACACATGAGTGACGCTGATACCATTTGTAACAGCCCAGCCCACTAGTGATATTGTTCGCTTTGGGCCTAGACCCGCACGACTTTAAAATGCGTCTCTAGCAAGTAAGGCCTGCTTACTTATATACCCAGCATCTCTCCTGTGTTTTGCGGACGTGGGACTTCTAATCCTAATCTAGAGTGTTACAGTTGTTTATTTTCATCCACCTTTTAAAGGTTTTATAAAAACACAATTAAAAAAATTATTTTTGATTATCAAGGTCAATATTATCATTATCTTCGTTGTTTATTTTTCTATAATACTTGTAAGGTAACTATCACTTCTGATATGAATCGTAGTGTTAATGGTAGTTATTATTTCACTACGGGTCATTGAATTGATGAAAAATGAAACTTGAAAAAAAAGGAATTTTAGGTTATAAAGCTTGTGAATTTAATAAAATCGGTAGTTACATAGCTTACACTATTGGAGAATTTTTAATTTTTTTTGAATTTCATAATAAAGTAATTAGTGTCACCCTAGATAATGCTTCTAATAATACAAATGATATTGATAAACTAAAATCGGTACTTTGCCCTATTTATGATGATGATTTTGTATTAGGTGTGTTGCTCACATATTATAATGACCGGGTCCATTATTACGGATAAACTTTTCGTGCCAAGTTTTGAATTAGAAAATTTTCGAGTTTAGGAGTTGGAAATTCTGGGCTAGGCTAGTCTCGGACGATTTCTAAGTAAGGTATAGTCTAGGGCAATCTGGGTAAGGATTGGGTAATGTGTGTTGTAGTGAGCTAGTTTTTCCGTTAGCTAAGACATAAAAGAGTTCGGGGGACTTTTCGGAAGTGAATTCGGGTAAGTAGAACTACTGGTATCGAGTTTGATGTGAAGAGGTTATTCTAAAATGTCGGGGATTGAAGGTGTGTTGTAAAATTGGCACTTTTGAGGAATTTTATGACTTTTTGTCCCGTGTCAACTGCCATAGTGGTTGACACAGCGCTATCGCGATATCCGCTTTAATGGAGAAATTACCGCTATAGCGAAAGTCAACGACGGTCAGCACCACCATAACAGTCGGTTTCACTATGACAGTACCGCTATAGCAGAGCCTGGACCGCTATAGCGGACTGAGTCAGGATTTAATGCAGAAACTTCTCCAAAATGTTCAGTTTTTACCAAGAATATTTTGGAGAAGGTCAAGGGCAATTTTGGGCGAACCTTACTCTTTTTTCATTATTTTTCATCCCAAAGGTAAGGTTTCTACTCCTCTAACTTAGTACTATAATTCCTACGTTGTAGAATTGCTAGTTATGAACTTGGGGAAAAGTTTGGATTAACCTAGGAATGGTAGAATCCGGGAAAAAAGGGATTCTAGGGCGTAGAAGTTCTTGGGTCTTGAATATTATCATTGGGTTATGATCAATTAGCCTTAATTCTCTAAATGTATCCATAAAAATGATAGACTTAGGTGAATTAATTGTGGGAAAGCCTGAGAAAGGGTGGAATGATCATAGTTTGGCCTAGGAATTGGGATTTTGTATAATTCAGGTAATTGTTAGGCCATGTGGACTGATTTTAGTATCTTGTAATGATTTTTAGACCAAGAACAAGCAAGAGCTTCAGAAAACAGGAAGGCTCTGGGTCAATAGAGCTTTTGAGTAATTCGAGCTAGGTGATGGTTATTGATTTCCCAATATGCAATATGTGTTCATATACTATCGCTTAGTATTATGTGAGTTGCATACTTAGGGAATGAGTTTATGAATGTCTACTTATCTGATTATCAGTCTTGTGACATGAGCTGGTTTGTTGCTTGTTGGTTTACAAGTATGCTTTTGTATATTATTTGTTGATTGATTGAATTGGTGTGACATTCGGTTTGCTCAGAAACCACGCCTGGTACAGGTTACTTATTTGTTGGCTCGGGTACCACGCCTGGTACAAGATACTTTTTGGTTGGCTTGGGTACCACGCCTGGTACGAGATTCATAATGGTTGGCTAGGGTACCACGCCTGGTACGGGTTTGATTTACTTGCATTGATTATATTCTTTCGATAGTTCCATGAGTGGACCGGATTGTATTCTTGAATTGTGATTTCTGCATATGGTCCACGAGAGGCCGGGTGCTTATATTTAAATATGAGGTTGGTCCTAGTGTAGACCAGAATTGCATGTAGAAAACATAGGTGGTGTTCTAGGGATCCTTGGTGGGTCTAGGTTGTGTGAATAATACATATGTTTATTGTCACTGAATTGTCCTTGATTGTTGATTGGTTATATGTGGTTGATAGGTTAAGGAAGAGACTTGTAGTTTAGTTATATTGTTGACTTGTTACATGTTAACTTCACTTTACTCAGCTTTGATTTACTGTGCATATCTTATTTATTGGAGCTGGACGTTGATCCTACTAGTACACGATAGTTGTGTACTGATTCTGCACTTGATTTTCTTTTTATGAGTACATGACATCTTCCGGCGGCTAACACACGACCTCACTTGTAGTCCCAGCGGTTTCATATCTCAAAGGTGAGCTACTTCAATCGAGCTACCTTATCTTCTTCATTTAGTTGTAGCCTAATTATTTCGAGCTTAAACTCTCTTTTTATTTTTAGGGGCATCCCCGTACTCTAGACGATTGGTAGAATGTTTTGGTACGGTGACTTTCAGGTTCTAGGGAGGTTTTTTGCAGATTCTTATTTATTTAGTGTTTTGAGATATGAATGTTAGTTTACATTATTGCAACTGGTTTTGAGCTGTTAGACTTTGCTAAGTATTGGGTCGGTATTGGTCCGCTCATCCAGGGGGTTTCGGGTGGGTGCCACTCATGACGGGTTGGGTTGTGACAAAGATGGTATCAGAGCCTTAGGTTCGTTGATCTCGTTGTACCAAAACGAGTCTAGTAGAGTCTTGTGGAATGGTATGGAGACATTTGTACTTTTCTTCGAGAGGCTACATGACTTTAGAAAAACTATCTCTTCTTTCTTCCTTCGTGCTATAACTTGATTCCAATTGGTATCTGGTGATACAAATTGGTATCTAACTTCTTTCTCTCTTTGCTACAGATGGTGAATACAAGAAACAACGGAGCGAGAGCAACGGTCCCAGTTGTCAGAGGTAGAGGAAAGGGCCAGTGCAGGGGCCGAGGTAAAGCAGCACCCGCCAAGGGTGGAGATCAAGCAGCTATAGGAGCACGTGAGGTGACCCCTCCACCCAGGCTCTGACTGAGGAGGAAGTTCAGGTTGTTGTTGAGGAGGGAGCAGATCAGGTGGAGATGGCACCAACTGGAAGTTCAAGCCTTCCCCCTATCACGCCCGAAGAATTTCAGCAGGTATGAAGCTTTCTTAGTGGACTGGTTGGTGCAGGATCCACCCCTATTGGTAATGCAGATCAGGTTTCGAGATCCCAACCAGCAGTTGCAGTGGCTCCTAGGATGGATGCGGCATCTGGTACTGATGAGTTTTTCCATCCAATGCTAGGACCGGTTATGACAAGGAATGAGCACAATATGCTGACTAAGTTTCTGAAGCTGAAACCTTCTACGTTTCAGGATACTAAGAAGGAAGATGCTTATGAATTTATCTTGGACTGTTATGAGAGGCTGCACAAGCTGGGCATTGTGCAACATCATGGGGTTGAGTTCATCACTTTTCAGTTGCAAGGTGATGCTAAGCAATGGTGGAGATCTCATGTGGAATGTAGGTTATCTGTTTTGCCTCCACTGACTTGGACGGAGTTTCATACTCTCTTCTTAGAGAAGTATGTGCCCCGTACCTTGAGGGATCGTAAGAAGGATGAGTTTCTGGCTCTTGAGTAGGGTAACATGTTGATCTCCGCTTATGAGGCCAAGTTTCATGCCTTATCTCATTTTGCTACTCAGTTGTTGGGCACCGAAGAGGAGAGGATTTGGTTGTTTGTGAAAGGTTTGAATACTGAATTGCAAGTGTTGTCCCTGCACATGACTTCAGCAGAGCTTCAATGAGGTCACATACTATGTAAAGAAGTTAGAAGGGGTCAGACAGGTTGGGCTAGCTAAAGTGTTAGCCAAGAAGTCCCAGAACGATGGAATTTTCAGTGGTTCGTACTCCAGGGGCCACAATCAATAGGTGTACTCTGCCCGTCCTATTCAGTCAACTCTGCCAGCTGCCACATGTGGTCGTCTGGGAGCTAGTCATAAGTTTTCAACTCCTAGAGGCCAAGGAGCTTCTTACACATCCACCAACAGGCAAAGTATTAACTTGATGCTTTAATTGTAATGATATTCCTCTAAAATAATGTCATAGACCAATGCTTGCCGCATCAAGCGATAACATGTTTGGATTCAATTCCAATATTTCCTGTTCACGTCAAATTGTGATTCCAAATTACCAATCATTATGTAGTCAAGAGACTATATATAATAAAATAATCATCAGGTCATCACATTTCTCTTTTTAACTTGTGGATTACAAGAATTGTGGCATCTTTGTTTTAAAAAGGACAAGGCCCCATCCCTTTAATTCCATAAAAGGAAATTTAACCTTTGTTATAATGAATGTTGGTTCAGTCAATTCCAATTTGGAGTTGGCAATTTTCACCACCTTGAATTCCTTGCATGTCCAATTTTGGTTCTCCCACACGGAGAAACAACCTCAGCCCATCACTTTTAAAATCTTATATAAACCCAATGATTTTTTAATTCATGAGCATACATTCGCTGTGTCCGAGAATCACTAGTAGGAAGCGTTGGTGTCAAGGTAATTCCCTTTTTCTTCTCATGTTTTTTATGGTGTTGTCTCCTTTTTTGTAGGCTCAGAACAAGCAAAATTCACAAAGAGGTTGGCTTAAAGTGCGAGAGTTTAACATCGCCTTCGATACTTTGAGACTGATAAGTTTGGCTTCAAATTTTGCACTTACGCAACAATCATCTTAAGGTGCGATAGTTTAACATCGCCTTTGACACTTTAAGACTGATGAGCTTGGATCTTTGGCTGCTTGTATCCACAAAACAATATAATCAGCTTGAGGTGCGAGAGATTAACATTGACTCTGACACCTTGAAACTGATAACTCCAAGTCTGATCTTTTCAACGACATCTCTATGCAACAATTAGCTTAAGGTGCGAGAGTTTAACATCGCCTCCGACACCTTGCGACTGGTAAGTTTGGCTTCTTTTAAAAACGTATCCATACAATAATCAGCTTAAGGTGCGAGAGATTAACATTGCCTCCGATACTTTGAGATTGACAAGTTTGGCTTCAAGTTTTGTACTTATGCAACAATCAGCTTACGGTGTGAGAGTTTAACATCGCCTCCGACACCTTGAGACTGACAACTCCAAGCTTGGCTCTTTTAAACGATGACTCCATACAACAATCAGCTTAAGGTGCGAGAGTTTAACATCGTCTCTGGCACCTTGAGACTGACAAGTTCAGCTCCTTTTAATGACAATTCGTGAAAAGGCCAGCTTAAGGTGCAAAGGGACAAATTTGTCCACCTTAAGGCATGGGAATGAACGATCCTTTTAAGGATAAATCCGCGAAAAGGCCAGCTTAAGGTGCAAAGGGATAAAATTTGTCCACCTTAAGACATGAAAATTTGAAAGGACAAGGCTCGAAAACTTGGTAGATTCAAACTTTTAAAGACTTCAACTCGTAGACTCAACAACTTTAAAGAAATTCAACTTGCAAAGTTGCTGAACTTTTGAGGACTTCAACTCACAAACTTGGAGGATTTTGACTTCAACCTGCGAACTTGGCAAATTTGAAATCTTTATCTCGCAGGCTTGGAAGATTTCAGAACTTCACCTCACAAACTTGGTAGATTTAGACTTCAACTTGCAGACTCGGTGAATTTGAGGATTTCAACTTACAAACTTGGTGAATTTGAGAACTTCACCTCATAGACTTGACAGATTTTGAAGTCTTCACCTCGCAGATTTGATAGATTTGAGACATTTAATTTGCGAACTTCACATATTTGAAGACTTCAAGCAACAAACTTGGTGAATTTGAAACTTTTATCTTGAAGATATGGTGCATTTGAAACTTTAACTTGAAGACTTAGCATATTTGAGACTTCATCTTACAGAGTTGTTGGATTTGAGAGCTTCACTTTGAAGACTTGGCAGATTTGTGACTTCATCTTGTGGAGTTGTCGGATTTTAGAACTTTGATTTGCAGACTCCACATATTTGAAGACTTTAACTTGCAGACTTAGAGGCTTTGAGGACTTCAGATCCTGATGAAGAAACTCATATTTCATAGTGGTTTGCCCCTATCGAGCCATCAATATCTGATGAGAGCCCAAAGTTTGATAAAAGAGTGCTTGTAGACCTGACTTTTATGTGGCATATCAAGTGGGAACATGTGTTTTTTCTTATTGTAACACCCCAGAAATCAAACCAGCTTTCTAAGTTTGAAACTCTAAAAAATTTCATGTTCCCAGGAATTACGGGTCCAAACCACGGATCGTGGTTAGAAGCACGAGTCGTGGAATGGAACCGTGGAATGCCTTCTGTAGGTTAGCCTCTGGTCTGAGAACCACGAGTTGGTTCTACGGACCGTATTTCACTCTACGGATCGTAAAGTCAACTCGTGGAACTTGATCTGAGGGTTGCCTGTTTTCTTAGGAACCATGAGTGACTTCTACGGATCATGTAGTCTGAACCACGGACCGTAGTGTCCACTCGTGGTATTGAATCAGAGACCAGCTAAGTCCCCAGGAATTACAACTTGGGGCTACGACCCGTGGTCCATTCTACGGGTTCATCCTGTTGACCCATAGTTTGGTTTCTGTAGCCTATATTTTTGGCCAGGAACGATGGGTGGAAACCATGAGCCGTGGTTTGGTCTGTGACTCATGGAATCCATCTGTGGTCTCTGAAAGTCAATTTTTTCCAGTTTTTTCCTAATTATGTCCCAGGGGTATTTTAGTCATTACCCACCCTTTTAACTCATAAATGATATCATTTTGACTATTTCTAGAAGGGTTTTCACCCTCATTAGCCTAAGTCCCTCCTTAAATCTTTATTCATCTCCCAAAAAGGAAAATAACTCCTTCAAGCTCCAAGTCTCAAGCTCCAAGATCAAGTCTCCTTTCTTTTCAATTTCAAGTGGGTTAGCTTCAATCAAGGTATGTTGTTAAAAGTTGACTTGAATGTTCTGGGTGTTGTTAAAAGTAAGATATTATGATCATAGGTTGTTAAATTCCCTATTTTTATCCGTAAAAATGATAGAACTAGGGAAATTAATGGTGGAAAGCCTGGGAAAAGGGTGGGATGATCATGGGTGGCCTGGGGTTTTGGGATTCGCTGTAATCCGGATAATGTGCAGGCCTTGTTTGTTAATTTCATGTATTTGTATGTTATTTTAGACCAAGAACGAGAAAGGAATCTGGAAAATGGGAAAGCTCGGGTTGAATAGAGCTTGGATCATTCGAGGTAGGTGATGGCTTACGATTTCTATGAATATTGTATGTGCTTGTACTCTTATCTAAGTGGTTGTATGAATTGCATTGCTTAGAGGGATTGTGTAGAATGTCTAAGGGTGGTCCTGCTTTACAGTCTGTGAGTTGAACGGTGTGTACTTATTGGTTTACAAGTTGTGTGTTCATATATTGATTGTGGATTATTGACATTCGGTTGGCACGGGTACCACGCCTGGTACAGGTATACAAATGGTTAGCATGGGTACCACGCCTGGTACAGGTATAATAAATAGTTGGCACGGGTACCACGCCTGATACGAATTACTAATGGTTGGCTCGGATACCACGCCTAGTACGAGTTTATTTTTTGTATCATTGCATTGTTGTTGATTGTATTGCATTGACTGATATTGGTTTCGTGAGTGAACCGAGCTGTTTGTTAAATTGTGATATTGACTAGTGGTCCTTGAGTGACCGAGAATTCTGTTATATCTGTCGAATTGGTCTTGGTTTAGGCCGGGTTATTTGTTAACACTTAGGTGTTATCTAGAGGGGATCCCAGGGTGGGTGTGGGCTAGGCAGAAAGAATGGTTATGTGTATCTGACTGTTACTTATGGTTATTAGGGGTGGATTTCATGCGGGAACAAGTTAGGCAGAGACTTGTAGTCTAAGAGAGCCTCTTAGTATTGTTGCATGTCTTCCATACATTTTACTTGATATTGTTGTACTGCTTATACAATGTTTATTTGGAAACTGGCTGATGATCCTACCAGTACACAGTGGTGGTGTACTGATACTGCACTTGCTTGTCTTTCTTATGAGTACATGAAATCTTCCAGCGGCTGAGACGCAACCTCATCTGTAGTACCAGCTTCCAGACTTCAAGGGTGAGCTATTCGATCAAGCTGCCTTGGGTTCTATCTTTAGAGTTGTAGCCCATTTGTTTCGGGCTTAAACTATTTCCTTCATATTTTGGGGTTGCATCCCCGTACTCTAGACATTGGTAGATTGTTTAGTACTGTGACTTTCAGGTTCTAGGGGATAATTTCTGCAAGTTAATGTTAATGAAGTATTTTTCCTAAATTATTGAATGCTAGTTTACTTTCCGCACTTGGTTTTGAGCTGTTAGAACGGTTAAGTTCGGGAAAGTGATGGTTCTCTCATCCGAGGGTTGGATGAGTGCCACTCACGGTGGTCTGGGTCGTGACAATAAGAAACTCCTGTATGAATGTTTGACTAGTTTAAGCTTATGATATCTATTTTGAAGTCTTGACTCTTATCTCATGGTTACCATTCAAGTTATGATATTTACTTATGATATTCCCTTTTTCATGAACTCAGTTTTAAGTATGTTTTCATCATATTCATGCATATCTCACATACTCAGTACATCTTATAGTACTGACACTTATTTTGTGCTGCATCCTATTGATTGTGCAAATTCAGGTTTCCTCCCTCAGATACATAGCTAGTCAGTGTCAGTCGTTCGAATCTTATTGGTGAGCCCTCATCCTACAAGGACCAGAGTTATGATTAGTTTTCTTTATGTCCCTTTTGTTGGATTCATGATTTAGTTGGAGTCTTGTCCCATCAACTCCTATTTCAAATTTAGAGGCTTCAGACATAGCTAGTTTGTATTCTGGATGGGTCCTTTGTAGACTTTTGCTATTTAAGTTATGAATTCCTACTTTCTATCTATGTATGCTTCCGCTTATTTTCCTTAAGTATATCTGAGTATTCCATGACCAAGGGTTAATATAGAGCACTCGTGCCTCGGATATCGTGTTACGTCTAGGGGGTAGCCTCAGGGTATGACAAACTTATTATTAGAGCCTCAGGTTCAAGAGTCCTAGGGTGTCTAAAGCCGCATCGAGTAGAGTCTCTTTCATGTGTGTGAAGTGCGCCACACTTATGAGAGAGAAGCTATGAGATGTCTTAGGAAAAGTTCACTTCTTTCATGATCAGTATTGTGCGATAGATTTTAACTCTGTTACTCCTCTAATCCATTCTTATTACGTTTCAGATTATGCCTCATCATTGTGCTATGCCTCACCAAGCCACTCGGAATGCTGCTCCTCTAGTTTCGGCCCCCGAGGTCACGAATAAAGAGTTCAAGAACGCCATCCATTTGCTAGCCCAGACCATGGCCACTCAAGCCAACCAACCGACTTCTATCCCCATCCACCATTAATGTGGGGTAGCGGCCCGGGTTCGTGATTTTGTCTGAATGAACGCTCCTGAATTTGGGGTTCAAAAGTTAGTGAGGACCTACTTAACTTTATTGATGAAGCGAAGAATATCTTTGATATTGTGCAAGTTGGTGATGTTGATTTTGTGGAGCTCGTGTCCTGTTAACTCAAGGATGTAGCTCATATCTTGTTCACGCAATGGAAGGAAGCTAGAGCTAGGAACGAGGTCCCTATGACTTGGGAGTGTTTTGAGAGGGCTTTCCTCGATCGGTTCTTTCCCCGAGAGTTGAGGCAAGTGAAGGCTGAGGAGTTTATGAACTTGAGACAGGGGTCGATGTTAGTCCAAAAGTACAATTTGAAGTTCATGCAGTTGTCTAGGTATGCCCCCTCTATGGTAGCAGACTTGCATGATCAAATGAGTAAGTTTATCTATGGGGTTTCAGATATAGTGAAGAAGGAGTGTAGGTCTGCTATGCTATTGAGTGATATGAATATTTACAGGCTTATGACTCATGCTCACCAGATTAAGGGAGACAAGCTTAGGGAGATGGCTAGGGAGAACAAAAGAGCCAGATATGAGGGTTCGGGATTTAGCCATCAGAAGTCCAGTGGCGGACATCATTCTTCTTTTCAAAAGAAATCATCAGGTTCCATTCATTCTTCAGCTAGGGCCCCTTCTCAGACCTTCAGGCCCACCATGATCAGTTTGATAGAGGTGCAGGCTCTTATTCTCAGGGGAGTGGTGCAAAAGGGCCTTCTTTTCCCGTTTGTACCAAGTTTGGGAAGAGTCATCTTGGTGAGTGTCTAGCCGGTTCAGGTTGCTTCGGATATGTTCAGGCTAGACATCAGATTAGAGATTGTCCTTCAACTAAGAAGGGATAGGGAGGTAGTAGGGCTCAGTCTGCCCTAGCATCCCCAGGAGGTCGACCAGCCCAGCAGGGCACAGCTTCTAGTTCTGGTGGTCAGCGCCAGAACCGCCTTTATGCTATGTCCTCTCGCCAGGACCAGGAGAGTTCACCGGACATTGTCACTAGTATGTTGAAAGTCTTTTCTCTTGATGTGTATGCTTTGTTGGACCCCGGTGCCTTTCTATCTTTTGTGACCCCTTATCTAACATGCAAATTCAAATTTTTTCCTGAATTACTTTTAGAACCCTTTTGTGTTTCTACTCTTGTTGGTAAGTCAGTCCTAGCCAAAAAAATCTACCAAAATTGCCCTATCTCAGTCTTCATAGAGTCACTTCAGCGGATTTAGTAGAGTTGGAGATGACTGATTTTGATGTTATTCTTGGTATGGATTGGTTGTATGCTTGTTATGCCTCAGTTGATTTCTGTACTAGGGTTGTTAGTTTTAAGTTTCCAAATGAACCCGTCTTAGAGTGGCAAGGTAGTCCCCCATCCTCGAAAGGTCATTTTATATCTTATCTTAAGGCTAGAAAGATGATTTCTAAGGGTTATGTTTATCATATAGTTTAGGTCATGGACACGGAGTATGGAACCCCATCTCTTCAGTCTGTTCCTGTTGTGAATGAGTTCCCAGAAGTGAGGATTTTCCCAGAGTCCCTCCCGAGTGGGAGATCGACTTTGGGATAGATCTTCTCCCAGATACGAATCCTATCTCTATTTCTCCCTATAGAATGGCTCCCGTGGAACTTAAGGAGTTAAAGAATCAGTTGAAGGATCTTCTTGATAAGGGTTTTATCAGGCCTAGCATTTCTCTATAGGGTGTCCCAGTTTTGTTTGTGAGAAAGAAAGATGGTTCTCTCAGAATATATATTGACTACCGTTGGTTGAACAAGGTCACAAGCAAGAATAAGTATCCCATTGCTAGGATTGATGATTTGTTTGATCAGATTCAGGGTGCTAGTTTCTTATCCAAGGTCGATCTTAGATCCGGTTATCACCAGCTCTGGGTTAGAGAGTGTGATATTCCGAAGACAGCTTTCAAAACTCGGTATGGTCAGTATGAATTTATTGTTATGTCTTTTGGTCTAAAGAATGCTTCTGTAGCTTTTATGGATTTGATAAACCGTGTGTTCAAACAGTATTTGGATATATTTATGATTGTTTTCATTAACGATATTCTTATCTCTTCTCGGAGTGAGGAGGAGCATGCAGACCATTTGAGAGATGTGTTGCAAACTCTCAAGGACCGATAGTTATTTGCTAAGTTTAGTAAGCGTGAGTTTTGGATGCAGTCTGTTGCTTTTCTTGGTCATATTGTGACTAGAGATGGTATTCGGGTTGATTCTCAAAAGATTGAGGCAGTAAAGGACTGGCCTAGACCCGCTTCCATGTCTGATATTAGGAGCTTTTTAGGTTTGGCTGGTTGCTACAGGAGATTTGTGGAATGGTTTTCTTCCATTGCTGCCCCTTTGACTCGGTTGACTCAGAAGAAGGTTAAGGTTCAGTGGTCAGATCTATGTGAGAAAAGCTTTCAGGAATTAAAGACTAAATTGACCACAACTCCAGTGTTGGCTCTACCTGAGGGCCTAGATGACTTTGTTGTGTATTGTGATGCCTCTAAGGTTGGTTTGGGTTGTGTTTTGATGCAGCATGGTAAGGTGATTGCTTATGCTTAGAGACAACTTAAGATTCATGAGAATAACTACCCTACTCATGATCTTGAGTTAGCAGCCGTGGTTTTTGCTTTGAAGATTTGGAGACAATACTTGTATGGTGTCCACATGGATGTATTCACCGATCATAAGGGTCTTCAGTATGTGTTCTCTCAAAAGGATTTGAATTTGCGACAAAGAAGATGGCTTGAGCTTCTTAAGGACTATGACATGAGTGTGCTTTACCATCCGGGTAAGACAAACGTTGTGGCGGATGCACTTAGCAGATTGTCCATGGGTAGTGTATCTTCTGTTGAAGACAAAAAGAAGGAATTGGTTAAGGAGGTTCATAGGCTTGCCCGGTTGGGAGTTTGCCTTATGGACTAGATCGAAAGTGGAGTTATTGTGAAGAATGGTTCCGAATCATCCATGGTAGCAGAAGTAAAGGCAAATCAAGACAGCGATCTAATTTTGCTTCAGCTAAAGGGTACAGTCCATCAGCAGAGGGTTGAGGTTTTCTCCCAAGGAGGAGATGGTGTGCTTCGTTATCAGGGTCGATTGTGTGTACTGATGTAGATGGGTTGAGATAGCAAATTCTGACTGAGGCTGATAGTTCCAGATATTCCATTCACCCTGGTGCCACCAAGATGTACTGTGATCTACGGAGAGTCTATTTGTGGAATGGTATGAAGAGGGACATAGCTGGTTTTGAAGCTAAGTGTCCCAACTGTCAGCAAGTGAAGGTAGAGCATCAGCGATCGGGTGTCATGATTCAGGATATTGACCTTCCTACTTGGACATGGGAAGCGATCAACATGGACTTCATTAGTGGGTTGCCTCGTACTCAACGACAACATGATTCCATTTGGGTGATTGTCGACCGGATGACTAAGTCATCCCACTTCTTGGCTATTAAGACTATAGATTCAGCAGATGATTATGCCAGACTCTACATTCGGGAGATAGTCAGATTGTATGGTGTTCCTTTGTCTATCATTTCAGATAGAGGTACTCAGTTTACCTCTCAGTTTTGGAGATCATTTCAGAGAGGTCTTGGTACTCAGGTGAAGCTTAGCATAACTTTTCACCAATAGATGGATGGACAGACAGAGAGTACTATTTAGACTTTGAAGGATATGTTAAGAGCTTGTGTGATTGATTTCAAAGGTAATTGGGATGATCACTTACCTCTTATCGAGTTTGCCTACAACAACAACTTTCACTCTAGCATCCAGATGGCTCCGTATGAGGCACTTTATGGTTGGAGATGTAGATATACTATTGTTTGGTTTGAGGTAGATGAGGAATCTTTGATTGGCCCAGATTTGGTTCATGAGACTATGGAGAAGGTTCATCTTATTAGGGAAAAATTGAAGATCGCTCATAGTTGACATAAATCATATGCGGTTGTAAGGAGAAGAGAGTTAGAATTTGAAGTTGATGATTGGGTTTTTCTGAAGGTGTCACCCATGAAGGGTGTGATGAGATTTGGCAAGAAAGGGAATCTTAGTCCCCATTTTGTAGGTCCTTATCGGATTCTGAGGAGAGTTGGTAGTGTTGCTTATGAGTTGGAGTTGTTGATGGAGTTAGAAATGGTTCATCCAGTTTTCCATGTTTCCTTGTTGAAGAAGTGTGTTGGTGATCCAACCTTGATTGTTCCTTTGGAGGATGTGAATGTGAAGGATAGACTTACTTATGAGGAGGTTCCCGTAGAGATCCTTGATCATCAGATTTGGAGGTTGAGAAACAAAGAAGTCACTTCGGTAAAGGTTCTTTGGAGAAATCAGCTTGTTGAAGGAGCTACTTGGGAGCCAGAGTCAGCCATGAAAGCCAAGTACCCTTATCTCTTTCCTTTCGATTCCGTTTCAGCTTGAGGTAATAATTTCCTCCTTTGTATGTCCCTCCTACTCTACTCCACCAGTTCCCTCTCATAATCTTAGCATGCATTCATGTTTTCGAAGTTGATTCAATCATGTTTTAAGTTGAAAAGCTCAGTTTTCATGTTCTTCAGATTTTATGTGTTGTTGACTGGTTGGGCTGTTTTCTCTTCAGTTTTCCCTTGTTTAGTGTTCATTCGAGGATGAATGATCTTGAGGAGGAGATATTGTAACACCCCAGAAATAGAACCAGCTTTCTAAGTTTGAAACTCTGAAAAATTTCATGTTCCAAGGAATTACGGGTCCAAACCACAGACTGTGGTTTGAACCATGAGTCGTGGAATGGAACTGTGGAATGCCATCTGCAGGTTAGCCTCTAGTCTGAGAACCACGAGTTGGTTCTACAGACCGTAGTTCACTCTACGGACTGTAAAGTCAACTCATGGAACTTGATCTGAGGGTTGCTTGTTTCCTCATAAACCACGAGTGACTTCTACGGACCATAGTCTGAACCACGAACTGTAGTGTCCACTCATGGTATTGAATCAGAGACCAGCTAATTCCCCAGGATTTATGACTTGGGTCTACGACCCGTGGTCCATTCTACGGGTCCGTCCTGTTGACCCGTAGTTTGGTTTATACAGCCTATCTTTTTGGCCAGGAACGACGGGTGGAAACCACAAGCCGTGGTTTGGTCTACGACTCGTGGAATCCATCCGTGGTCCCTGAAAGTCAACTTTTTCTAGCTTTTTCCTAATTATGTCCCAGGGGTATTTTAGTCATTACCTACCTTTTTAACTCATAAATGATATCATTTTGACTATTTCTAGAAGGGTTTTCACCCTTATTAGCCTAAGTCCCTCCTCAAATCTTCATTCATCTCCCAAAAAAGAAAAGAACTCCTTCAAGCTCCAAGTCCCAAGCTTCAAGATCAAGTCTCCTTTCTTTTCAATTTCAAGTGGGTTAGCTTCAATCAAGGTATGTGGGTATTCAACAATGGGTTTCTCTCACCCTTGTGCCCAAAACCCCCCAATTCTTATTTTGAATTATGAACTTGTGAATTAGGGTTTTAATCTAAATTGGGGGGAAACTTATGGAATCAGTTTCTATGCATCAATTCATAGTTTCTTATTGTGTATCTATGATTTGACTAAGATTTCTTAAATGATTTCGAAAACCCATGCATTAAAGTTGATTTCTAGCATGATTTCCTTCAAGTTATGGATTTCTAAGTTGGGGTTCTTACTCAATTCTCTTGGGTCTTTCTATTAAGTGCTTATCATGATTCCTCCATGGATTTTAAGTTCAATTTCACGCATTGATATTATGATCTCAAGTACTTTATGGAAATTGCATGCCTAATTCTTCAAGTATGAATTTAGAAAGAAAAAGTATGATTTGGAATTATAGCTATGCTAAACTTCAAGAACTTATGATATGAGAATTGTATGATACCCGATGTGTTTTCATGCTTTTCAATAAGATTTGGCATAAAATTGTGCTACTATGAATTTATGAGCTATATGAACATGTTTTGGGAGTAGTATTTAGCACTGAGCGATGAGAGTTTGATTACCCAAGTCCAGAACTACGTTGCCACCATAGGTTATGAAGTGCCCTATGGGCTTATGAGAGTGGTTCCACATCTTTTATGGTGTCCTATGTCTAGCGGGTATTAGGACAGCTTTGCCAACTAGGGTTATATAGTTTGGTATGGTGACTCGTTCCCTGGCAGGGTTCAAGTCAGCTTTGCTAACTAGGATTATATAGTTAGATTCCATGTAGCTCGCATGGTCTAATATCGGTTATAAGAAACTCCGTATAAATATTTGACTGGTTTAAGCTTATGATATCTATTTTGAAGTCTTGACTCTTATCTCATGGTTACCATTCAAGTTATGATATTCCCTTTTTCATAAACTCAGTTTTAAGTATGTTTTAAGTATGTTTTCATCATATTCATGCATATCTCACATACTCAGTACATCCTATAGTACTGAAGTACATTTTGCGTTGCATTCTCTTGATAATGCAGATTCAGGTTTCCTCCCTCAGACACGTGGCTAGTCAGTGTCAGCCGTTTGAATCTTATTGGTAAGCCCTCATCTTACGAGGACTGGAGTTATGACTAGTTTTCTTTATGTCCCTTTTTGTTGGATTCACGAGTTAGTTGGGGTCTTGTCCCATCAAATCCTATTTCAGATTTAAAGGCTTCAGACTTAGCTAGTTTGTATTCTGGATAGGTCCTTTGTAGACTTTTGCTATTTCAGTTATGGATTCCTACTTTCTCTTTATGTATGCTTCCACTTATTTTCCATAAGTATATCTGAGTATGCTATGACCAAGGGTTAATCTAGGGCACTCGTGCCTCGGATCCCATGTTACGTCTAGGGAGTAGCCTCGGGGCGTGACATTGACACTCATGTGACTGAACCCAAAATGAAATTCTAAGCACCTATGTACCTCAGTGAAGAGGATCAAGTCATAACATAGTTTTGAAAGAGTATCTTTTTTGTCCTAACTTTTGTCTAGGCCACCTCTTGTGAAGTTTTCAACCTAGCGGACTTTTTGTGTCCTAACTTTTGCCTAGGCCGCCTCTTGTGAGGTTTCAACCTAGCGGATAATTTATTTTTGGGAGAGCCATACACAGTTTATACTCTTGCGGGCCAGGAATTACATGCAGTTTATGCTCGTGCCTTAAGGAGCGTCATCTTCTTTCAAGGATAGTTCTTCTTCAAGAATTTTGCATTGATAGGGCCAACCCTTACGCCATCTGCATCAAAAAGCTTGTAAGCACCATTTAAATATGGTTCTTGTATAATGTATGTTCCATCCCACTTCGAGGTGAATTTGTCCCCAGACTTGTGAGAAGTGATAATAGGCCTCTTTAATGCAAGTACTTGATCTCCAACTTGGAAGCACCTCAAGCGAACCTTTTTGTTGAAAGCACGAGATAGATGGGCTTGATAACATTTAAGATTTTGTTTAGCTTCCAGCCTCTTCTCATCAAGTGCCTCTAACTTTGCAAGACGCAATCGAGCATTTTCTTCTTCAGTGAACCCTTCTTAAATAGCAAATCTGTAATATTTGGCGCTCAAGTGGTAGGACTGCTTCAACTCCAAAAGCAAGTGAGTATGGGGTTGCTTGCGTTGGTGTGCGGTAAGTCGTTCTATATGCCCACAAAGCTTCCTCCATTCGCTCGTACCAATCTCTTTTAGACTTGGAGATGACCTTCTTCAACAAGTTGCACAGATTCTTATTGAAAGCTTCAGCTAGACCATTGGTGGCAGCATGATACATAGAAGATTTACGTTGCTTAAACTCGAAGAGTTCACAAATCTTATTCATCAGCTTGTTATCAAATGGCTTGCCATTGTCCATTATTATATAGCGAGGAATGCCAAAACGGTAGATGATATTTTTTCGGATGAAGTTTGCAACATTTTCCTTTTTCACTTCTTTGAGAGCGATAACTTTGTCCCATTTAGAGAAGTAATCCATTGCATACAAGATGTATAAGTTTCCATAAGAAGATTTGGGTAGTGGTCCAACAACATCTAGTCCCCAAGCATCGAATGGCCAAGACGCAATAGTCGGGTATAGTACTTCAGGAGGCTGATGTATGAAATTTGCATGGAACTGGCAAGCCTTACATTTTTTAGAATAATCCAAGCAATCTTTCACCATCGCTGGCCAGTAATATCCCATTCTTTTTATGTGGAAGTGGAGCTTTGGTCCAGATTAATGTGATCCACATACTCCTGAATGTGCTTCTTATAAAGCTTGGATTGCTTCGTCTCCTCCCAAACATCGCAGGAGTACTCCCTCAAATGATTTTCTATATAATGTCTTTGTAGTAAAGGAAGTGAGGTGCATGACGATGAATGTTAGTCCTTCTCCTTGGATCCTACGGAAGTATCCCATAACACAAGTAGTCAATAATAGGTTATCTCCAATCTTCCTTCACTGCTTCAGAAATAGTGACGAGATGCTCAAGCTCATCTTCTGCATGTTCATCCTCATTTGGTGGTGGTACTACCTATTTTTGGCAGATAGTTACATATGTCTGATCCAGAAGAGTTAGAGTTGAAGCTAGAGAAGTCAAGGCATCGGCCTTTTTGTTCTTCTTCCTTGGTATATGTTGGAGGCTCACATCTCCAAGCCATTTTATCAATTTCTGAGTGTAATCATGATATGGGCGTAGCGCGGGCTTATTGACCTCATAACTTTCCAAGAGTTGATTGATCACCAAGTGAGAGTCACCAAAGACTTGCAATTGTAGTTGCTTCATATCGACAGCCATTTCAAGTCCAAGTATTAATGCTTGATATTCAGCAACATTATTGGAGCAACATTGCGTCAAAGTAAAGGAGTATAGGAGAACCTCTTCTTGTGGAGTGACGAACACCACACCAGTGCTAGCTCTACCTCGATGTGTTGCACCATCAAAGTATATCTTCCACGGAGGTTGAACTTCAATAACCATTGCATCCTCATCAGCAAGTTCATCGGTTAGCTCCCAATCATTAGGTATTGGAAAATAAAGGTACCACCTTGCAATTCGGTCACTAAGGACTGGTTTTGACATCACAAACTTGATGGGATTTTCTCTAGATACAAAATGAACAACATGAGCTTGGAAGTAGTTCTTTATCTTTTGGATTGAGAAGATCAATGCGAAACATAACTTTTCAATTGGCGAATACTTCAACTCATTTGGTGTCATCATTCTGCTCAGGTAATAAAGAGATTTTTCTTTGCCTTCACTATTCTTTTGAGCCAATAGTGCTCCAACTGACCTTTCTTGAGCTGCAATATAGAGTATCAATGGTTTTCCAGGTATAAGAGCCACAAGAACTGGAGGCTTCATCAAATATGACTTGATACTTTCAAAGGCGTTACTAAAAGCTTGGTCCCACTTGAAAGGAGCACCCTTCTTCATGAGATGGTTGATTGGTTGACATCTTCCAGCTAGATTCGAGATGAACCTCCTCAGGTAAGCTAGTTTCCCTTGAAGGCTTTTTAACTCATGGATATTTCGAGGCTCAAGCATTTTAAAAATTGCATCCACTTTAGCTTGATCAATCTCAATTCCTCGATGCAGCACAATGAAGCCAAGGAACTTTCCAGAAGTAACTCCAAAGGCACATTTCAACGGATTCATTCTGAGTTGATATCTTTGGAATAATTCAAACACCATTCTCAAGTCTTTCAAGTGGTCGCTCCTCTTTCTTGACTTCACCACCAAATCATCAACATAACATTCAACATTTTTATGCAGCAAGTCATCAAAGATAATTTGCATAGTCCTTTGATATGTGGCACCAACATTCTTCAGACCAAAAGGCATAACTTTAGTAATAAATACCTTTAGGTATATAGAATGCAGTGAGCTCTTCATCTTTTGGTGCCATGCAAATTTGGTTATAACCGGAGGAACTATCCATGAAAGACATCACCTCAAAACCAGTGGTAGCATCGATCATCAACTACGGATGGGGAGTGGAAATTCATCTTTTAGGCATGCATGGTTGAGATCCTTGAAGTCCACACAAACTCGAATTTAGCCATTCTTCTTCCGCACAGGAACAATACTTGATATCTATGTGGGGTATTTCACTTTGCGAATAAAGCCAGCTTCAATAAGATTGTTAACTTCACTCTCAATCAATGGAACCAACTCTGGTCTGAAATGTCTTTGAGCCTGCTTAACAAGACGAGCACCATTCTTGACTACCAATTGATGGACTGCTACTTTGGGATCTAATCCAGGAATCTCCTTATAACTCCAATCAAAGACATCTCTATATTCTTTAAGTATATCCATATAAGCAGTTTCTTCATCAACTTCGAAAAAAGTGCTTAGGTAGGTTGGCCTTGGTTCTTATTCGATGCCAAGATTAACTCCTTCAAGGGGTCAATTGTGGTTTTCACTCCTTCTTCGAGTTCTGGTGGAGCCTCTCCAGCATCTTCATCTTCTTGAGGATCACCATCATTGACAGATATGTGATGACACCAGGTGATATCCATTATCTCCTCGTTAACCTCCTTTTAAGATGAGGTATCTTGCTCACTCTAGACAGTGATATGATATAAAAAGCCTACACTTTCTTTGTCTTTTTCACGTTCCTTGGTATGAACCACATTGAACCACAATGTGAATCCTTGCTTTTAGTGTCTCTTCACATGAAACCACAAGTTTTGTATGTCGCTTCATTCTAGAAGGGATCAAGATTTGGAAATCCTTTTGGACTATAGGTGAAGCTTGCATTATCAAGTGTTGACAGTCTCTCTGATGCTTGTTATTATTTTTCAATGGACCTAACCTCTGGAACACAGAAGTTCTTGGGGTTGATTTTCCAAGTCTATCAAAGACAAAAGGCCTTTTGTTGAAAGTGACAGACTCATCTTCCACAGTGATATAGTTGCTACTGCCCTTCTTATGGATATGCGAATCCATGGTGGCTGCTTGTACCCTAAGCCTTCACGTAATTGTCTGGTAGTAGCTTTTGATGAGATTTTCCCTAACTTCGATGTTTCATTAGGGTTATATCCAGCCTTCACGAATAACCTATAAGTATTTGGATCAAAACCTTCACTTGTACGCTTTGCAGGGAGTGTCACATCTTGTGGTAGACTTTGAGCCACGAACTCTCCAAGCAACTTTGAGGATAAGTTTATTGCCTCAATCCGTTTGATAGGAAGAGTTAGTCCCTTCAGTGCACTTCCTTGGACGTCAGATGATTGACCTTCCTCTTTCTTCACCTTCAAAACATAACAAAGCACATGAGTTGCCTTCTTCTTTGAGGCCATAATGCTTCTTTTACTCGAAATGAAGTGATGTTTGTTACCACCAACTTTGACTTTTCTCGCGGCCACATCTTTTTTTTTATTGCAGGCTCATCATACTTAGTTGATTTAACATCGTCAATTTTTGCATCCTTCACAACGTGACTCTTTAAGTAGAACTTTGCATCAATGAAGTGTGACTCAGCTTCAGTGAATGGCTTGTCATTAGCAATTATCTTCCTTTCAATTCCATTTTTGAGATACTGTAAACATTGATAGTAGGAGGCTGCGATAATTTTGTTCTCATGCACCCAAGGTCTGCCAAGCAATATGTTGTATGAAGTCTTTGCATCGATCACATGCATCCACGCACTCGATTTCAAATCTCCCATATGGATATCTAAACTGATAGAACCTATGGCCCTTTGACCCCCTTGATTGAATCCTTAGATCATCAAATGACTTTCAGTAAGTTCTTTAGTCATGATGCCAAGCTCCTTCATTGTGAGAATAGGTAGAATATTGACTCTAGATCCCTCATCTATCAAGATTCTATTTATCCTCTTCTCAAAAACATGGCCCACCATATATAAAGGACGATTGTGTAGTGTTTCACCAAGTAGAATATCATCATCTGTGAATGTGATTTTTGTATCACATGCATGTACTTCTTGGAAAGGAAGTTCAGTAGGCTCTTTGGAAGATGAAAGAGGTACCATCGATGGACTTTCACCATTTACTTCTTCTTTGTCAGTATTAAAACATGATTCCTCGATATTGTCTTGGAACTAACTTGGTAAGAATTCCTCCAAAGTCACTAGATGTCGTGGTTTCTGGTGGTGATGCACCTCCACTTTTTCCTTCTTTGGACGCTCAACTCTTTTATGCTTCTTTATTCTCCTCACCATCCTCCTTATAGTTGGTTGCTCAGATGGCTCTTTTCACGAACTTGCCTTATTGCGTCTCCGCCTGGTCACCAGAATTCAACCTTTATCATCGTCTCCATCGATTTGGGAGTTGTCTTACTTCGATGATTCTTCTTCATGCTCTTTTAAGTTGCATATTTGGACTGGATCAAACGAGCTAAATACAATAGAGACTTCATAAGAACTATACTTTCATCATCGAGAACGATCTTCTTCTCGTTGGCTAGCCGCATGATTTTGCCCTTGAAGACGAAACATTTCTCGAGAGGATGACCCACAAGCCTATGATACTTGCAATAGTTTGGGTTATCAGTTCTTCCAGCTTCATCGAGCCGCTTCATCTCTAGAAGATCCATGAGCTTTACCTCAAGAAGTTCATCAAAAATTTTGGGAACATCAGAATCAAGAAAGGGGTATTCCCTTTCTTGCATCTCCTTCAAAGTCAACTTTTGATTTGGACGTACTTGATAAGAAGTCGCCTTCATATTTTACTTTTTGTTCACTTTTGTGGTGAATTTCACAGGAGACACGTTGACATTCATGGATTCTTTATTGTCATTTTTTGGGACAAACTTGCTCCATTTTTGGGGTTCTTGTTTTCCTTTTCCTTTGCGAGGGTCGTGAATAGGCACCACATCTTTTCCAGGAGATGACATGTTCATCTCCATATC
Organism: Jaltomata sinuosa; assembly: GCA_003996215.1. Classification (NCBI taxonomy): domain Eukaryota; kingdom Viridiplantae; phylum Streptophyta; class Magnoliopsida; order Solanales; family Solanaceae; genus Jaltomata; species Jaltomata sinuosa. Next base: position 110,468 of record QJPP01003026.1, on the reverse strand, counting down.
GTGAGTACGGGTAGCTAGATATTCAAAGGTTTTTGGCTTGATTCCTTGTAAGATATAGAGAATCTCTCAATGCATTCCTTGGATGCATATTTCTATTCCAGATGGTTCGCTGAGTCTTTCTTTGTCCTTCAAGCTAGCATTCCTCCACCAATTGATGAAATTCATAACTTGTTCATTCTCCATTTGGTGAGTGTTTGTAAGTTCCACCATGCTTACCGTATGCCTTGTGCTATAAAATCAATTGAGGAACTCATGCTCCAGTTGCTCCTAACTATCGATAGAGTTTAACTCAAGATCTGTGTACTAGTCAAAGGCATTTCCCTTTTAAAAAGCGGACGAACTTCTTGACCAGATATTCTCCATAGGTTCCAGCATTATTACATGTTTCAACGAAGTGTGCAACATGTTGCTTTGGATTTCCTCTACCCTCGAATTATTGAAATTTGGGGGCCTGATAACCGGGAGGCATCTTGAAACTGTCAATTCTTGTAGTGTACGGCTTGGCATATATAAAGGAATACATGGTAGAAACTTCATACTTTTCCTTGATGGTCCCTTCGATGAACTCCTTCAGCCGGTCAAGTGGGATCATCCCATCAAAAGAAACTGGAAGTTCCTTTGTTGGCGGTGCTTGTTTCGCAAGAGTTTAAATATCTTGAACTTCGGGAGCCTTTCCAGGTGCATGGCTAGATTTTGTGTCCATCAATCCATCCATCTTATCCATCAGCTTGTCAATTCGAGACTCCTGATTATGCACATGCTTAGTCAAACCTTCAATCATCTTTGTCAGGTTTGAAAGCTGCTCCTCCATAGATGAAGCATCAATCACCATCGCTTGCATGATTATTGGAGATGTTGGAGAGTGGCATGAGTTGTAGCCTAAGTTGATCTTTGGTGCTCTCACATCATGGGGAGAGGATCCATCAGCTGAGTCATCATCTTTCTTTGTGGCAGAGTTCTTGGATCTAGGTAGATCAAGTTGAGCCAAAGTCTTCTTAATCCTCTCAGCAAGATTGCTTCCCCCTCTTGATGCATTGGCGGATGATATTCCTTCTTTTAAAGATGAAGATCCAAGAACAGGAGTTGATACGGACGACACCTGGCGTGTTTGTTGTCCCAACATGCTTGTCTTGCTCCTTGTAACAGGTCCAAAGTTTTCAAAGGTACACCGAGGATGCTTTCCACTTCTGCAGAGAACTTGGAGTTAGCAGCCTTGGAGGAAGTTGATTTGGAGTTGATCTTTTTGAAGTCATTTCGGTGTTCTTGAAATTTGATGATTGAAAAGTTGAGATGAGAGATTGAGATTGTCCCACTGGGCGTGCCAGAATCTGTAGACAATAAAATTTGAGTTGCAGAAAATAATAATCAGGACCGAAAATATAGGAATAATCATAGTATTTGATTTGAATATATGAGTGTTACAATCTCTATTAATCCTCTGATTCGTCTTTTCAAGTATGTAAATTCAAGGACTGTTGAGCTTGATCTTGAATTTGATGGAATTGATCTTGACTTGTGAATTCGATGAGTTTGATCTTGACTTGTACTTGAATCCAAGGGCTTTTGAGCTTGATCTTGAATCTGGTGGTCTTGATCTTGAATATATGAACTTGAATGTTGAATTCTTGAACTTGTAGCTTGTACAGAAATTTGTTGTGTTTGATCCACGAGCTCTCTCTGGCTTGTTAGAATTCAGGTGTCCTTTCTGAATTATGGAGGACCCCTATTTATAGTTGTAGGAGGGAAGAGTTATGGTAAATACAAACTCTTTCCAGCCAATCATATTGAAGTGATGTGGTCATATTTGATTGGTTGAAACATGTCACTTGTACACGTGACGTGTTTCCATTGGTCTTGAATTTGGCTTCGCATGCTGCATCATTTTGACACATGGCACGATCCTATTGGCTCCTTTGCTTGACTTGGCGTGCCACATCATTTGACACGTGGCACCAAATTAAGCTTCTAAAATAAGATGACAATCTTAAGCTTGGCAAAGTGTGTTCATCATTTTTAGCCTAAATTAATGGACTAACCCAACAAAATTAGACCTTTAATTAAATACATATTTATTGGATTTAAATTGTTGATCCAATTATATTAATTTGTAATATTTATTTGGACTAATATAATTTGAATATAACCTGAATTTCTTATGAAATTAAATTTAAATAAAATTTTGTTGTAATAAAGGGACAAACATTAGCAGATTTCTTGGCGGATCACCCAATACCTGATGATTGGGAGCTAACTGATGAACTTCCTGATGACTTACAAAGAATTAGGTGCATCACGAATGATTGAAAAAATATATGCAAATTTAAATATTGAAGTTGACGAAAAACCTTGCTTGACAACAGTTAAAAATAGCATAAAAATAAAGCTAAAAAATTGTATGACTTGTATAATTTCGATAGAATAAATAAAGTAGTACATAATGAAGAATCTGACACTTCTAGGCGTGATGTGAAGATAATATTGATGATATATTATAAGATTATCTTGGTCTTAGTTCTAATGAAAAAAAAATTGATGAATATCTTAATCAGGGAACGAAAAGTATTAGGAATGTACAAGGCCAACATCAACTTTTAAAATGATGGAGGACTCGCGGCAAGGCATGCAAAAAACTTTGTCCGGTGGTTTGAGATGTGCTAGTTATTCAAGCATCTGCAGTAGCTTCGGAGGGCGCTTTCAGTGCAACAAAATTTTAAATTGGAGAGCATAGATATTCATTAGCATCAGACAGCTTGGAGATATCAATATTATTTAGAGATTGGATCAATACCGAGCGAAGAAATTATGGGCATTCAAATTTACCTGCCCAATTTGAATATGATATAGATACTATTTTGATAGATAGTAATAAAGACGACATGGATGCATTGGAGGAACAAGCACTACAACCACTTCCAGAACAGGTTACAATAGAAATGTTAGAAAATCTAAGACTAGACTATTTTGAACATTACATATATTAGTATGATAATTTGAGGGCTAATTCAAACGGAACCCTTCCTAAAAAGTGACTGCGTAGATTAGATGTTCTTCTAATATTTATAATACAAATTGTACTATTTTATTTTATATGAATAAAATTATAGGCTATTCGCCTTGAATTTCTTTAATTGTTGTCTTTAATTTAATACAAATCTTTTTTATATATTTCAATTTTCAAGACTTTAACAAACTTATAATTCTTTAACAAACTTATAGTTTTCACTAGGGATGTACAAAATCGAATCAAATCACAAATCAAGTCAAATCAAAAATAAAATCCGACTAGTGGCTTGATTGACTTGATTTGGTATTGAAAAAAAATCGGCTATAATTGATTTGGTTTGATTTTAACTAAAAAGAGTCAAACCGAATCGAACCAACTCGATATTACATGTATACTATTTTTTAAATTATTTTATACATAAAAATATTTACTATGATGTAATTCATAAATATTTCTTAAATTTTTTCATAGTTTTTAGCTTTCAACATATTATTTCAAGTTTAAACTTAGAATTTTAAATGGTCCAATAAGTTTTATAACTCATAAGCCATAGATATTAGTAACTCGCACAAATCAATACTAGTGCTCACAAAAAATTATTCAATTCAACACTAGGAATGACAATCACGTTACATATCTATTCTTCAATTTTACATAAATACATAAACTATTTTATTTTTCTGTTTAATATTTAGTCATATGGTTGATACTTATTAAACTTCCTTTAGCATGACTTAATACTTTTAAATTATGATTATTTTTATTATGACTTATTAATATGCAATATTTATTTTATGCGATTTTATTATTTTTTTGGTTGACTATTTTATTGTCATCACTCATTTTTTATGTTATTTTTAAAAAAATACCTTAAGTAGTTGTACCTTGCTATGACTAAAGAAATATTTGAAGCACAAGTTAATTATATATTTGTATAAAGACTTTACTGGGAAAAACCCAAAAAATTCGAAAAAACTGAAAAAATCGAGGTTGAAAAATCCGACGTTTATTGATATGTTTTGGTTTATAAATTTAAAAGTTCAATGCTAATTATTTAGTTTGGTATTTAAAAAATTAGAACCAACCTGATCCATGTACACCCCTAATTTTCACTTTTCACAACTTTAATAAAAAAAATCTTACTTAACTAACTTACTTCATAGTTCATACTTTAAATTTAAATTTAAGAAATTAATACTCTAACTTTTTAAAATTTAAGATATTATTATTATTTTACTAGTATATTTTGAAGTTTGAACTTTGAAATTTAAAAGGTTTGAAAGTTTCAAATTTAAGTAGTTAAGTTATAGTTTAAAAAGTTTCAAACTTAAGTAAGTAATTTATAATTTCAAAGTTTAAAAATTTAAACTTTAAGAGTTTAAGTTATAGTTTGATTGTTTGAAATTTTTTTAACTTATTAAGTTATACTTTAAAAAAAATATTAAATAAGTTATATATTTTGAAATTTTTTCAGTTATAAATAATCAAGTTTTAATTTCATTAAACTTAAAAAAAAAGGAAATTAATACCAAAATTCTGATTCTGTATCAGTCTGATTTGGTATCGGTAAATACCGATTCGGGACATGTACGACAAAAAATATCGATAAATTTGGTATCGGTAATATTTTGACTTCGGTGGGTGATCCACGTCAGCAATGTTAATTTCGACCCGATTTTGATAGCTACTGATCTAGTGATGTCGGTTTCGATACCATTGCCATCCTTACTTTTAAAAAATTAAAAAAAAAATCAATAAAGAAATATGAAAAGATATCCAAACAAGAGGTGAAATAGACTTATTTCAAATATCATCAACAAAGCCATAACAAGAGATATTTCAAGGTAAAATAGATTATTACTTGTTTGTGAGTTTTTAATTAATTTCTTGTTGATTTTTGAATTGATAGACTGTTGTGTTCAAATATGCAGGTTCCTAGTTCACAAGCAACTGGCCAATGTACACAATTTTCTAATCAAAATTTATAAGAAAGTAGCTAATTTGAATCAAGAAACTCAAGCTAACTTGCACCAAGAAAATTAAAACAGTTTGCATCTTGAACAATAATTTATGATGATGTAAACAAACTAAGGAGGGTAAATGAAACTACAAGTTTAAATCAACCACCATCATTTATAGATACAAATATTATTGTTATAAAAGGAATAATCAGTTAACTACCTTTTAGGAGAAGAAAAATTGCTAAACATAAGAGAGGAAAGATTGCAACTCGAGAAAATTCTGCAAGAAGGGGATCAAAAAATCAACTAATATTAGATCATGTAATATTGAATTTGACATTTACATAAGTGCAAATAAAACCCAAATACTAAATGTATGTTTATTTTAATTTTGTCTCTTAAATAAATGCCAAATAATATATTAATTGTGATTTTTTTTTAAAAAAAAGAATACAACAGAGATATCAAGTCAAAGGATTCTACCAACTGATTCAAGTTCCAAAGATGCAAGCTCAATAGGAATAGAGCTTCATTTTAACAGAGGCTTGAGATAAAAATAAATAAAAAATTTGTCATCACCTTTTAATTACAGTAATGACAAAAATAAAAGAGAAAAAATAACACCAATTTAAAATAAAATTGAATTGCTTTTGCCATGTCATGTGAAGTACCAAATAAGTATTTTTGAATTATTTATGCTTTATTCTGCTATTAATATATAGCAGTAAACACTTGGATTATTCTTTAGTTTTTGAAGGCTATTAATACAACTGCTTTTGGTATGTACCATAATGCTAATTTTAATATTATTATTATTATTATTATATATATATATATATATATATATATATATAATATATATATATATATATATATATATATATATATATATATTATATATATATAATAGTTATGCATGTTGCGCATCAATTTTGCTAGCAGACTCACTGGTAGCAGGTAGCTAGAACCCTCGATGAAACCCTTCCAACAATCTCAAGCATCAATCTACAGCCAAATATATCATATATGTTTATTATCTTAGCGGTCTAAAGTTAATTCAATTTAAAAAATTATGTATACTAAGTGATTTTCGATTAAAAATCTTTATAAAGATTTTTTAATTATGAGAAAAATCACTTTGTCATAGGTCTTCTTCTTCCTCCCCGAATACTTCTCCTTCCCAGGATGTATAGTTTCAACAAGATATTGATATAATTGTTGTTTTTAAATGTTTCAGAGATTGCTATGGCATAGCAACAAAGAAGGACAAGATCTTATATATATATATATATATATATATATATATATATATATATATATATATATATATATATATATATATATACTAGTTATAAGAATTCATGATATGCACGGGCCTAATAATACTATGTTAAATATTTTAAAATGTAAAATCTTTTTCTTTTTTTTTTATACTTTTATTGATCCAAACAATTACTTAAAAGTTGATCTTCAAAAGAACGTTTGCTTTATTTTTAAGTCGCACTAATTAACGTAAGTTAAAAAATTTCCTTTAAACTTAAATATGTTGACAAATTAAGTGTTTATTTTATTAAATTAAATTTATTAATTATGTTTTAAAAAATTAAATTTGACTACTATTACTTTATATAGATAAATAAAATAAAATTTTTATTTTACAAAATAAAGTGATGCGGTCGTAAAGTGAAAAATCGTTAAATAACGTAAATACTCTTTACCTCAATATTAATATCGGGAGATAATTTTGCATATCTTTTATTTAAGATCACAAGCTTTAAATTTATTTATTTCTTAAAATTTAATTATCAAAATCAGATAAATAAATTAAAGTGAATGGAGTATTAGTTTTTTAATTGCATCAAAAGTTAAATTTTTAAATGATCACTGAAAGATAATTTGATGAAAGTTGAATTTGAAGTAATTAAATTGTAGTCTATTCTTTTCGTTTCACATTTGGCATATTTGGCAGTAAATGTAGGCATGCAGCATTTGATGTTGGCATGATCAATAGTGGGCTCCACATAAATGATCATATCATGTAAAGTGAAAACTGGAATGACATAAATATCCCTAAATTCAATGTCAATTCCCTTGAGCAATTCCGTGCTACGCACGGGCCCAATATTAATACTCGAAAAGTGTAAGATATGCCTAATTTAGATATGTCTACATTATTATTTTATTTAGATCAATTAATTTTTTAGATGCATATACATTATTTTATTTAGATCAATGAAATTCATATAAGAATATACACAAATTTTTGTGTCAGTACGGGTCCAATATATGTTACATAGATAGAATTTTTAAATTCACTAAATTTAGTATACGTTTTTGTATAATTATTGTGATTTATAATACTTTTAATGTCATTTTATCCCTTTATGTGGCATAATACAATTTTGAGAGTCAACAAAAATTTTATATTGTGATTTATAATATCTTTTACATAATTGTCAAATACATAACAAAATATTTTGATCAAATATATAATATATTAAAATGAAAAGTAAAACAAATAAGTTGAAACGGAGAAAATATTAAATTTTTCGAAGTAGAACCCTAGAAGCAGACAGGTCTTAATGCCAAAGCAGACATGTTGAAGACCTGCCTGCTTTGCCTCTTATTAGAGAATATATATATAATAAATAATATAATCATAATATATAATCTGTATATAGTAATAATAAATAATGTAATTTATTCTAAATTTTTTGGTTGTAAACTTATACATGTTAAAACACAAATCAAACTAGAAAAGTGGATATACGGAGTTGTGGTAAACATTTTTCAAGTTCAACTTTAAAATTGTAGGTTCGAGTCCACCAAGAGAGCAAAAAAGTGAGAGCTTCTAAAAAGGGATTAAAAGAAAATTAAAAAATAATATAATAGAAAATAACATATTTAAGATACAATATTTATTAATATCATTTATTTTTATGCTAATTGCTATTTTTAACTTTTCCCAAGTTTAAGAGTTTTTTTTGTTTGTATTTGGCTTGATTATTTTTGTCGATGGAAAAAGTTTTCTTGTCGAAAAATAGCTCTTTCATATTTGGTTAATCGTTTCTCGGAGGAAAAATTTTAGACTTCTATAAATTAAGAATCCTTTCTTTTCATAAATAATAGAATAACATCCACGAGATATAGTCATTGAAGAGTTTTGTTTAGGAGGAGATTATTCTCTCAATAAGTTTTGTGTTTTCTAATATTAGTTTTTTCAATATGTAGATCGCTTGACCAAATCATATTAAATATTATGTGTCTTTCATTATAGTTTTCTTTGTCATCTGATTTATCGCCGTCAAAATTCACAATTATTAGCTTACGCATGATGTCATGTTATTTTGATTCTAATATATTTTGGATTTACGAGTACTTTTTTATTACAAGAGTGTTGCTTTATGTTGAATATATATATATCCTCTAACTAATGATTGGCTTTTATACCCTCCATATTTAAATTATCTTTTCAATGTTAATGTCCAACGCATATGTATGGGGCACATGTACACTAAACTAGTTATTATTATTAATTATTATTATTATTATTATATATATATATATATATATATATATATATATATTTTGAGAATGTTAATATATCTACTTTTGATATTACATTATGATAATTTTGTCTATATATGACAATATTTTTTTATGCAAATTATGTGAGCATAAGATTTAAACTAGTTATTATTATTATTATTATTATTATTATTATTATATATATATATATATATTTTGAGAATGTTAATATATCTACTTTTGATATTACATTATGATAATTTTGTCTATATATGACAATATTTTTTTATGCAAATTATGTGAGCATAAGATTTAAAAATTATTTGGAGCCAAAAACATTTTGTTTCACTAAAAATGCATATTTACCTCGCATTATTAGTAATAACAATAATAACATTACAATAGCAAATTATATCTAAACGATCTAAAATATTAATAGTGTTACAACATCAATAACAATAACTAAAACACCACCACAAACTATACCTAAAATCAAAACTGAAAGAACACAATACGTACTAGTAATTAAGTCTTTTATTGTTCATATTTCCAACATCATCAATCTAGTAGCAATGACATCGATGATAAATATATTTCTTACTTGATTTTTTTTTTTTATTATAAGCCTTGATTTTCTTCAACAAACACCATAACACCATGTTTGCTGAAGAAAGGTGTCAATCTTCATACTAATAAAAATAATCATAGATACTCATTCTTTATAAAATCAATTAGAGACAATAATTAATCATCTAATAAAGAACTAATAATAAGACTGCCTAATTACCTAAAAAAAAAGAATTTTACTTTTAAAATTTTACAAGTAAAAAACGTACGAACTAAATTTAATTGATCCAAGAAGCCTTCAATAATGCATCCTTACTACATCTACAATAACGGACATCTTCATTTAAAAATGTCATGAAAGAGTTAAAGAAGCTCGATATTGTCATAATTAAAGTAGCGAAAAGTGATGAAGAAAAGAAGAGAAAAAAATTTAATCTCATATTGAAGAAAAAAGAGATAAAGAAGAAAAGAAAAAAATATCAGATCTTAAAAAATTGGGGTTAAATTAGAGTGTTAGAAATGAAGAAGAATGTATAAATAAATTGGGGTGAGTGAATGTTATTGTTGGGGGCCAAGTTTGATGTCACATCAGACGAAAAAGATCTTTTACGCGTTTTGAATGGGTGAAAAGTATGCGAGCTGCTAACTACACAAAAAGTATCAAAATGAAGAAAAAAAAATCTCTACTATAGGAGATTTTAAAATGAACAAAGCTCACTTGAGGGGTCTAAATAAAAAGTAGTGTCAACTTTAAGTGGCTGCCGATAAATTTCACCTATACTATTATGTTAAGAATTACTAATTTGTGAGACAAAATTATGTGAGAACTTATCAACTGGTGACATAATCCAATGAGTTTAAGAACAAGTAATGGTTATTAAAACACAACCTTGTTCCAAGAAAATACCTTTTACAATCATTATTTATTCTCAAATTCATTGGATCATGTCATCAATTGATGGAGACTCTTATATAACACAACAAAGTATTATCAGGTTTAAATAGTGTTAAGTTATTTATTTTATTTTAATTAATTAATTGCTTATTCATTCCAAGAGTAGCCTAACTTATATATACCAAGTGATCGATGAATGACTTAGAATAAGTGGAGTTGGTTCTAGGTTATATGTGGATGTGTCCATTTCGTGTTTGAAAATTTTTTGAACGCATTCTTTCTGGATCTATTTCTAGTACTTCATCAAGCAAGTAAAATTACTTAAGTACTTCCTTCAGGTCATTTAACTTGTCATTCTTACTAAAAATAGATAGTTTAAATAATTATCATTTTTAAGGATATAATTCTTAGTTGTTTATTTTCACCTTTATCCTTAATCATAATATGAAGAGATATTAATGTAGTGCAAAAGAGAGAAGTATTAAATATTAAGGAGTAATAAATAAAAATAGTTGAGTTAAATTACAGGCTAGTTAATATTTTTTTAAAAGGCGTGTAAATAAAAAATGTGACAAATAAAGTGGTCCAAAAAAAGTAGTAGCGTAACTTACTACTAATCTCTTCACCTTTACAACTTGATTTGTAATTGGCACATTATATGTATTTGATGGGATATGAAGATTAAGAAAAAAAAACTTTTTTGTAACTTTGTGTCATAATATTACATGTCATTAAGGATATATAAGAAGTTTAAGGTGAAATTGTTTCTACGTATAAAAATGTGCCACTTTTTAAAAAATAAATAACTAATAATAAGAAAATAGTACCAGGTCAATAAAGCTATATAGCGCACTAAATTAGTACACTATATAACTTTCAAAATATTAGTCCAATACTTAGCTTCTTTTTTTTTTGTAGAATTTAGATTAAAATGTGTTGTTTTATAAGGTTTAAGATTAGTTAATTGGTTCATCTATCCTACTTTATATTGATTAGTTAACAAGATAATTATTAATTAGTTATTTTAAATAATATAACTATGAACTTGTCAAACATCCCAAACTAATGCATAATTTTATTTGGAATATGCAAAGATCTTTACTTTTACTACTAATTTAGAATGTCAACAAGTTAGTAAAAAATAAATAATAAAAATTAATGCATAATTTTTCATATTTTTTTGTTAATACGATAGGTTTAAAGTTCATCGCTTGTTATTCATTTTATAAAAATATTACAAAATAATTTAAAATTATAAGACCTATATTCTAACCATAATTTATCCTTTTTTCATGCAAAAATAGGGGAATGGACAAAAATGGTCAGTCGGTCAAAACAAATCCCAACAAATAGTTAAGGGATTAAAAATTCACTTTCTAGCCAATTCGCTAACGTTGAAGTCGCTATACATATTTTATACAACAATGATATAATTTCTATACACATCCTATATACAATAATTATACAGTTTTTATACATATCCTATATAGTTTTTATTGAAATCTTATACATATATATATTATATTCAACAATTATACAGTTTGTATATACATCATATATAGTTTCTATTGAAATCTTATACAGATACATATTCTATATAATAATTATATAATTTTGATACACATTCTATATGCATCCTATAAAATATACATACTCTCTATATGTTTATACAGTTTCTACACAATTCATTTAATTGTTTTAAAAAATTAACTAATTTTTTAGCCAAAAAAAATATAGCAAACTTTAAAATTAAAAAAAAAAAGTAACAATAGAATATTTAATAAAGGGGCCAAAATGGCTCAAATTTAAAAAGGGAAAATCATGCAATATGGCCACCCAGGCAACTTGTTTACAAAAAAAATAGTCAATTTTTACTTTACACCATAAATAACCATTAGCCCTTGTTTTCTTCTTCTTCTTCTTCCTCACTTCTTCTTCCTCGCCTTTTCTTCTGCTCGCTTCTTCTTCTGTTTCTTCTCTTCCTTTGCATCTTGCAGCAACCAATGCATTTTTCGAAGAATACTGTGGATTGCATGAGAGCCAGTGTTGTTGAGGAATTGTTGGATGAATTGAGAATTTGGAGGAATCATTGGAGATGATGGAGAAAAGGGATCTGTGTAAGGGAATTTTAAGGAAGAAGAAGGTGAAGGTTGCTTCGAGAGATAGTATACCGCGTACGGCGTGTAGAAGGAGATTTTTGAAGAAATAACTGGAAAATTAACGAACGGGAAAAGTGGAGGAGTTGACATATATATTTTTACTGAATGTACAGGTAGATGCACTGAATACACATGTTTAATTTATACAATATCGATACATATTTGTACATCATTTATACAATATCGATATACATTTATACACCATTTATATAATATCGATACACGTTTATACATCATTTATATAATATTGATACATTACATAACTTTTATACATTATCAATACATTACATATACATGCGGCTATTATTTTATTTTTTATTTTTTTAGCTAGTTCATTTTTTATGAAAAGAACTTGATTATATTTATTGTAAACTAATTATTTTATTATACATATTTGAAAGAGAAAATAAATCAAATAACCCTTAAACTTGGCAACCAAACTTACTTTAGCACTTTAATTTTAAGAGCGTTTATATACCCCATATTCTTGTTGATAGTGTATTAAGTATCCCCTCAGGGGTGACATGGCAGAGAGAGTGAACTCACTTGCCTAAAAACCGTGTGAGAAGAGAAAAAAAATCTGAATTGATAAAATGATACACATGGCATTTTTTTATTGGACAAAGTATAACTAATATTTTTAATATTCTAACTTTTCTTTTTTGAATTATGTGAATTTTTTTATTTTGAGATAAATAAAAGTTGTGGCTCCACTTATCTTTTAATTTTTAATATTTTATTTTTTTTGTTTGATTGTCTTTCCCAATTAGCCATGAAAATTCAGTGTAGCATTCTTCTTCCTTATCAACCACCTCTTCTTCCATCTTCATCCCCACCATACATCGCCAGTTTCATTCCATCGGCTTTTGGGTAACCACTATTCTATTCCTTATCCTCTCCATTATCGTTATCGTCGATTTCACAAAGCCCAACACCAACACCACTGTCACAGCCATCTTGCAGCAGCTTCAACCTCATCAATTGATGGCGTAGAATTCACATAATTTCTTGAATAATCTCGTCAATTAATATTCCTACGATTTGGACTGGCTTGATTTCATGGTTGAACTGTACCTTTTCCTCAAACTACCAAGGTTGCAAATACCCATTTTTCTCGTTCCATATGTGGGTGAAAAAGAAGGAAAAAAAAAATTGACACGTGGAGGGGTGTGTAAAACACCTCCCACCTCAGAAGTGATTCGGTAAAGAATTACCCTTAAAGTTAAAAAATTAAATTAAATTTTACGGACAAGTTTAAGAATATTTTGATGTCTTTTCTCTATTTGAAACTATCCCATGGCATGAATATTAGTCTATGGACTATAATTTTACACACTTGCATCCAAACTCTAATTGCGAAAGGCCAGACCTCAACTTCATTTAAAACGTCTATCATTTAATTAAGATTTATATATAGGTCCACTGACATGAAATCAAAGATCCTCATATAGATTAAAAAATATTTTTTATTAAACAAACAAGCAGTAAATCAATTAATTAATTAATTACTTCCAAGATATGAACATTAGTGGTCTGAACAACGGTTGGGTTTTTTTTTTGTCCTTTTTAGTGGAGATGTGAGTCCGTTATTAGCACGTCATTACTCCAATTATATATGCACATTGGAATATGTTAGGATAATTGTTGTTTATCTATGGGAATGTGTGTCTACCATGTGGACGTCTAACTTCTCGTTAGGATCGTTTGGACATGATTTAAATTAAATTTTTATTTAGATATGTAATTTAAATTTTTTATATATATTTTTTTTTTATAAATATAAAATTTTATAATTTGTGAAAAATATCAAAATTTCACAACTCTTATATCGTCTTACCAAATGAGCAAATCATAGTCCATAAATAATATATCATAATATCCTTAGGTATTGCATTAATAAATCACATTATCTTTATGTTCCTTTTATAAATAAAAATTTGTAATTATATGTTATTACACACTTTCAAATATACATAATTTTACAAAGATTCATAGGTCCAAAAAAATAGCTTACTGTCCGCGATAAATTTCGTGTAGGGAACTCAATAATAATGTAATTAGCTATTCTTTAATATAATTCTTTCACATGGTATAGATAATTTATTCACATAAAGCATGAATCTTTTTTTATTAAATTTAAATTGATGGATCTTTTTTGAAAAATATAAAATGATGCTCCTTGATGAGTGTGAGAGATTGGTTATGGTGAGCTTTAGGAGAGGTAGATATAGGTCGAAGAAGCATTGGGGAGAAGTAATTAGACAAGACATGCCACTTATCCAGCTTACTAAGGACAAAACCTTAGATAGGAAGTTATGGAGGTCGCGGCGTCGTTTCATTGTCCAACGAAAAAAGGTTTCTCCTTGCATACCAGTAGTATTAGCATTATTCTCATAGTTTCCGGTTCCTCGATTTCTGCCACTACATGTTGTTTGTTGTGCTTTGATTATTATTTTATTTTATTGTGATTACTGTTCTTTTTCTTTGTATGCTTTAGAAATACTTCCTTTATTATTTGTGATGTCTTCGGTACTTTTGTTTCTCCTTTTAAATTTGCTTTGATATGTATTATTTGAGCCTATGATCTTTTAAAAATAGTCTTTCTATTTCCACAAAGTAAAGATAAGATTTGCATATACTCTATGTTCCTCATACTCCACTTATAAAATTACGATGAAGATATTATTATTGTTATTTAAAGAAACTTTGCGCAACCTAAGGAGCATCTAATAGAGTTGCATTCAATCGCCACAGGGTTTTGTTCTAATGATAAGAGTAAAAAAAATATTTTTTATTTTTTTATTTTAATTTATGTGATATTTTTTATTTTTAAAAATTTAAACCATTTAAGTAGTTATGCTAAAGAGAAAATGCATAAAGTACCTCCTAAATTTTAACCTGATTTGTAAATAAAAGAAATAACTAAATAATGGGGTAATGGATGGGGAAGATGTTGGTATTGGGTTATATGTTAGTTTAGTAGTGCAGTGCTAACTCGGTCATGGAGCTCCAACAAGTTTCAATGACTATCAATGATGTTTGAATTTATTTAAGCAAGATGAGTCTTTTTCTTTTATAATTAAAGAATTCAATTGGCAAGGTCATGTGGCTTTTTTATATTGATTTGGAGCTGTTTTTTTTAAACACCCATGCACCCCTCTAATGTGAGAATGCAACAAGTGCGAAATTGGGTCAAAATAACATATTTATTTTAGTGGAATAATAGAATTTCCACAAATTTTAAGTCTCTACTTATAAATTAGGTCAAAATTCAAGGGTGCTTTATACATTTTCTGTTAATGCTAAATCATTTTTTTCAGATCATCAAGGTAGATTATAAAAGTCACTCATATCCACAAAAATCACCTGACAATTAATGTAAAACTCATTTAAAACTTGAGTCTTGCCATCCCCTATTGGTGTTTGATTAGTTAAGAACATCAACATGTGCATAATGTCATTATTTTAGTCTTGCACGCTGAGATCTTGTCATATATTTGTTTCACTATTATTTTTTCTTAAAGAAAAAAAGGAATCTTCAATAAATGAATTCCCTCCATTGTCAGCTGACAATCACATGATGCTGAAAATCTTGTGTCATTAATTTCCATTTGTTTACCCATTTTAACTACTACAAACTAAAAGTAAATGGAAGACATAGAGGACAACAACTCATACTCCCTCCGTTCATATTTATTTGTCCACTATTGACTTGATACACATTTTAAGAAATAATAAATAATAAAAATAATTTTATCACTCTTTAAATATAATAAATTTAATACTTTAAAAAATATATTGGTTAATGAATAATATTTAATAGCAAAGGTAAAATAAACGCTAGCCTATTTTTGGTATTCCCTAATTTATGTGCTTTAGGATATTGTACTTTTTGGCTTTGTGTGTTTGTTTGTTTCTTCTATTGAACAAAAAGCCCAAACACATTGTAAACTTGACGTGACATGATTGATGTGTAATATTGGAAAATCAATAGCACTTGAAGAAAGAAAGAGTAATTCTATAAAAAGTATATCAAATTCTGTATAACTTTTGGTAAATATATAGCCTTTGAATCTTTTTGCATGAAATGTGATATATTATTACATAATTATTGTAAGTAATTGGCAAATCCACTTTCTATACTCTCAGTTGCACTAATTTTTTTATTTTTGTCTCCACCATTGTCTTCCGCAGTAATTATTATCTCAACATAAATTACAGTAGGAAATATTTTCCTCTCCACCATTTTCTTTGAAGTTATCATATAATTATAATAATAGAATGACAGATTTTTCTTCCCACGTTTATCTAAGTGTCATCAAAATTAAGTATTAGGGTTTGTTTGCTCTGAAAGGAAAATATTTTCTAGAACATTTTACAAAAACTTTTCATGTTTGATTGGTCAAAATATTTTGAAAAAATATTTTCTCTATATAAATAAGTTTTTTCTTAAAAATTAGGAAAATAACTTTCTTAAGAATAAGAAAAACAAGGTCCAAGAGTGACATTCCAAGCTCATCGTCTCCTCTCACGGCTATGCCTCCACCCCAACCTCCGCCCAACCCGACTCGACCCTCCACTTTTATAGTATTTTTTTTAGATTTCATATAGGGTCTCTTGAGGTAATAATTTTTGGTTATTTATCGAACATTAAAAAATAAATAAGAAAATTATTTATTATTCCAAAAATATTTTCTATGGTACTATTAAAATAGAATACCAATATAGCCAATCCTAACTAGTATTAAAATAGTACACTAGTTTAGGGTGAGATAACATGCAAAAGAAAAAAAAACAAGTTGTGATTTATTATAACTGACAAGAAAGGTTGTTCGAATAGCTCTCAACTTCTAATTTTGAGATTATGAATTTAAATTATCAAAGGAATAAAAAGATAAAATGTATGATATTGTATGCAATCATCTAGATGATATTGCAGAATGCTTTTTCCAAGCCCGCCAGATACTTTTTCAAGACATCAAAAAGTGATATTGTAAGAAGTCAAGAAAAAAAAAGTGTTTTTTTTATAAATTTAATTCTTTGATATTTAATAAATAAATAGATAATATTATCACAAAAATATTTATATAAAATTTAGATAAGTAGTGCAAAGTAGGGTAGGGATAGGAGTGTGGGGCGGTGAAGGTGGGTGCTATGAGTTGGGGAGGGATTGAGTGTGTATAGGATGTTGGAGGAATGAAATGCCATTTATAAAACTTTTTTTTTTATTTAAAAAATTATTTTTCTTATTTCTAGGAACTTATATTTTTTTTTAAAATTTTAATCCATCAAATATGAAAAAATTAGAAAATATTTTCTTTCTTCCATTCCAATTAGGGTGTGTTTGGTAATTTTTAATATTTTGGTCCAAATTTTTTGAGACTTGGTAAGATCACTATAAGCTAGCGTTTGCCCATAGATTCTCAAATATTTTTGGCGAAATATTATTTGGGTGAAATTTTACCATGTGTTTGACCATAGTATTTGGGAAACATATTTCACTTTTTTAAGAAATATGATTTATACCCATAAGTTTTAAAAACTATCAAAACTAACCATAAGTTTGTATTACATAGCAAGATAGAAACGTCGACGTAACAAGATTCATGATTTCCACAACAAGTCAGTTGAATCTTCGTTGCAGCAAATAACAAATAGTGAAGCACGACTATTGTTCCTTTCAAAGATAAAAATTTGTGTAAAATTTGAATAAATAGAGAGTGTTTTTGTAAAAGATAAAAGTTTGACGTAGAATTTGAATTTCTAAAACCTCCCAAATAATGAGATTTGATCCAAATACTAGTTTTTTCTAGTATTTGGGAATTTGAGTTATTTGTCAAAAATATTTACCAAATAATGACAAATTATATGAACAAATACTATTTGCCAATTTTTTTCTCAAATATTATTTGGGAAATCTATGACCAAACGGGTCTAAGATTTGTCTCTCTTTTCCCCATTTATTTTGTCGAGAGCACGTCCATGACACGCACGGGCACTGGACCAATTAGGATCCCTTAGTTAGAAAACAGTTAATTAGGATGTGTTTAGTCTTTTTTAAATTTTTTTCCATATTAATTGGTCAAATTTTATAAAAAAAAAAAAAAATTAGTAAAACCAAGTTGTCTTAAAATGAAAAATAAATGACTTCTCCCTTAGAAATATGAAAAAAAAAAATCACAAGTAACATCTGAAACTATTTTCTTCCTACTCTTCAATACACCCTAGCTCCCATTCTCACCATCTCTACCCCCACATCCAACTGTTCTATGATATTTATTTATATTATATATAAATATTTTTAAAATATTATTTTTTACTTACATATTAAAATTAAGAAAATCACTTATTTTTGAGAAAACATTAAGAATTTGTTTGGAAAGTCACCTGGTAATTGAAATTGGTGTAATTACTGGGATAGTAATTATCAGCTAAGTAATTACACAGTCTGGTAATTATAATGACCTGTTTATTTGTCACAGTGTAATTACAAGTGTAATCACATGATTTTATTAAAATTTTAAAATAAAGTTTATTATCAAAAAAATAAAATTTTATATTAGACAAATAAGGGCTTTTATAAGTGATATTAAATTAAATATTTAAGATATATATATTGTCTTTTAAAATATATTAATTAATAAACATACGTTCTTAACTAATATTATAAAAAAATTAATTTATATTTTTTAAATTAATATATTTTAGTTAAATTAATCATAAAAACTTAAAGTACATGATTTTTAAGAGCATCAAAAATATTAATATTATAAATATAATGTCATAAAATTATTAAAACATTTGATAAAAAGATAATCTATCAATTCTAACTAAAAAATGAATGACTTGCAATGTGAAATATTAAGTCAATACTAGTAAACCAAATAAATTGTAACTGAAAATATAACATAAGTTCAAAATTCAAAACAAAAAAATTAACATAATACTCTTATGTCAAATTTCAACATAACATACATAAATATGATTCAAAGAAAAGAAAAACCTAAGTCTATAACCTTATTTACAATTAACTCTACTTTAATTTAAAAATTAGAATACTAATTAAAATTTGCTAAATCAAAAAATAAATATAAAATAGATAATACGAACAATGGCATGAAATCACAAGAAGTAAATGTTGGAAAATGAAAAAGAAATGAAATATATATAAAATAAAATAAAATTAAAAATATTAGAATAATAAAAATAAATTAAAATAAAAAAATAGAAATAGAAATAAAAGGACGAAACTAAAAGTAATCAGCTTGTATTTACGCCATGTAATTACTAGTAATTCACAACTCTTCCTTGTGAATTGGAAAATGTAATTATCTCCTGCTAATTACACTCAATTATTTACTGATCAAGTAATTACCTAATTAATCAAACATGTCAAATTATATAATTATACCCAATTATACTAAATTTAATTATCAGAAATATGGCTTTCCAAACAGCCCTAGGAGAGGCTCATAGAAAAATCACTGTTCTATGATCTAATATTTGTCTCTACTTGCCAATATCCTTAATTACATAAACCTTTTTCTTCTGACACACTTCAGATGTCTGTTTGATCCTCCTACTATAAACAATTGAATCCATTTTACTATAAACAATTGAATCCATTTTATTCATACATTCACTCTCTCTCTTTCAATTTTACATGGCCTTTATATTAAAAAAAATATTTTTTATTTTTTTATTTTAATAAATCAAAAAAATCTTATTACTTTTTTTAATACTATTTTTAATATTAATAATTATATAAAATAATAGTAGTAAATTTTAAAATATCATTAATAAAATTAATTTAATAAAAATATATTTTTAATTAAATTTCTTTAAAAAAATATGTCATATCAACATGTACCAATTAGTAACATGAAACGGTGGAAGTATATGATAATCTCTTTCCAATGCATTTAAATACCCCATCTCATTTTAGTGGTCCATTTCACTTGTCACTATCCTTAAGAAAATATTTGTCAAGAGTTTATTTTATAAAATTAATTTTATTAATAATTTTTAAAAATAAAATTTAACTATTAATATTTTATATAACTATTTAATGAGAAAAATAGTATCGGAAGCAAATAATAAAATTTTCTTGTTAAAATAAATAAAATATATTTTATAATAAAGATCAAATAAAAATTATTTCCTTGGCAGGGACTCAAATGTGACTTACTTTTTGTCTGTCTCAATTATTGTCCTCTTATTCCGAGAAAAATTTCAAACCTAAAAGATGATATTTATCAGTCAACACTCTAAAGATGCTAGGGTGATTTAATGAAATAATTATATATATTAATTAATTATAATTAAGTGAGAATTGTATATACTCAAAGTTTTAAATATATGTCATTCATTTATTGGTTTGGTGTAAATACCCAGTGCCGATAAGATTTTATCATACTTTTACCTTACTAGGACGACTTAATAAGATGAAAATTAAATTAAACTTAATATTGTAGAGTTAAAAGCTTGAATGGTCACTCAACTTTGGGTAATTCACTCTAGTTTCTTTATTTGCATAACGTCGCTTCTTTTTCTTATTTCGGGTATCAAATTTGCAGCATGTATGACAGACTCAATTCTTTGATAGATGACATGCAGTTTCGCTCATATGTAACTGACTAGAGTAATTGACGACTTAATGGAGTAATCAACGTAATTAGCGTTATTATGATAACTGTAAAGATTCTAATTCATTGAAGTTTTTCTGTTTGTCGAGGTTTTAGAAATAATAGCAAGGACAAAATATCAAAGAAACTATTTCAGGGAACCCTACTAAATCAAAATCTTTGTTTCTGGTGGCTGATTCTACCTCGTATTAGAATTATTTTCACATCATCTCTGAATTCTTTCAAAAAAATGGCATCAATTAATGTCTTGCTACCACATTTCGGGATCCGAGATTCAGAGAACAATTACAAAAATGATGTAATTGATGATATTGTTATTACAGTGTATTATTCCTACGAGTATTTACTAAATGCGATAGCGGAGCAACTGACGATCGACAAACGAAGGAATAACATATAAATAAAGTACAGGATCGAAGGCAACCGCACTCCAATGGAGATTCGTAATGCTATGAGTATGTTACTATTGTTGAACATCTTACGGAAAATACTTCACCAAGAACACTTGTAGGAACTCTTTTGTAGGAATTCTCCAAAGCTTGAGGCATGTTAACGGGCACTATCCTTAAGGATATTTCCCCCGGTATGAGTGTTTCCCCCAGGATTCAACAAGCTCATCTAGTATAAAACTAGGAGCCAGAATCTAACAAAGATTTAAGTAATAAGAAAACCCAACAAAGAAAGAAGAGAATGAAGAGAAGTGTTCTATGGTTTTTCACCCTCTCAAACAAGAGCAAAGATGACATATTTATAGTCCAAGAAAATAAGCTGTCAACGTACACAACTAAATGCCTTAAAGGCAATTCAATGGAATTGAAGACAATGATTCATTGGCAACAAAAAGATAATTAATTTGTTAGAATTGAATTGGAGGAAACGTTTGGGGGACAATCAAGTTTAACCATAATTAATGGCTCATTAATTGAAATGGTTATGAAATATTGATGGTGTATTACCATTGCTACGAAAATGATAATTTTTTTTAAAATATAAGATTATTTTTTCAACAATCCCCTCCATATTTCAAAAAGAATGTTAAGGAATAAAAATAAAAAAAATTATTGGGTTTTCATATATGAATATAATTTGTCGAATCTGGTATCTCGTAGACTATGAACCAGACCTAGATAAAATAAGATTAAGCTTACAGAACAATTGGTGAAGTATAAAACTTCTATGAACCAAAAATTCTTTTTGTAAACTTAGGGTCTTATTCTATCACATTATACTCGCACAATCTTTGTCGTTATCGCAGTTTTGAGCTAAGAGGCCATGCGCGTGTCCTGGTATTCATGAGTGTTCTAGAAATCTGTCACAATTTCATAGGAGCGGCACCACTCCACACTCATATAGGTTCAATCATCAAGTGTATTCTGCAGAGCAATATACCACCTATAAAGGATATGAAAAATAGTTGACGTGAAGGGATTGTTTCGGAACATCAAAAAAATGAGTGTGTTATAAAATGGATTATTATTAGGGGCTTTACAACTTTCTATCTCGTGTCAACCACCGTAGAGGTTGACACTCCGCCATAATGACCTCCGCCATAGCGGAGAAAATACCGCTACAGTGAAAGTCAATGTCTGTCAGCCTCCGCCATAGCGGACGACTCTGCTACGACAGTACTGCTATAGCGGAGCAGACCGCTATAGCGGAGCGTGATGGGATTTAATGTAGAAACTTCTCCAAAATAATTCAATTTTTCTTGAAACATTTTGGGAGAAGAAGGGGGCGATTTTGGGCGATTTTCATCTGTTTTTCACCATTTTTCATTCAAAAGGTAAGGATTCTACTCTCCAAACTCCGTAATATCTTTCCTACGCTATAGAATTGCTAGGGGTGGACTTAAGAAAAGGTTTGGGATAACCTAGGATCATAGAATTTGGGGAATTTTTTTTAGGGTGCTAGAGTTCTTGGGTATTATTTATAGTTAATGGGTAATGATCACCAAGATTTAATTCTCTAAATGTATCGGTATAAATGATAATTTTAGGTGAATTAATAGCGGAAAAGCCCGAAAAGGGTTGGGATGATCATGGTTTGGCCTGGGGATTAGGATTTTGTATAATCCGTGTAATTTAGGCCAGTTAATTAACTATAGTGTTTATGTGTTTGTTTCTAGACCAAAAACAAGCAAGGGATCCTGAAAAAAGGAAAGCTCCGGCACTGTAGAGCTTAATTTTTTGAAGTAGGTGATAGTTATTTATTCCTGTATGCATTGTATATTTGTGTACCTTTGTCTAAGTATTTGTATGATTTGCATTGCTTAGGAAATGATTTAGGAATGTCCAAAAGTCATGTTTTCAGTCTTGTGAAATGAACTAGGTATTATTGCTTGTTGGTTTACAAGTGTTGATTGTTCATTATTTGTGACTGTGGATTTATGTGATATTCGGTTGGCTCGGGTACCACACCTAGTATGGGTATACTAACAGTTGGCTCGGGTACCGCGCCTAGTATGGGTATACTAAAGGTTGGCTCGGGTACCACGCCTGATACGGAAAATGCTGGCTGGTTGACTCGAGTACCACGCCTGGTATGGGTTTACTTTATTGTATTGTTGCATTTTTTACTAATGGTTCCCTGAATGGATCGGGTTGTGTTTATGATTTGTGATTGTGCATATGGTCTTTGAGAGAATGGGTTATCATCATATTGATTTGTGAGTTGGTCTTGGTGTAGATCGGTTGTATATTTGACACTTAAGTGTTGTCTAGAGGGGATCCAGGATGGGTTTGGGATATGTAATATGGTATAATTATTATTTAAGATGGATTTTTGAGCATAGTTATGAAAGTGGATTACATGTGGGGACAAGCTAGGGAGAGACTTGTAATCTAGAATTACATGTTAGCTTGTATGCATGTTTTCTGTACTATATACTTGACTTTTATACTGTTCATATACTGTTTATTTGGAACTGGCTGATGATCCTACCAGTACACGGTGGTTGTGTACTGATACTGCACTTGCATTTCTTTTGTAAGTACATAAAATCTTTCGGCGTTTGACGCACGACCTCACATGTAGGCTTGACACTTCAAGACATCAAGGGTGAGTTATTCGATCGAGTTGCCTTGATTTCTTTCTTATTGGTTGTAGCCCACTTGTTTCGGGCTTAGACTATTGCTTATTTTGGGGTTACATCCCCGTACTCTAGATTTGGTAGCATTTTGGTACGATGACCTTCAGGTCCTAGGGGATTTTTCCGCAGGTTATTTATTATAATTGGTTTGATTTTGGTTAATTATCGCCATTTTATTTTCTTGCACACTGATTTTAAGCTGTTAGGATATGCTAAGGGTTGAGTTCTATTTATTCGCTCATCCGGGGGTTGGGTGAGTGCCACTCGCGGTGCTCTGGGTCGTGTCAAAGATGGTATCAGAGCCCTAGGTTCGTTGATCTTGTCATACCAAAATAGGTCTAGTAGAGTCTTGCAGAACGGTACGGAGACGTCTGTACTTCTCCGCGGGAGGCAATAGGACTTTAGGAAAAATATCTCTTCTTTCTTCCTTCGTGCTGTAACTTGATTCCAATTGGTATTTGGTGATACAAATTGGTATCTGACTCTTTCACTCTTCTGTCCACAGATGGTTAACACTAGAAACAATGGATCTAGAGTGACGGTCCCATTGGCGAGCCCGGCTATCAGAGGTAGAGGCATGGGTAGGGGCAGAGGTCGAGGTAGAGCCATACCCGCTAGGGGTGAAGCTCAAGTTGTTACAGGAGCGCGAGAAGCAACCCCTCTCCCACCTCAGGAACACGTTATCAAAGATGTAGAAGTTGTTTTGGAGGATGATGGGGCGCAAGCGGAGGCAGCACCGGCTGGATGTGCAGTCCTTCCCTCTATGACGCCCGAAGTATTTCAGCAGGCTTGGAACTTCTTGAGTGGTTTTGTTGGTGCCGAAGCCACCCCTGCAGGTGTTGCAAATCAGGCTCTGAACACTCAGCCAGTAGTCACTACGACTCTTAGGATGGATGCAACTTCAGGCACCGGTGATTTCTTCAGGCCAATGCTAGGCCCGGTAATGACAGGAAGTGAACATAAGATGCTGACCAAGTTTCTCAAGCTGAAACCTCCCATGTTTCAGGGTACTGATAGGGAGGACACTTATGAGTTCATATTGGATTGCTATGAGAGGCTGCACAAGCTAGGCATTGTGCAACAGCATGGGGTTGAGTTCATCACATTTCAGCTGCAGGGTGATTCCAAGAAGTGGTGAAGATCTCATGTGGAATGTCGATCATCTGTTTTACCCCCACTGAATTGGCAGCAGTTTCACGCTCTCTTCTTAGAGAAGTATGTACCCCGTACTCTGAGAGATAGGAAGAAGGATGAGTTTTTGAATTTGGAACAGGGTATCATATCGCTCTCTACTTATGAGGCTAAGTTTCACGCTTTGTCTCATTTTGCTACATAGTTGTTGGGTTCCGAGGAGGAGCGAGTTTGATTATTTGTGAAGGGTTTGAATACTGAGATTCAAGTATAGTCCGTGCACATGACTTCATCAGGGAAAGGCTTCAATAGAGTGGCAGATTATGTAAAGAAACTTGAGGGAGTCAAGCAAGCGGGGCAGGCTAAAGTGTTAGCCAAGAAGCCCCGGAATAAAGGAAATTATAGTGGTTCATAGTCCAGGGGACAAAATCAGTAGATATACTCATCCCATCCTATTTAGTCAGCTCTGCCAGCTGCTACAGGTGGTAGCCCAGGAGCTAATCAGCAGATTTCAGCTCCTAGGGGCCAGGGAGCCTCTTACACATCTGCCAGCAGGCCTGTACTTGATCGTGGTTGCTTTCATTGTGGTGATCTGGGCCACTTTAAGAGGAAGTGCCCTCACAGGCAGACTGGTAATCAGGTTCAGTAGCAGTCTAAGGCTGTAGTTCCGACAAGTAGAGGTGGTCATGTTAGAGGTCATCTACAAGGTGGGCGAGGTAACTTTCAGGGAGGTCGGGGAGAGAGAGAAATAGCGGCGCGGGCAGGGGTGCGGTGCAGCCGGCCAAGGAAATTTCCCAGATTGATGATCGGGCTCACTGTTATGCATTTCCAGGAAGGTCCGAGGCTGAGGCATCATACCCAGTGATCACAGGTACTATTCTTGTTTGTGATAGGATGGCTTCGGTACTTTTTGACCCAGGTTCTACATATTCATATGTGTCTGTGAAATTTGCTATGGATCTGAATTTGACTTGTGATATCCTTGATCTCCCTATCCATGTTTCTACCCTGTTTGGAGTGTCGCTGATTGTGATTCATTTTTATCGTAGTTGCTCTGTTGTATTTGTAGGGTTGCATACGTGGGTAGACTTGGTAATTCTGGATATGGTAGACTTCCACGTCATTTTGGGTATGACCTGGTTATCCCCTTATCATGCTGTGTTAGATTGTAACACCAAGTCTGTGGCTCTAGAAATTATGGATAATGATAGGCTAGAGTGGGAAGGAGTGTACAGGGCCAAGCCGGTCAAGGTGATATTATTTGTTCAGGCTAGAAAGCTAGTTGGGAAGGGGTGTCTAGCCTTTATGGCTCATCTCCAGGATGATAGTGTGGAGTCCCCATCTATTGAGTCAGTTCCAGTTATTTCAGAGTTTCGAGAGGTGTTTCCAGCGGATTTTCCTGGTATGCCTCCGAACAGGGATATCGATTACTATATTGACTTATAGCCGGGCACTCGCCCAATTTCCATCCATCCTTACCGTATGGCTCTGGCAGAGTTAAGGGAGCTTAAGTCTCATCTTCAGGAACTCCTAGATAAGGGATTTATCCATCCAGTGCTTCACCTTGTGGTGCTCCGGTCTTGTTTGTGAAAAATAAGGATGGTAGTATGCGGATGTGCATAGATTACATGCAACTGAATAAGGTCACCATTCAAAATAAGTATCCTTTACCCCATATTGATGATCTTTTTGACCAGTTATAGGGTGCATCCGTATTTTCAAAAATTGACTTGAGGTCGGGATATCATCAGTTAAAGATTAGGCCTAAGGACATTCCTAAGACTGCTTTTTGGATCGGATATGGGCATTACGAGTTCTTAGTGATGTCGTTTGGGTTGACCAATGCACCAACAACATTCATGAGTTTGATGAATAGGGTGTTTAAACCTTACTTGGATTCATTCGTAATCATTTTTATTGATGATATTTTGATCTATTCCAAGAGTAGGGAGGAGAATGCTGAACATCTCTGTATAGTGTTGGACATTTTGAGACGTCAAAAGCTTTATGCGAAGTTCCTCAAGTGTGAGTTTTGGTTGACTTCGGTCGTATTCTTGGGGCATGTAGTGTCAGAACAGGGGGTGATGGTAGATCCCCAGAAGATTGAGGCAGTCAAGAGTTGGGTTTGGCCTAGCTCGGTGACTGAGGTGAGAAGTTTTGTGGAACTTGCAGGATACTATCGTAGGTTCGTCAAGGATTTTGCATCTATTGCTACTCACCTGACAAGGCTGACACATAAAGATGTACTATTTGTGTGGTCCGACAAGTGTGAGGAGAGCTTCCAAAAGCTCAAGACACTCTTGAACACGGCTCTGATTTTGTCTTTGCTGGTTGAAGGTGAGGACTTTATTGTTTATTGTGACGCTTCACATTCTGGTTTGGGTGCTGTCTTGATGCAGGATAGGAATGTGAATAGCCTATGCTTCTAGGCAATTTAAGGTGCATGAGAAAAACTATCTGACTCACGATTTGGAGTTGATAGTGGTGGTGTTTGCACTCAAGATTTGGAGACACTATCTTTATGGTGTCAAGTGTGAGGTATTCACCGACCATCGCAGTCTGCAATATGTCTTCACTCAGAAAGACTTGAACCTGAGGCAGAGAAGGTGGATGGAATTGTTAAAGGACTACGATGTGACCATTCAGTACCATCCGAGTAAGGCTAATGTGGTAGCAGACGCATTGAGCCAGAAGATAGTTAGCATGGACAGTTTGGCTTGTTTGGGGGTGTCCAAACGACCACTTGCTAAGGAGATTCAGGTGGAATCTAAGTTCATGCACTTGGGTATTTCAGAACAAGGTGGGGTATTGGCCAGTATTGAGGTCAAATCCACTTTCATAGAGAAGATAAAGGCCAAACAGTTTCAAGATTCGTAGGCTTTGGAGCAAGGTAATATCCGGAGAGTCCGGGGATGCCACGTTAGATTCTGGCGGTGTGTTAAATTTCAGAGGAAGGATTTGTGTTTCTCGGGTTGATGACATAATTCAAAAGGTGTTGGCATAGGCTCATGTTCACGGTATTCGATTCATCCGAGTATAACCAAGATGTATAAAAAATTGAGGCAACTTTATTGATGGCCTGGGATGAAAAGGGACATAGTGGATTTTGTGTCCAAGTGTTATAATTGCCAGCAGGTCAAGTATGAATACTAAAGGCCTGCAGGACTACTTTAAAAAATGCTCATTCCAGAGCGGAAGTGGGAACTGATAGCCGTGGATTTTGTGGTGGGTCTCCCCAAGACTTTGGGGAAGTATGACTCTATTTAGGTCATTGTTGACAGGCTGACCAAGTCAGCTCACTTCATTCTGGTCAGGGTGGATTACAATTCATAGCAATTGGCTAAGATCTACGTGAAAGAGGTTGTGAGATTGCATGGGGTACCAGTGTCTATTATTTCAGACAGGGGTACGCAGTTTACCTCTAAGTTTTGGGGTAAGTTGCATGAGGAGTTGGGCACTCAACTCACCTTTAGTACAACCTTCCATCCTCAGACTGATGGTCAGTCGGAGAGGACGATTCAAGTATTGAAGGACATGCTGAGAGCATGTGTGATTGACTTCGGGGGTCATTGAGACCAGTTTCTACCATTGTGTGAGTTCTCATACAACAATACCTACCACTCCAGTATCGACATGGCACCATTCGAGGCTCTATATGGGAGAAGTTGTAGGTCACCTATAGGGTAGTTTGAGGAAGGCGATGTAAAATCTTTGGGCGTAGACTTAGTAAGAGAAGCACAAGAAAAGGTAAGAGGCATTCAAATCAAGTTGCTAGTTGCCCAAAGCAGGCAGAAGGAATATACGAATTGCAAGGTAAGGGACATAAATTTTCAAATTGGTGAGCAGGTATTGTTGAAAGTGTCACCAATAAAGGGAGTTATGCGTTTCGGTAAGAAGGACAAGCTCTGTCCTCGGTTCATCAGACCGTTTGAAGTTCTTGATATCGTAGGGCCAGTGGCTTATAGATTATCACTGCCGCTCAGTCTGTTGGGTGTCCATTCAGTATTTCATGTATCCATGTTGAAGCGATACTATGGGTATAGAGACTATATTATCAAGTGAGATGAGGTGTTATTTGATAAGGATCTTCGCTATGAAGAGGAACCGATTTTGATTCTTGATTGGGATGTCCAAAAATTGAAGATAAAGGTGATCAGTATGGTAAAGGTTTAATAGAAGCATCGTCCGGTTGAGGAAGCCACTTGGGAAACTGAGAAGGACATATGGGACAAGTACCCTCACATGTTTGAGGATACATGTACTACTCTTTTCGCTCTTTACTTTCCATATTTTTGGGTTTGATTGTTTGGGGACGAATGATGAATAAATTGGTATCTATTATAATGACTGAGTCCGTCATTACGGGGAACCATTTGTGTCAATTTTTAGAGTGAGAAAACTCCGGGTTTGGGAGTTTGAAATTCTGGGCTAGGCTAGTCTCAGCCGATTTTGAAGCGAGGTATATTCTAGGGAAATTCGAGTACGAATTGGATTAAATATCTTGATTGAGCTAGTTTTCCATTTAGCTAAGACATAAAAGAGTCCGAAGGATTTTTCAGAAGCGAATTCGGGTAAGTAGAACTCCCGGAATCGAGGTTGACGTGAAGGGGTTATTTTGGGATGTCGAGAAAATGAGTGTGTTATAAAATGAACCAATTTTGGGGACTTTATGACTTTTTATTCCGTGTGAATCACCGTAGCGCGTTGACACTCCGCCATAGCGACCTCTATCGTAGCGGAGATAATACCGCTATGGTGGAAGTCAACGTCGGTCAGCCTCCACCATATTAGCGAATGACTCTGCTACGGCGGTACCGCTATAGTGGAGTGGACCTCTATAGCGGAGCGTGATGGAATTTAACACAGAAACTTCCCCAAAATAATTCAGTTTTTTTTGAAATATTTTGGGAGAAGAAGGGGGCAATTTTGGGTGATTTCCATCTTTTTTTCACTATTTTTCATCCTAAAGGTAAGGATTCTACTCCTCAAACTTCGTAATATCTTTCCTACGCTATAGAAGTGCTAGGAGTGGACTTAGTAAAAGGTTTGGGATAGCCTAAGATTGTAGAATCCGGGGAAAAGGGGAATTCTAGGGTGCTAGAGTTCTTGGGTATTGTTTATAGTTAATGGGTAATGATCACCAAGCTTTAATTCTCTAAATGTATCGGTATAAATGATAATATTAGGTGAATTAATGGCGAAAAAGCCCAGAAAGGGCTGGGATAATCATGGTTTGGACTGGGGATTAGAATTTTGTATAATTCAGATAATTTAGGCCAGTTAATTAACTATAGTGTTTATGTGTTTGTTTTTAGACCAAGAACAAGCAAGGGGACCTCAAAAAGAGAAAGCTCCGGCACTGTAGAGCTTGATTTTTTGAGGTAGGTGATGGTTATTGATTCATGTATGCATTATATGTTTGTGTACCTTTGTCTAAGTATTTGTATGGTTTGCATTGCTTAGGGAATGATTTAGGAATATCCAAAAGTATTGTTTTCAGTCTTGTGAAATGAACTAGGTATTATTGCTTGTTGGTTTACAAGTGTTGATTGTTCATTATTTGTGATTGTGGATTTATGTGATATTCGGTTGACTCGGGTACCACGCCTGATATGGGTATATCAAAGGTTGACTTGGGTATCATGCATGGTACGGGTATACTAACGGTTGGCTCGGGTACCACGCCTGGTACGGGAAATACTGACTGGTTGGCTCGGGTACCACGCCTGATACGGGTTTACTTTATTGTATTATTGCATTTTTTACTAATGGTTCCCTGAGTGGATCAGATTGTGTTTATAATTTGTGATTGTGCATATGGTTCTTGAGAGACCGGGTTATCATCATATTAATTTGTGAGTTGGTCTTGGTGTAGACCGGATTGTATGTTTGGCACTTAGGTGTTGTCTAAAGGGGATCTAGGGTGAGTCCGGAATATGTAATGCGGTACAATTATTGTTAAAGGTGGATTGTTGATCATAGTTGTGAAAGTGGATTACATGTGGGGACAAGCTAGAGAGAGACTTGTAGTCTAGAATTACATGTTGGCTTGTATGCATGTTTCCTGTACTACATACTTGACTTTTGTACTGTTCATATATTGTTTATTTGGAATTGGCTGATGATCCTACCAGAACACAGTGGTTGTGTACTGATACTGCACTTGCATTTCTTTTGTGAGTACAGAAAATCTTCCGGCAGTTGACGCACGACCTCACCTGTAAGCCTGACACTTCAAGACATCAAGGGTGAGCTATTCGATCGAGCTGCCTTGGTTTCTTTCTTATTGGTTGTAGCCCACTTGTTTCGGGCTTAGACTATTGCTTATTTTGGGGTTGCATCCCCGTACTCTAGATTTGGTAGCATTTTGGTACGATGACCTTCAGGTCCTTGGGAATTTTTCCGCAGGTTATTTATTATAGTTGGTTTGATTTGGTTAGTTATCGCTAGTTTATTTTCTTTCACACTGGTTTTAAGTTGTTAGGCTATGCTAAGGATTGAGTTCTATTGGTTCGCTCATCCGGGGGTTGAGTGGGTGCTACTCACGGCGATCTGAATCATGACATTCTTAGTCCTTGATAATTTACAAAAATAATTTACTGATATTTGATATTAATTTCAATAAATTCTAGTGTCAGTATTACTATTCATATTGCTTATATTTATTAAATTATCTCTATTTTAATTAGTTTTATTTCAATTTTATTTCTTCATTTTGTGCCATATATGTATGCCACATTATTATATCATAATTTACATATATAATATATTTTGGAAGATTATTTAGGACAAAAAAGTATATTTTAGTTAATTTAAAGAGAGAAAATGTGGGAAAGTCGGATTGTTTTAATCAAATACAAATACCTAAGTCCATCAAAAATGTT
The DNA here is from genome assembly GCA_003996215.1 of Jaltomata sinuosa. NCBI lineage: Eukaryota > Viridiplantae > Streptophyta > Magnoliopsida > Solanales > Solanaceae > Jaltomata > Jaltomata sinuosa. Next base: position 78,606 of record QJPP01003026.1, on the reverse strand, counting down.
TTATAACCATATCTAATACTGAACTAAAGTTGAATATTTGGGGTATAGTTATAAATATTATTATTTTTAAAAAAAAATAAATATACATATTTCTTACCCCTAATAACTTAAGTATTTTGAAAATGCCAAATAATCATTGCTCGGCTAATGAATAATTAACTAAATATATTGTTAAAAAATTGAATAAGTGATCGGGTTAATAATTGGGTCTTAAAATAAATTTAGTATTGGCTTATTTAATATTAAATAAAAATTATAAATGTCACATTATTAAATAGGTAGTTGAAATTATATTAACCTAAAATGATTATGGAAGCTATATAATTAGGTAAAGTTCGACTTTTCAAAGACAAAACAAGTTGAGTGACTATGGTGGTCAAATACCCAAAGTTGAATGACTTTTGAAAGACAAAACAAAGTTGAATGACTATAATAGCTAATTACGCAAAGTTAAGTGACCATCCGAGCTTTTAACTCTAATATGATACGATCATGAAGATACCAAATTGGAATAAATTAAATTATAAATTTAACGAACATGTGTAATTTGTCTCTGCATGCAAGTTGTGATGTTTATAAATGAGAATAATTAATCTTGGTTCTGTTGCATGGTGTGCGTAAGTTTTCTCCACTTTTCTCGAAAATTATATATTATAATTTTTTAAACTCTATCTACGAATAGTAAATAAAGGACATATGTTTGCCCTGTCCTGTAATTTTCTATTATCAGAGGAACAATAATCCAAATGGTCCATTATGACTATTTTGAACCTTAACATATGTTCTTGGACATAAATAGTCCTTAATGTATGCTAAAAATTGATACTTCAAAACAATCACTACTTTTCTTTGAGTTCCTTTTAACTAACAGTCTATCCAAACTTCAACAAAAGAAAAAGATCAGCATATTTAGCAATTCACCCCTCATATAACTGTGAAGGTGTTTTTAACTTTAAAATATATGTATTTGATCCCAAAAACATTTATACTATAGACTAATAAATTTAGGCAAATACTATGAAGGAAGGGCAGAGGCGTAGGGGTAGGAGTGCGGAGGATGGTGAGGAATTTCATGTCACTTGTGGAACTTGTTCCCCTTTTTATTGAAAAATCATTTTCCTTATTTTTAAGAAATTTATTTTCGTAAAGAAATTGTTTTCTAAAAAATTTTACCAACCAAATATGGAAAAATTGAAAAACTTTTTCTTTCTTCCACACCAATTAGGGTGTATTTGGTATTTTCTAATTCTTCTCATATCAATAGTTGGTCAAATTTCTTGAAAAATATTTTCTCTAGAAAAAACAAGAAGTTTATTCAAAATTAGGAAAATGACTTCCCCATTAAAAGTACAAAAAACAAGTTTCATAAGTAGCATCCCGAATTGTCTCCTCTCCACTTTTCAACACACTCCACCCCGTCCTCACCATCTAATATTTGTCTAGATTATAAACAAACGCTTTTGTGATAACATTTTCTTCTTACATATCAAATACAAGAAAATAAGTAAAAAATTATTTTTCGTTTGTACCAAACAGAAACCAAGAGGGGTTCAAAGGGTAAATATAGAGAAGAACAAGGTATATATTGGAGGCATATATTAACATCCAATTTAAACTTTTTCATCTGGTACAGTTCATCAGATGTTTGTTAAAAACAATGCAATCTGAAACCAACCATTTTATTGGTATGATAAAACTTGGTGATGCAATAGATGTACTTTCAACTTACTAGGACTTGTTAAATGTTAATACGACGAAAAAAAATAACTACTATAATCATGAAGATGCCAAATCTGAATTAAATTATAGTAATTTTTGTCTCTGCATGCAAGTTGATTGTTTGACTGAGAATAAGTAATCTTGGTTCTGTTGCATAGTGTTTGAAAGTTTTCTTGACTATTTTGCAGTAGAACATGGCAGCTGATTCATGGCTCACATCTCTTGATTGTTCAGTTTCTTCCTTCCAATCTTCAAATAATTCCTCTTTTGTCTTAGGATGGCTTAAGTTCATTTTCTTTTCACCATGTCCTCAGAGGATTCTGTTATCTTCTGTTGACCTGCTTTTCTTGTTCTTCCTATTAATACTAGCAGTTAAAAAACTAAGTTCAAGATTTATCAAGAATGGAAGTTCCACTTCTTCCCTTAATAAACCTCTCCTAGGAGATGAAAGGCCTCACTTTAGGGTCACCTTTTGGTTCTATGGATCTTTAGTTGTGACAGCTCTTTTAGCCATAACTTATAGTGTTCTCTGCATATTAGCCTTCAGTGAGGGTGTTCAATCAAGATGGGAAATGACAGACGCTTTTTTCAGACTAATTCATGCTGTAACTTATCTTGCCATTTTTGTTCTAATTGTACACGAGAAGAGATTTGCTGCTGTTTCTCATCCCATGACACTTCGAGTCTATTGGGGGATGAGCTATATTATCTTGCTTCTCTTTGCGATTACTGCTATTATTCGTTTATTCTTTTCTGGATACAATGTGGATTTGAGCATGAGAATGGATGACATGGTAATCTTGGTTAGCCTTCCCTTGTATGTCTATCTTGTCATTGTGGCCATAAGAGGATCATCAGGAATTTGTAAAACTAGCCAACATGAAGTTGCTGGAAACTCTAGGCTAGAAACGGATGAGTTGATTCTGATGGATTCTAATGTCAGTGGATATGGCACAGCTTCGCTATTCTCTAGAGCAGTGTGGCACTGGATGAATCCATTGATTAGTAAAGGATACCAATCCCCTTTAAAGTTAGATGATGTGCCTACGCTCCCACCTGATTTTCGAGCTGAAAGAATGGCAGAGTTTTTCGAAAAGAATTGGCCTAAGCCAGGTGAAAATGTGAAGTACCCTGTACTAATGACATTAATCCGATGTTTCTGGAAAGATGTTATTATAATTAGTTTCCTCGCAATAGTGCAGTTGTCTGTTATGTATGTTGGTCCAATTCTAATCAAGAGGTTCATTAGTTTTGCTTCTGGGGATAGAACAAACCCCTATGAGGGCTATTATCTAGTCTTGATTCTGTTTGTGTCAAAAGTAATCGAAGCTCTTGGTTCACATCACTTTAATTTCCAATCTGGGATACTCGGTATGAAGATTCGGTCATCCCTTATCACTACTTTATACAAGAAAGGGCTCAGATTAACTTGTTCCTCCAGACAGGCTCATGGTGTAGGACAAATAGTGAATTACATGGCTGTTGATACCCAACAGCTTTCTGATATGATGCTACAGCTGCATTCACTATGGATGATGCCATTACATGTTGGAGCTTCATTACTTCTCTTGTACTATTACATGGGTGTTTCTGTGTTGGCTTCATTTGTTTTAATCGTTGGAGTTGTGATATTTACAGTGTCGATGACACGCAAGAACAATCAGTTTCAATTCCAATCGATGATGAAGCGCGATTCAAGGATGAAAGCTATAAATGAACTGTTAGGGAACATGCGTGTCATCAAGTTTCAGGCATGGGAAGAACACTTCAAAGAAAAAATTCAATCTTTACGTAATGAGGAATTCAGTTGGCTTAGTAAGTTCATATACTTGCTTTCTTGCAACTTATCTCTCCTGTTGATTCTGCCACCGGTTATAGCAGCTCTTACATTTGGAGCTGCAATCATTTGCAAAGTCCCTCTAGATGTTGGCACAGTATTCACAGCAACAACAGTTCTCAGAATTATACGGGATCCTATAAGAAGCTTCCCGCAGTCCCTTATGTCACTTTCACAAGCCATGGTATCACTAGGTAGGTTAGATGGATATCTGACGAGCAGTGAATTGGATAATACAGTTGTCGAAAGAGAAGAAGGTTGTAGTGGCAGGATTGCAGTGGAGGTTAAGGATGGGATATTTTCATGGGAAGATGATGGTGATCAAATTGTTCTGAAAGACATAAATGTTGAAATTCGAAAGGGGGAACTTGCTGCAATTGTTGGAATGGTTGGATCAGGAAAGTCTACTTTGTTGGCATCAATTCTTGGTGAACTTCATAAGTTATCGGGAGAGGTACAATCAACTTTTTTCTTCATTTTTTGTTTCATGCATCGCACTTTACACTTTTTTTATATGTCTCCATCCGTTCAAAGAAATCCCAGCTCTGAATTGTTACAACTTTTCTATTGTAGTTTCTTACACTTGTCCTTCCATTACAGGTCAGAGTATGTGGAAGCACTGCTTATGTTGCCCAAACCTCATGGATACAAAACGCTACAATCCAAGAAAACATCTTGTTTGGTTCACCAATGGACACTAAAAGATACAAAGATGTACTACAGGTTTGTTCCTTGGAGAAAGACTTGAAAATTCTGGAACATGGAGACCAAACTGAGATAGGAGAACGAGGAATCAATCTCAGTGGAGGTCAGAAGCAGAGGATACAACTTGCAAGAGCAGTGTATCAGGACCGTGACATCTATCTTCTTGATGATATATTTAGCGCTGTTGATGCTCAAACTGGATCAGAAATATTTAAGGTCACTCCAATGGATATATCACTTCTAATGCTTCCTTCTTCTTTTTTTTTGCATAAGTAGCGAAATCTGCCCGTCTGCAGCTTTTGAGGGTAAAGTCATGTATCCAAGAAAAAAAGAACAGCAAAATGATTTTTATATATCTTGCATAGTTGCTATAGTAAAATTTTTGAATGAGGAAAAAGTAAAAACTATGCTATGTAACTGATATCAGTCTGTGCAGGAATGTATAAGGGGAGCTTTGAAGGATAAGACTATTGTTCTTGTCACTCACCAAGTTGACTTCCTGCACAATGCAGATCTTATATTGGTAAGCACCATATTGACTTTCTTTGCATAGAAACTAGATCAAGTATATCGAAGGCCTTAGTATTCCCTTATAAAGAATGATATCAGACGTGCATTTCTAGATATTTATACTATGTAAGAATATACTAAAGCATTTTATTGATGATAAATTTTATTATTAAGACAATTTAAAAGATTTCTGCTATTCATATGCTTCTTTTACAACAAAAACAAAAAGAAAGATAAATATGCATTTCTAGTTTCCTGACAAAGAAGTTACATAAAAATTCAGAAATGTCATTGAAAATTTCCAACCTCATCAATTACTATATTGACAGGTCATGAGAGATGGTAAGATTGTGCAGTCTGGGAAATATGAAGAGCTACTAGAATTGGGAACAGATTTTGGTGATCTTGTTGCTGCACATGAGAACTCAATGGAGCTCGTGGAAAGTAGCACTGGTGCTTCTGGTGAATGCCTCCCGCAAACACCAAGATCACCTCATCAACTAACCCCAAAGTCACCCCAGAAATCTCAAGAGGAAGCCAATGGTGAAAGCAGTTCTTTAGACCAACAACAAAAGGGTAGTTCCAAGCTTATCGATGATGAGGAAAGAGAGACTGGTCATATAAATTTTGATGTCTACAAGCAGTACTGCACTGAGGCTTTTGGATGGTGGGGAGTAGCAGCTGTAGTAATCATTTCTGTATTTTGGCAAGGGTCCACTATGTTGAGTGACTATTGGCTAGCATATGAGACTTCAACGGACCATATATTCAATCCTTCTCGATTTATAGAGGTTTACTCATTCATAGCTGTCATTTGTTGCATTTTTGTAGTTGCCAGATCATTTCTTGTATCGTTTTTGGGTCTCAAAACAGCTCAACGTTTCTTCGAAGAAATTCTTGATAGCATACTGCACGCTCCAATGTCATTCTTTGACACTACTCCTTCAGGAAGAATATTAAGTCGAGTGAGTCCTGCTCCAAATTCTGATTTATAACAAGTATAGGATCTTCCTTCACTGATCTAATGGATGATTTTGTTTTACAGGCATCAACTGATCAGTCATATGTTGATTTTATGATTCCACAGTTTCTAAGTATAGCGCTTATGATGTACTTTACAGTAGCTGGCATGCTGTTCATAACATGCCAGAGTGCTTGGCCAACTATCTTCCTCATAATCCCCCTAATTTGGCTTAATATCTGGTACCGGGTAAGAGAACTTCTGACTGGATTGATTGTCATTGTCTATATTGATATTTGCTCATTCAATCTGATCTCTATTTTTTATGTCTTCACTGTTCATTTTATACTTGGCAAAATTTTGCAGTGAATGTCTTAGCTAGTTTGTTTTAACTGCCACCATGATATGCTGCATCACCTATTGGGCTATAGCATTATATGTTTGTGCTAGATGTAGTTGGAAAATCTATGTAATGTAACACATAAAATATTTTAACGAAATCAAACAGTTCATCCTTTAAAGAATTACAAAGTCATCCTTTCCTAATATTGCATACGTATTAAATTCCCTTTTCCTTTTTTCATCTGGCATACAGAGATACTACATTGCATCCTCGCGAGAATTAACCAGACTAAGTTCAATCACCAAAGCTCCAATCCTCCATCATTTCTCTGAAACCATATCAGGCATCATGACTATATGCTGCTTCAGGAAGGAAGATAAGTTCTTTCAAGGGAATGTTGACAGAGTCAATGCCAATCTGCGGATGGATTTCCACAACAATGCATCAAATGAGTGGCTTGGTTTTCGCCTAGAGTTTATTGGTAGTATTTTGATCTGCACTGCCACCGTTTTCATGGTCTTGCTGCCAAGCTTTGTTATCCCACCAGGTAAAATTCTTATTTCTAGGTGACATGTTGGTTATCGATGAAATAAATATGGACAGAGTTTTAACTTGTAAACGTTATGTTAATATGTCCATGTTGTGCTGGTACTGACATGAATCTGTTTCAGTAGCAAGGAAATTACAGTTTGATTAACAGTTCAAGATACTGTGGAGAATTTATAGTGCTTTGCCCTTAAATTTCATTATTGCTAATTAATCATTTGATCTGTTATTAGAATACGTTGGCTTGGCACTGTCCTATGCGCTGCCTCTAAATGGTGCACTCTTTTGGATGGTATCCATGAGCTGTATGGTTGAGAACAGAATGGTTTCAGTTGAAAGGATAAAGCAGTTCACAAGACTACCCTCAGAAGCTTCATGGAGGATAGCAAATTGTCTTCCATCGTCAGATTGGCCCTATCATGGTGACATTGAGATCAACAATTTGAAGGTGATGCTAGAATGACTACCTAAGTTTATCAGTTCGTTTATCGTGGACAATTTTATCACCCTTGTGGTGTCTTTCCAATATCTGAATGCTTTGCAAGCAAACTAACGCATGTATCTTTATGCAGGTTCGGTATAGGTCTAATACACCACTTGTTCTGAAAGGAATCTCTCTTAAAATCAATGGAGGAGAAAAAATTGGCGTTGTTGGCCGAACTGGAAGTGGCAAGTCTACTCTGATACAAGTATTCTTTAGGCTGGTGGAACCTTCAGCTGGAGCCATCATAATTGACGGTGTTGACATTTGCAAGCTAGGACTTCATGATCTTAGATCACGCTTTGGTATCATTCCTCAAGAACCAGTTCTATTTCAAGGGACAGTTAGAAGCAATATTGATCCACTAGAACAGTATTCAGATGATGAAATCTGGAAGGTATGGATAGCATTCCCATCTAAAACCAAGGCCTAAAGAGATATATAATGTTCCGTCTCATCTAGAAGTTTAAGTTGTACACAATATCATAAAGGTTTTTCTTTAACTTTCTTTCGTATCTGTAGAGTCTTGAACGCTGCCAATTAAAAGATGTGGTAGCAGCAAAGCCTGAGAAACTTGATTCCTCAGTGGTAGATAGTGGAGACAACTGGAGTGTTGGACAAAGGCAGCTCCTTTGCTTAGGGAGAGTCATGCTCAAGAATAGTAAAATTCTGTTCATGGATGAGGCAACAGCTTCTGTTGATTCTCAAACTGATGCTGTCATTCAGAGGATCATCCGCGAGGACTTTGAAGCCTGCACTATTATCACCATTGCTCATAGAATACCAACCGTGATAGACTGTGACCGCGTTCTCGTTGTAGATGATGGTAAGTCTTTTAAAGGACTGAATAAAGCATGATGAATAGTTAATTTTCAAGATTTTGATGGTGTTGTGGTTTCGACAGGATGGGCAAAGGAATTTGAGAGACCAGCTACTTTGCTTGAAAGTCCATCATTGTTTGCATCATTGGTGCAAGAGTATTCCAACAGATCAACTTGTCTATGAGTACCTAAGTTTGGAAAATCAGCAAAATGTGACATGTTTCCTTTGTATAATTTCTCTTTGTCCAAATCCCCTTTTCATTTCCAAATTTTGTAGTCAAATTGTTTTTAGATGAATGTTCATGTAACCTGATATTTTTTCCAATTAATGTGTTATTTGATACTTCCTACATCCCAAAAAGATAAATGACATTGTTACTATCTCAAAAGCAAAAGATTTTATCTTTGACTACAATCTTTTCAAAATATCTTTTGATTATTTTAGCTAAGTATAATATTTATGGTTTAATGTACTTTTTTATGTAGTATACTTTTAAAAATTCAATAAATTGATGTGTGATCCGTGATCGTACTTTAAATTTCAGATTGATTTATATTTGATGAAAGGAAGGAAACACACATAAAGCCAGACCTCTATTATCAACAACAACAACAACATACACTGAAATTCTACAAGTAGAGTGTACGCAGGCCTCTATCATCAAAGAAGTTGAAAGGACAGTTTTGGAAATGCCATAGAGCTTTCTTGTATCCATTGTTGAAATTTAATTTAGGGATTTGAAAATGTTCAAGAAAAAAGATTGAATTGATAATTTGGTAAAGTGATGGTTGATTGTAGGTGGAGATACTTAACAATAAAAAATAGATACTAATATTATTTGGGGTCGTTTGGTAGAGTGTATAAGAATAATGCGAAATATGGTGTATTAATAATGCTTGTATTAGTAATATTTGTATTAGTTATGCTGAGATTTTTCTAATGCAGTATTTGATTTTGTGTATTAGAAATAACATGCATTGCATAATTTTTTTTAAAAAAATAGTGTTTAAGAAAATACTACTATTGAGTATTTGGAATAGTGTTATGTCTCTGTCAAAGCCAACCTTAATGACAAAAAAAAAATTCTTTATTTATGGTTTCAACCTAATTAATATTTTAAGACAACGACTTCTTCTTTCTCTTCTCCTCCATTTTTTTTTACTTTAAAATAAAAAAGATAAAGTGAAGTGAATTGTCAACTAAATATAATACTTACTTTGCTTATCAAAGAAAAAAACCTACCCCAATTGAGTCTTTCCTACTAGTTTTAACAAAACAACTAGTTGCTCTAATATTTTCTTTAAGTTGTTGAATCCAGATTACGTCGATAATTTTAAAGTTTATATACACCATTAACACGTAAATTAGAGCGTGCGATAAAAGAAAAATCTTGAATCATCATATTGTAACTTTAATATCAGGGGCGAAGCTAAGTGTTTGGAAGGGGGTCCAATTAAATTTTTCTCCTTGAAATTTTTTATTGTGCAAATAGGATAAAAATAGAGAATTTATGTATACAAATTGGATCCCTGAGATCTCCTATATTATTCCAAGATTATGATTATTCCAGCAAATAGCGAAAGTTACTTTTGTTGGTAGGTTCCAATCTCAAGTGCCAACAAAGGCGAATTCAAGATTTGAACTTTATGTGTTCGAAATTCTAGAATAACAATCTCAAATATTTATAACTAGATTCTTAACCCAAATATAAGTTTTTGACTGAAGTTTTTTCTTTTTTTTGAAACCCCCAGGGAAACTCACAACCTCTGTCATAGACATTGTCCTTCGGTTGAACACTCTGTGGTGAGCACTTTGTGTGATCCTCTGTCATAGTCACTGTCCTTCGGTTGAGCACTCTGTGTAACTTGCTCACTGTGCAATAGCTCGCAAATAACATAGGAGATGTAAATCATACTAGGCAAGCCTCATGCGACGAGCTCATGGCTAAGTGGTAGACGAAGGCTAGATTCGATCCCAGGTCTCCCACATGGGAGATCCACCTCCTATCCACTCAATCATGCCTGTACGAGCTTTTTTGACTGAACTTATTGAGCTTTAATGTACTGAATTCGTAACTTACCTTTTGCATCCGCCCCGCAAGTGTGACGTTCTTGTAATTTGTAAAACAAAAACTTCCTTTTGATCTCCTTACATTGTTCACTACTAAGATTTTTATAGCTTTCGTTCTTTATTCCGTTGCCTTACATTACTATTTACTGTAAGTTCACGTTGCCAGTGCCAATTCACTGAAATTTTTAGCATCCGCAATTTGTTTCTGAGGATCTACTGAAAATAGCTTTTTTATCTTAAATATAAGGATATAATTTACGTATATTCTACTTTTTGATACCCTATTTGTGAGATTATTTGGATATGTTGTTATAACTTGTTATCTACTTTTTCTTAATCATTTACCAAGTTACAATGTATAAAATTAAGTTTAAGTAATATACATTGTTTGTATAAATAAATTTTACACTATCAAGTATCTTTAATTTGTTTTCGTAGCCTAGTAGATAAAATATTTTATTTTTAAAATTTCAAATCACACACTTTTAAAGAATTACTTGTAGAGAAAAGACATCAAAACACCCCTAAACTTGTCCTACAAATTTACTTTACACCTTTAACTTCACGGGTATTTATTTACCTCCTTAACAACTTTAAAATGAATTAAATACGACCCTCAATGGCTGATGTGGCAAAAAAATATAAAAAAATTATAAAAGCTTGTATTTTTTAAAAAAAATAAGCTGATCCCACTAATTTATGTATTATATAATAAAAATAAATATAAAGAAGAGATAATGCATAAGTACCCTCCTAAATTATACTCGAAATTGCTATGACACACCTAAACTTTACGGGAGTTTTATTACCCTCCTAAACTCATTTTTTTTAATTTTTTGTCCTCCTTTTTGCTGACGTGGCTGCTAAGTAGCAGAATATTTTTGTGTTCTTTTTGTGCTGACTTGACAACCATGTCAGCACAAAAGGAGCACAAAAATACAGAAAAAATGAGTTTAGGAGGGTAATAGGATCCCTTTAAAATTTAGGTGTGTCATAGCAAGTATAGTTTGGGGAGGTACTTTTATCTTATCTCTCTATAAAGAATAAAAAATAACCCCATGCCCCACCCCTTTTATCTTTTTCAAGACCCCCCACCCCCTAATTTCATCTTCTTCAAGCTACGGCATCCCCTAATTTCATCTTCTTCGAACCTACCCCACCCCATTTCAGTCCTTCGAAACTCCTCCCACCCTCCGTTTCAGCACCCCCCCCCCCTTCCCCGCTCCTCCCGTGTTTCAACCCCTTTAAACCTTCCATTTCAGTCCCATTATTGTTGAGAGCTTGATGTAGTGATTCTCACAATAAGAAATCTTGATTTCTAGGAGACGTGGAGGCCAATTTTTCAGCCATACCACCATCGTAACCAACCATCAGCCCCCTCCCTCTCTTTTCTTTCTTAGTTTTCTTGAGAAATAAAGAGTTCAATGGAGGAAAAATATAATTAGAAATTAGATTTTTATGTATTTCATAATTATTTGAATTAATGAGAAATTAGGAATTAATTAGTGTATAAAAATATAAGTCAAGGAAGAGAAAAATTGTGAATAAGCAAAAATAAATTTTAAAAAAAGTAAATCAAAACTTAGATAATTTTTATGTGGCAATGACGTGGTGCTGATTTTGGCAGTGATGTGACGCGTGTGTAATACACTTCCCATTGCGAGACTGATCTTATATTTTTAGGGTGATATTTAATCACTTGAAAGTTGTTAAGGGAGTATTTAAATGCCCGTGAAATTAAAAGTTTAAAGTAAGTTTGTCGGACAAGTTTAGGGATATTTTGATGTCTTTTCTCTTACTTGTAGATATCATAATAACCGAATAATATAAATAATTATTCACACTGTCGGTATATGTTACTGAAACTCAATTAAATTACATATCCACAGCGTTACATAATGAAGTAAAACTTTTCGTAACATTTAAGCCTTCGCTCCTTTATTAGTGTTTGAACTGCCAAAAGTGCCTTTCCTACTCATTTTAGCTCCCTTATGCATTTGCACTCGAAGGCCAATCTCCATCTAGCCCGAAAAACCTTTGCGTCTCCATTGCCTTTTACTTTTGGGAGGTCTACGCCCCATAAAAACTATCTACCTAAAACTATCCCATGGCCCGTAGGTCCTGACACAAGATTAGAATTCTAGATGGCTCCCTCCCCCCCCCCCCCCCCCCCCCCCCCCCCCCCCCCCCCAAAGGAGGCCTTCGCCTTCCACCTAACAAAACAATTAGATCCCCTAATATATTCTTATAAGTTATAGGATTAAACTTAATTATAAAGACAGTTGCAAATTACATATTTTATAATATCAGTTTAGATTAACCAATTCTAATAAATTACGTATCTTGTACACCATAAAAAGCTACATACCCCCAAAGTAACCTTATAGTGTAAAACTTATAACTTGAGCCTTGCATCTCTTGTTGGGTTTAACACCATTGGACTTGAAAGCTTGTCATGTCCATTTGTTTAACTATTTTTAACTGCTCATACATGGCAGAGACGGAGTACACAGCTCATACTATCACTGTAACGAACATGAGGATAGCGTGCACGAGGAAAGAGAAGAACTAGCAACGTCGCTACAAGTCCATTGTAACTTAAGATTTAAAGAACTAGTACGACAGAAACAGAAAATAACCATTGTTAACCCACTACTGTGCTATATTACAATAGTCCATCAGTTTAGAGTATTAAAACACAAACATAACAGATGTAACTATAGCTTGTAATCTATTATAGTTTGCATGTGTCCATCTAGACCAAGATATTGCAGATACTTTTCCCAGGACCTCCAAAAAAGATCAGCAGATGGTGATAACAATGAGCAAACCGTCAACGACTGCAAAGAGGGTAAAAATGAGCAACTTGGTCAAATTAAATAAAGGGAGATCACCAATGAAACCAGGTTAGTAGCATATTTGTGGAAGGAGAATTCAACAAAGTTTTTCTAATCTTTTCACTGCTCGTCACCCACTACCATTGTCACCAGCAACAGCGTGCAACTTTCAATCGAATCCCAAGAGAACATAAATGAATCAGAAGAACTACTGTCAAGTCAAAGCAATAGCTCAACCACCAACTCTCTACACCAAAAGGATGCTGATTCGAGCTGCTGCATCATGGTGTTTCCACAATGGTCCTTCGGATCCACATAAAAGGATAGGTGTATGTGTGTATGAAGGAGAAACAAATGTAATAGAGTACCAAAATATCAAAAGGACGGGGTCCTTCGGATCCACATAAAAGGATAGGTGTATGTGTGTATGAAGGAGAAACAAATGTAATAGAGTACCAAAATATCAAAAGGACGGGGTTCAATCTACAGGGCATAGCCATTTCTATTCAATGCTTCACAAAAGTTGATATCATCACAAACCTGTAGGACATAGAGCGTGATCTGGCTGAGCTGTCTGCATTTCTTCCAGGACTCTTGAGCCTCCTTGGGGCGGAGTCCACATCATGAGCAATCTGACTATTATCACTTGGACTCTTGCTGAACCTGCCTTTTTTCTGAATGCGTGGAGAATTTGACCTTGACATTGGTCTTGATTGCCTCGAAGATCTTCCTTTCGACCTACAATTTCTTTCATCCCTTGGAGAAATAGACTGAGACTTTGACCTGGATCTCCTTGGAGAAATAGACCGAGACTTTGACCTGGATCTCCTTGGAGAGTAGTAATCATCATGATTCTCATGATCCCTGTCCCTGTGAACCATAGTGTAATTAAGCCACTTAATAATAAATGCAATGTAGTTTTTGCAATAGATATTGCTGTTGAAAACAGTACAAACAAGTAAAAAGACTAGCTCTGGTTCTCAAATGACTTGCCATACCAACTCACAATACCACAAACTATTCAAAAAATAAAACTGACATTTAACATAACCACGAAGGTAGATTCCTTCAATATCTTATCTACTAAACCACAACCTTTACCTGTATCCTTATTTCATAGTCTGGAAAAAACTACAGTTTGATCCAGACACTGTTTAAGCACACTATATGGTACAGTTCTTCAGCATCTGATCACTTCAAAGCTCTCCTTTGCCCCAACTTTCAAAATCTCGAGATATCTTTCCTTGGGCATTCTCACCAAATGTCAATCAGTAAAAGCTTCGAAAATCTTTGCCTCTTTGAAGATGATTTCTTTTGCCAACTATATGCTCTAAATTATCTCCCTAACTGGACATCGTGCAACGTTAAGAAATTAAACATGAATTTTAAGATAAACAAATGAAGGTCTTTGTGATTGTAATATGTCCACACCACTTCAATTGGTTCTCCATAGTACAGTAGAAGGCTCATCCTTACTAGAAAAAATCCACAAAAGGAAAATCACATGAACTTTTGATGATGGTGATTTGAAACTTCTGGAGATTCATCACATTTCATGAGCAAGATTCTTTGACTTTATGGTGATATGGTCCCTTTTCTCAATTGTCTTTATTAGTCCAGAATTCTTTAAGTCTCTTTCTCAATTTAGCATCTGCATTAATAAAGCCACCAGCAGATGTCATTCAAAAATCTACAGGATAGATGAATTATGCCTGCAAGACATTTGACATAATCTCAAGATAATAGTGTATCTCACAAGAGTATTCAACAAAATTAGAAAGCCAAAGAGCCTAACAAGCTTCCACTCAAGGGACTGAGAAAGCCTCAGCATTCCAGTACACAAGATAACAGACAAATAAATAGAGAAAAGATCAATTCCTAAAATTCAAGTGGATAGAGTGATGCTACCACCACTTTAGCAGATAAAAATATCCTACTTCACTCTCCTAAGTTCCTAACCACCAAGGAGAAAAAACAAGCATAAAAACCATCAGAGCTAACGAGTTTTTGGAAATGGTATAAAATTGGGTAAGATCCACTGAAGTGCATAGCCTTTAACGGATGTGTGTGGTCACAGGTAAAACCTGAAGGTTGTTCCCATCCCAGTCATGAGAGATGCCTTGTATCAACCATCTCTCCTTTCTACAAACACCCAACTTAGGAGCTATATATGCCAAAAGAAGGTTCAAAATGTATGAGTATATTACCATTACAAATAACAGCAAGAAAAAGAGATAAATAGCACTCAATTACAGAGCATCTTAATGATACAAGGCAAACAACTGCAATTTACAAAAAAAGAAGTTTTGACAAAAGCCATGCACCAAAATACTGGCAAAAGACGCAAGCAGATCAATCTGCAAAATCTCTTTAGAGCAATATTTATCTCTAAATGTAGGAAAAAAGACTAAATTTGTCTTGATAGTTGAACTTATGCACAGTAGAGCAACAAAGTTGTTGCTAATACGACTGGCTTCACATTTCTTATATTCCAATAGATGTTCTTCTTAGATTTTGTCCCATTAGAATCAGTTGCGGTCCTTGCTTTTAAGACAAGCAAACAATACAAGAACACAAGCAAAACTTCTGTTATGAAACACAGACCTTGAGTCACGTCTTGCTGGGGAAGCCGAGCGCGAGCAAGCTGCCATATAAAATGCTAGACCATTAATCTTAAAGGAAGAAAAAAAATACTTTTGCCTCTAACAGCACTGTGTGTCTTTTTTTTCCTTTTTTGGTTTTGGGGTTTTATTTATTTATTTATTTGGGGGGGGGGGGGGGGGAGCTCAATGCAATATCATATAAATAAGCATCAGAAGTTAAACCTTGTTGTTAAGAAACTAAACAATTATTTCAAAGAAGTGAGTTGAAATTCTAACTGACAGTGATATCTGCGACTTGAGAACCTTGGTGGACTGTGTATCCTGTAGCTGCCTCGAGTACTAGGTCCACTAGTTAAACAGGAAAAGTAGTAGAGACTTAGATTCACTGATGTGGGTGAATAACACGAGAGCTGGAAAAGAGATTGATAATCAACATGGTTGCAATTTGAAGCAAACAACATATATGTTGCACCTTGTGCGTAAAACCTTGCGCATTTCTTGAGGGGTCTTTCGATTCTCCTCCGCGAAAACAATCCTAATTTCACGTCCACCGATAACTGTACAGTTTAAGTGTGCTTTCGCTTCAGCTGCATCTTCGGCATAACGAAACTTCACAAAGCCAAATCCTCGTGGTTCCCTACATTTAAGATTAGGAAAAAGAAATAGATAAGATATCACAGTGAGCTTCTTTTTTCTTCTCAAAAGAAAATCAGAGTGAGCTTCTTCCTTTTTTTTAACTTCTAAAAAAATTCATAGTGAGTTTTTTTTTACTTCTAAAAAATCGTAGTGAGCTTTTTTTTTTTTTTTAAAAAAAAAAATCATAGTGAGCTCACACTGCAAGTTGTTTGGTCCCTAACTCGGTTAAGAAGGAGGGTTACAATACGCTGATTGTTAATGTAAATTGTCAATTTATGAAAGTGAGAAGGCTGCTTGAGATGATTTGGATAGATATGACGTAAATCTCTAGATGCATCGCCACTATGTTTTAAACCATGATGGTTTAAGATGTTAAAACAGAACAAGGTAGGCTTAAAATTAGATAGAATGTAATTGCCCCGAAAAATGTATATTCTAGAGGACGAGAAAGACAAAATTACAAATAAATGATGCTAACTAGTTGAGATTACAGCTTAAACTTGTTGATAAGCTCACTTAGTCAAATATTTGCTAGGAGTCTCTTTAATCTTGGTGTGAAATCTGTATGTAGATAATAAGTGTAGAGAACCTTCATTTATTGAATATTTGAATGAGATGTCTATACCAGTGTTTTCAAAGGTGCGCTTACGCCCTGAAACGAGGCTCAAAATGTGTTGAGCACTTCGTCACGCTTAATGTGCGCTTTAGTCTCGTCATCAAGGTTCTAAGGCATACTTTTCTTAGCCAATGAGCCTCTTTGAAAAAGTGACACTAAACAATTGATATTTCACTTGATCGTGATTATGTTTTCAATTTCTTTGTTCATATATTTGTCATTCATGCTTATAATTATTGGTCTTGGACTAAACACATATATTTGTATTTTCATTAAAGCCCACATTTAATTTGCGCTTTGTGCTTAAAGCCCCAACGGAATTTAGAGCTTTTTTGCTTTTGATAACACTGGTCTATACGAAACGAAAAGGATAGTATGGTAGTGAAGATTCATACTGCCAACACTAACTAACTTGGTATCGAGGCTTAGATGCGCTATTATTGTTCATAGTGATATCAACGAATAGCGGGACAAAGGGGAAACAGATCCATTGATTGCTAAATATAGTACAAAATGAGAATCCATATAATCAAAGGCGAAGGCATACCCAGTATGGTAATTCTTGGGAAGATAAACATCTTTTATGGGACCATAACGTTCAAAGGGGACCCTAATATCTTCCGGCCTGCAGAACAAGTAGAAAAAGATTAACTTTGTCTACAAATATAGAAACATTTGCTGAGAGAGAGAGAGAGAGAGAGAGAGCAAGCAGTTTATGAAATAGAAATGAAAACTACTCTACCCGACCTGTAGAAAAATCGGGTATGTCATTTTTTATTAACCCACGCTAAATGAGAAGCAGAAACCACTGTAAAAAATTTGCAATTTCATTTTCTTTCTTAATCTATTATTTCAAAAGGTTCTATAGCCATCTAAAATATAAGTAACTTTAAAGCCCATGTGTATCAATGTCTGGAGATAAGATAGCTTATTCCTCAACATCACAATTAAACAACTTTTCTCTTGGAGGTAAGACATAATAATGTTCATCTCTAATGAAGAAGATTATGTTAGCTTCTACCAGTGTTGCAAGGAGCAAGTGCAGGTGTCAGAGGAATAGGATTGTGTTTGAACATGAAATTTGTTGCTAGTATAAAATATGGGAAAACAGAATTAGAAAACGACCATTGTATAATGGATAGGACAGAGAACTCTGATAAGAGAGAACTCGAGTAAGTCCTTACATAATTTTCTTTTGTCTGAAGCTTAGTTGATTGATTGATCAATGAGTCCTTGATTGTCTTTTGCAAATTCAAGTCAAAAGATGAACTTAAACAACTCATCGATCTGCTAATTTGGCAATTGATCCAATTTCTTTGACGAAGCTAATCCCTGGTTTACCATGAGAATAAAAAGTATTTGATGGATAATATAATTCAAAATTTCAAACAGGAGTGTTGTTGAGACAAGTTCAGGAGGACTTTTATGGTTTGATGGGAGCTCAAGTTCAAGGATGCAACACCTCTTTCCGTTTTGAGATGTCCCAAAATGTTTGAACACCATTCCGTCAACTCAATACAACTTTTATAACTTTCAAGAATTCCAATTTATTAATACCCCATTGAACTGATCTCTTAATCAATAGAATTAACATCAGACTAGTGGGACGCACACTCTGCATTTAAGCAGGAGAATTCAGGAAAAGGAACAAGAACAACTGATAAATGTATTGCATATGATAACAGAAATCATTATATATACAAAGAAAGATTAGTATGAGGACTGAAATAACTCAATCCCCAAAATCAAATTGAGGGTTAACGAATGCATGAGCTATTAAAGGGCCTGCATGAAACTCCCTAAAACACCTAATAAGACATTTATTTCAATCACAGCGCCGATTTTGCAACAAAAGGGAAACCGTGACTTGTATGTGTTCACAATAACAACAACAAAAATGAGAAGGAGAATTGCCCCCCAAAACCAAAATTGGGGAAGGGGGTTGTGATACCTGGCGCTAAGGGAGATATTACGAACGAGAAGACCAGAAGGTCCAGGAGAGCGACGGTCTCGGCGGCGGTCACGTGGTTCGTCGTAGCGTTTACGTCTCACGGGGCTGTAACTTCTGCTAACGCTTCGACTACGGCTTCTGTACCTTCCCATTACCCTCTGTCAAGACACAATCCAAAACCCTAGTTTGATTTCCTTCGAATTGAAAACCCTAGCCCTAATTTTTGAAGATAATACTTCTTAGTTCCGACTGACGTGACCTTTTAAGAGAAAAAAGAAAATGACCCAAAATCATCCTTTTATCTTTTGTCTTAACACGAAATGATCCATGTTCTTTCATGCAATGCAAAATGGGTCCTTTAGTTGCTAGTCAGGAAGTGAATTATTTAATATACAAAAAAAGGACCAAAATTGCTCTTTTACTATTCGATGAGAAATACTTTTGTCCTTCGTTAGAAAAGTGGTAGTTTGTTGTGATGGTTCGGAGATGCGAGGATGTGCCCGTAAAGAGATGTGAAAGATTGGTTGCAACAGGAGTTAGGAGAGGCAGAGGTAGGTCGAAGAAGAACTGATGGAGGTTATTAAACTGGACATGATACAATTTCAATGGACTAAGGACATGATCTTAGATAGAAAGGTATAGAGGTCGAGAATTAGGGTAGAAGGTTAGTAAGTAGTGTAGTATTGTCGTACTGCTAGTAGTAGAATTTTTGTATCTCGTAGTTTCTTTTTCTCTAATGTGTATAAGTATATGTTGCTACACTTATTTTGTGTATTGCTATTTTATTGTCTCTTTTTCTTTCTTACTTTCATGCGTCGATCACTTTTCTTTTGAGTCAAGGGTTTATTGGTGATGTGATTTAAGACACCAAAGTTGAACACAACAAATAAGATAGAGATAAATCAAAGGATTAACAAGTAAAAAGAGAAATTAGATTAGGGAAAACAGAAATTAATGAACGGTCAATTCAACGATTAAATAGATATTTTATTACTAGATTAAATCATGGGAGAAGATAATGAACTTATACAATGAAATTTTTATCAAGAATCTAAGAAGGATTCATAAAGAAATAAAAGGACATATCCTTAAGCTCACAATGAACTCAATATCCAAAAACTAACTAACCTTAATGTGAGAGACATATAAATTATTTATACTAGTCTTACAAAAAATAGCTAAATTACAAAAATGCTTATATTATTAAAATAGTCACTTAAGCATATTGGTGGTCTTGAAGTCTTAATTTCATGTTTTCTTTAAGTCCTCCAAGCTCATAATGATTGGAAGAATGCTTCAAAGTCCTTGATGACCTTTGTGATTGTCATCACTTTCCTCATAAATCTATTTGAACATGTTATGAACTTTTAAAAGATCCCTTAATAAATCTTTCATGGCACTTTGAGCTCTCTGTGGGTGATTGAAAGTTTTCATATCTAAGATAACTCACACTTCACTCTTGATATTAATCTTTCTATCTTGATTTGCATCAATCGGAAATAATCTCTTACGCCGCAAAGGTTGAGCGAGATTTGTGTATATCGTATCCTTCTCAAATTCCACCTGTGGAATCAAATTGAGTGTTATTGTTGTTGTTGTCGTGACAAAAAAGGGGCATTTATGCCTTTAATGCACTAGCTCGTCGTTAGTCCCTACTAAACTCGATCTGACTCTACTGGTTCGTGGTTCAAACTCAATTAAACCTCCAAATTAAATTCCTTCATGCTTCATTTTCTTTTTACCCGACCCATCCCCTTTTATTACTCGATAAATAACAAATCAACACTCTTCTTCATCTTCATCTCTCTCAAAATATTTATTTACCTTTTTTGCCAACAATGGCAATAAGGAAGAACAAAAACTTTCTATTTCTCGGTGAAATTGTAACACCCCAGAATTCAAACCAGTTTAAAAAATTAGAAACTCTGAAAATTTTGAACCTTCTAAAAATCACGAGCCCAGATCATGAGCCGTGGACTGAACCACGAGTCATAGAATGGACTCATGGAAACTGTTCTGCAGACTCCTCCTCAGGCCTAAGAATCGTGAGTAGGGTTCACGATCGTTGATAGTTTCACGAGTCGTAGAACCAGCTTGTGAAACTCAGACTAAGGCCCAATTTTCCCTCTGAAACCACGAAGGGTTTCTACGGTTCGTGAAACTTTCCACGAGTTGTAGACCTCGTCCGTAAATCTCAGACCTGTAGCCTAAATTTTGGCTCAGGAACCACGAGTTGTGGTTCCATCTATGGTCCATGGAAAGGGTCCGTTGAATCTGAAGCCGAGGTTTTTAATCAGTTTTTCTCAGCTTTTATCCAGGGGTATTTTTATAATTTTTTACTCTTTTAACTCCTAAGTGAGGTCATTTTGGACAATTCTAGAAGGATTTTAAACTCAATTAGCCTAAGTCTTCTCTCAAACCCTTATTTAAATTCTAAAAGAGGGAAGAGCTCCATTCTCCCAAGCTCCAAGCTAAGGATTCCATCTTCAAGCCTTCATCCCCCAAGTCGAAGATTAAGAAAGCTTCAATTCAGGTATGTGGATTCAATAAGGGATTCTTTCACCCTTATGCCCAAAATCCCTAAATTTTATATTGGTTTCATGAACTTTCAAATTAGGGTTCTTACCCAATTCTTATGGGCTTTTTTATAAATTGTCTTCTCATGATTCTCCTATGAAATCTAATACTAAATTACATGATTTTGCATGGGTTTTTACAAGTGAATTCCTATTTCATGAATTGAAGGCTAAACGTAGTTAATTCTGCATGCATGGGTTGATGTAAGCAAATTGGTGTATTTGATAGCATGACCTCATGAATTTCAAGTAATTGCATGCCTAGTTCCTAGTTTTATGAAAGTACATGTGATTATGAAATTAAACTAATGTCATGCAAGCTTTTAAGATATGAATCATTATGAAAGACAAGACATCCCGATGTGCCATCAATACTCATGAATTATTTTTTGAAAATAAGGTTCGTGAGCATTATGAAGATCAGGGTTGTAAACATGAATATGAACAAGACTTGACATCTAGTCTCTAGATATGTCACATGTATGTGAGCCTCATGATATATTTTGAGAGTAGTATTTTATACCGAGCGATGAAGGTTCTAGATAACCCAAATTCAAAACTACGTTGCCACCGTAGGTTATCCTTCATGGCTTATGACAAGATCCTTATGTACATGATTATAACCTTGGTCGGTTAGGATAACCTTTTTCAGTGTGGGTTCATCACACTGAACACCATGTAGCTCATCATGGTTTAATATCGGTTAAGAGAAACTCTCGTATGAATGTTTTCAAGCTATGAAGTTATATGATATCCTATTTTTTTGAAGTTTGACTTCTATTTCATGTCTTATGCTTAAACTATGATATTTACTTTTGATCCCACTTATTATACATGAATCCAATTTTAATTCTCAAGCACGTTTTACTACATTATTGCATACACTCGCATACTCGGTACATCTTATAGTACTGATGCATATTCTTGCGTTATATCATATTATGATGCAGATTCAAGTTTCCTCCCTCAGGCTCTGGCTAGAGACCGCAGGCTATTCAATATTTATTGGTGAGTCCTCATCATCTTTCGAGGACTAGTTATGAGTCTAGTTACTTTTATGGCTTTCTTCTGTGCTTCGAGTTAGATGGGGTTTTATCCCACCAACTCATTATATCTTATGTAGAGGCTTTTCAGACATAGTTGGATATTTGTGTTTCTTGTTTCGAATTTGATACTCTTAGACCTTTATCTTATATAGAGTTGGTTTGCCTACTTCTATTGATTTTTTTTTCGCTATGATTGAGTATGTGTTGCCTAA
This sequence comes from Jaltomata sinuosa, assembly GCA_003996215.1. Lineage (NCBI taxonomy): Eukaryota > Viridiplantae > Streptophyta > Magnoliopsida > Solanales > Solanaceae > Jaltomata > Jaltomata sinuosa. Next base: position 56,135 of record QJPP01003026.1, on the reverse strand, counting down.
GTTATGCAAATGCCAAGGGTTAACTTAGAACCACTTGTGGTCCCGAGTCCCGTGTTACATCCAGGGCATAGTCTCGGGGTGTGACAAACTTGGTATCAGAGCATCAGGTTCAAGAGACCTAGGGTGTCTGAAAGTTGCATTAAGTAGAGTCTCTTTCATGGGTGTGAAGTGCGACACACTTATGAGAGGGAAGCTACGAGATTTTCTAGGAAAAACTTCACTTCTTTCATGATTAATATCGTGCCATAGGATTTAACTCTATTACTCCTCTAATTTGATCTTTATGCATTTCAGATTATGCCTCCCCGCTGTGCCATGACTCACCGAGCCAACGCCCAAAATGCTAATCCTCTCGTTCCAGAACACAAGATCACTAATGCGGAGTTCAAGAATGTCATTAAGATGTTAGCACATATAATGGCCAATCAGGTCAATCCTATAACACATGTTCCTGCTAACCCTCATGGTGGGACAGTTGCTACCAGAATTCGAGACTTCATTCGTATAAACCCGCTAGAGTTTTTGGGTTCCAAGGTAGGTGAAGACTCGCAAAATTTTATGGATGAAGTGAATAAGATTTTGGAGGTGATGTAAGTTGTCAATATGGATGGTGTTTAGCTAGCTTCCTATCAGCTCAAGGATGTGGCTCACATTTGGTATACTTAGTGGAAGGATGCTAGGGCTAGGGGTATGGTCCCTATGACTTGAGAGTGCTTTGAAAGAGCGTTTCTTGATCGGTTCTTCTCTAGAGAGTTGAGGGAGGCCAAAGCCGAAGAGTTCATGAATTTGAGGTAAGAATATATGTCGATTCAGGAGTATGGGTTGAGGTTCACTCAACTTTCTAGGTATGCTCCTTCTATGGTGGCTGATTCGAGGGATCAGATGAGCGGGTTCATTTATGGTGTGTCAGACTTGGTGAAAAAGGAGTGCCAAACCATGATGCTATTGGGGGATATGGATATCTCTAGGCTTATGACTCATGCTCAGCAGATATAAGTTGAAGGAAATGGCAAGGAAGAACAGGAGGGCCAGATCATAAGGTTCAGATTTTAATCATCAGAGGTCCGGAGGCAGACACCGTTCTTCATTTCAGAAGAGGGGCCCGTACCTTCATCAGTTAGTGCTCATACTTAGGCCCCCAGGCCTAGGCATGATCAGACAGGTAGAGGATCTGGTTCGCAGTCTCATAGGAGTGTTGCAAAAGGGCTTTCCTACCCTGTTTTCAATAAGTGTGGGAAGAATCACTCGGGAGAGTGCCGTTATGGCACATGTGGATGCTTTGAGTGTGGATATGTTATACATATGATCAAGGATTGCCCTTCAGCCAAGAAGGGACATAGAGGTGGTAGGACTCAGTCTGCTTCAGCAGCCCCAGCAGGCCATCCAGTTCAGCAGGGTACTGCTTCTGGTTCAGGTGATGGTCAGCGCCAAAACTGCCTCTATGCTATGTCATCTTGCTAGGAGTAGGAGAGTTCTCAAGATGTAGTCACTGGTATGTTGCAAGTCTTCTCTCTCTATGTTTATGCTTTGCTAGACCCATGGGCTTCCTTGTCTTTTGTGACCCCTTATGTTGCTTGTAAATTCGAAGTCAGTCCTGAACAACTCTTAGAACCCTTTTGTGTTTCTACTCCTGTTGGTGAGTCAGTCCTAGCCAAGAGAATTTACAGAAATAACCCTATCTCAGTCCTTCATAGGGTCACCTCAGCCGATCTAGTAGAGTTGGAGATGATTGATTTTGATGTTATTCTTGGTATGGATTGGTTGCATGCATGTTATGCCTCGATTGATTGTCGCACCCTAGTTGTCAATTTCAAGTTTCCAAATAAATCTATCTTAGAGTGGCAAGGTAGTCCTCCATCCTGAAAGAGTCATTTCATATCCTATCTCAAGGCTAGGAAGATGATTTCTAAGGGTTATGTCTATCACATAGTTTGGGTTATGGATTTGGAGTCCGAAACCCTATCTGTCCATTCAGTCCCTAATGTAAATGAGTTTCTGGAAGTGTCTCCCGAGGATCTGCTCGGAGTCCCTCCTGAGTGGGAGATTGACTTTGGGATAGACCTTCTCTCAGATACGCAGGCTATATATATCTATTCCTCCTTACAGAATGGCTCCAGTGGAGCTTAAGGAACTGAAAGATCAGTTGAAGGACCTTCTTGATAAGGGTTTCATCAGACCCAACATCTCTCTATGGGGTGCTCCTATTCTATTCGTGCGTAAGAAAGATGGTTCTCTCAGAATGTATATCGATTACCGTCAGTTGAACAAGGTCACAATCAAGAATAAGTATTCCATTCCTAAGATTTATGACTTGTTTGACCAGCTCCAAGGAGCCAGCTATTTCTCTAAAATTGACCTCAGATCTGGTTATCATCAACTCAGAGTTAGAGAGTGTGACATTCCAAAGACAACTTTCAAAACTCGGTATGGTCATTATGAATTTGTGGTTATGTCTTTTGGACTAACGAATGCTCCTGCAACCTTTATGAATTTGATGAACCGTGTATTTAAACAGTATTTAGATATGTTTGTGATTATTTTTATTGATAATATTCCTGTCTACTCTCGGAGTGAGGAGGAGCATGCAGGATATTTAAGAGTTGTGTTGCAAATTCTCAAGGATCGGCAGTTATTTGCTAAGTTCAGTAAGTGTGAATTCTGGATGCAGTCTGTTGCTTTTCTGGGTCATGTTGTGACTAGAGATAGTATTCGAGTTGATTCGCAGAAGATAGAGGCAGTAAAGAACTGGCCTAGGCCTACTTTTTCACCGACATTAGGAGCTTTTTGAGTTTGGCTGGTTACTACAAGAGATTTATGAAAGGATTTTCATCCATAGCTGCCTCATTGACTCGGTTGACTCAGAAGAAGGTTAAGTTTCAGTGGTTTGATGAGTGTGAGAAGAACTTTCAACTCCATTTTTTACTCTACCCGATGGCTTAGATAATTTTATTGTGTATTGTGATGATTCTAGGATCGGTTTGGGTTGTGTTGATGCAGCGTAGTAAGATGGTTGCTTATGCTTCTAGACAACTTAAGATTCAAGAGAAGAATTACCTGACTCATGACCTTGAGTTAGTGGCAGTGGTTTTTACTGTGAAGATTTAGAGACACTACTTATATGGTGTCCACGTTGATGTATTCACCGATTATAAGAGTCTTCAGTATGTGTTCACTCAGAAAGAATTGAATTTTCATCAAAGGAGATGGCTTGAACTCCTTAAGGATTATGATATAAGTGTGCTTTACCATCTGAGTAAGGCCAATATAGTGGCTAATGCACTTACTAGGTTGTTCATGGGCAGTGTGTCTTCGGTTGAGGCCGAAAAGAAGGAGTTGGCCAAGAATGTTCATAGACTCGCTTGATTGGGAGTTCGTCTTACAGATTCAACGGATGGTGGTGTTATTGTTCATAATGGATCTGAATCCTCTTTGGTGGCTGAGGTGAAAGAGAAGCAAGACAGTGACCCTATTTTGCATCAGTTGAAGGGTGCAGTCCATCAGCAGAGGACAGAGGTTTTCTCCCAAGGGTGAGATGGTGTGCTTCGATATCAAGACCGATTGTGTATTCCTAACATAGATGGGTTAAGACAGTGGATTTTGACAGAGGCTCATAGCTTTAGATATTCTATCCACCTCGGTGCCACCAAGATGTACCGTGACCTACAGAAAATCTATTGATAGAATGGCATGAAGAGGGACATAGCCGACTTTATGGCTAAGTGTCCCAACAAGTGAAGGTAGAACATCAACAATCGGGTGGCATGACTCTAGATATTGATCTTCCTACTTGGAAATGGGAAGCGATCAATATGGATTTCATTACAGGCTTACCTCGTACTTGCAGACAATATAATTCTATTTGGGTGATTGTCGATCGGATGACTAAGTCAGTCCACTTTTTGATTGTCAATACTACTCATTCAGCAGAGGATTATGCCAGACTCTACATCCGTGAAATTTTTAGATTGCATGGTGTCCCATTGTCTATCATTTCAGATAGGGGTACTCAGTTCATATCTCAGTTTTGGAGATCATTTTAGAAGGGTCTTGGTACTCAGGTTAATCTTAGCACAACTTTTCACCCGCAGACGGATGGCCCGATAGAGCGTACTATTCAGAACCTAGAGGATATGTTGAGAGCTTGTGTGATTGATTTCAAAGGTAATTGGGATAATCACTTACCTCTTATTGAGTTTTCCTACAACAACAGCTTTTATTCTAGCATTCAGATGGCTTCCTATGAGGTACTTTATGATCGGAGGTGTAGATTTCTTATTGGTTGATTTGAGGTAGGTGAAGCAGATTTGATTGATCCAAATTTGGTTCATGAGACTATAGAGAAAGTTCAAATTATTAGGGAGAGGTTAAAGACCGGTCAGAGTCAACAAAAATCATATGCAGATGTGAGAAGGAGAGAATTGGAGTTTGAAATGGATGATTGGGTATTTCTGAAAGCGTTATCCATGAAGGATGTGATGAGATTTGAAAAGAAAGAGAAACTCAGTCCCCGATATGTAGGCCCATACAGGATTCTGAGGAGAGTTGGTAATGTTGCTTATGAGTTGGAGTTGCCAGCCGATCTAGAAGCGGTTCATCCGGTTTTCCATATTTCCTTATTGAAGAAGTATGTGGGCGATCCGACCTTGATTGTACCTTTAGAGGATGTGGGTGTGAGGTATAGCCTCACTTATGAAGAAATCCCCATCGAGATCCTTGATCGTCAAATTCAGAGGTTGAGGAATAAAGAAGTCGCTTCGGTGAAAGTCCTTTGGAGGAACCAGCTAGTTGAGGGAGCTACTTGGGAAGCATAAGCAGCCATGAAAGCCAAGTACGTACCCTCATCTCTTTCCTTCTGATCTAGTTTCAGCTTAAGGTAATAGTTTCCTCCTTAGTATGTCCCTCTGATTCTATTCCATTAGCTTTTCTCATGATCCTAGCAAGCATTTATATTTCACAAGTTAGTTCAGTCATGTTTTAAGTTGGAACTCAGTCTTCATGCTTATTCTTCAGTTTTCATATTCTGTTTGTTGGTATTGTTGTTTTCACTCCAAATTTCCTTACTTAGTCTTTATTCGAGGACGAATGATCCCAAGGGGGATATATTGTAACACCCCAAAATTCAAACAGTTTTTAAATTTACAAACTCTAAAAATTTTGAACCTTTCAGGAATCACGATCCCAAACCACGAGCCATGGAATAAACTCGTGGAAACTGTTCTGCAGACCCCTCCTCAGGCCTAAGAACCACGAGTAGGGGTCACGAGTCGTGGATGGTTCCACGGGTTATGGAACCAGCTCATGGAACTCAGACTGAGGCCCGATTTTTCCTCTGAAACCACGAGGAGTTTCTACGATCCGTGGAACTTTCTATGAGCCGTAGACCTCATCCGTAAATCTCAGACATGCAGCTTAAATTTTGGCTCAGGAACCTCGACCCCAAACCACGAGCCGTGGTCCCATCTACGATCCGTGGAAAGGGTCCGTGAAACATAAAACTGAAGTTTTTAATCAGTTTTTCCCAACTTTTACCCAAGGGTATTTTTATAATTTTTCACTCTTTTAACTCCTAAGTGAGGTCGTTTTGAACAATTCTAGAAGGGTTTTAATCACAATTATCCTAAGTCTTCTCTCAAACCCTTATTAAAATTATAAAAGAGGAAAGAACGTCATTCTCCCAAGCTCCAAGCTAAGGATTCCATCTTCAAGCCTTCATCCCTCAAGTTCTAGATTAAGGCCTCATTTGTTTTCATTAAGATTAAGACGTCTGAATCTGAATGCACATCTGAATGATTAAGATGTTGTCTCTAGATCTGAATACTGAATGATTAAGACTGTTTGTTTTTCAACATCTGAATATGCATAATTTATTTATTTATAAATATAATAAAAGTACAATTCAAATAAAAATTAATTATACATTAGAAAAAAACTTAATTTAATAAAAATAAAATTATTAGTTGATTAAAAAAATGAGACATCTATGTTTTCTAGTGATGATGTAGATGGTTCGTAATGGTGGTGGTGGTTATGGTTGGTGTTTGTGGCTGGTAATGTTGGCGGTGATAGTTGATGGTAGAGGTGGTTGATGTTTTAGTGACTGTCATAATAGTGGCGATTGGTAGTGTTGGTGGTGGTTTTTGTGATGGTGAAGTTGGTTAAGGTTAGTAGTTGGCGGTGTTGATGGTGGTGACTGAAGAATGTGTGGTAGTTGGCGGCGGTTCTAGTTGTGATGGTGGATGTGGTTGGTCGTAGGGATTGACTGTACTGGTGGTAGTGGCAGATAGTGGTGGAGGTGGCGCCGAGGTGACAACGGTGGTGGTGGTGGCTGAAAAACGTGTAATAGTTGACAGTGTGTTTGTGGTAGTTAGTGACGGTGCTAATTGTGATGGTGGAGTTGGTTAGTTGTAGGATTGACCACAGTGGTGTTGGAGGTGACGGTGGTGGTGGTGACAATGGATATAATTATATATAATGATGGAGGTAGTAGGGGTGGTAGTGGTTGATAGTAGTAGTGATTGGTGGTGGTGGTTGACGACGGTAATGGTGGTTGACAATGGTGATGGTAGTTGTGATGACAAAGGTGGTAAGTGGTGGTGACTGGTGATTGTGAAAATAGTGGTGGTGAATATTGTCAATACAAGTTTACCTCTTAATGGTATTAAGACTTTGTTCTAGATCTTAATGATTAAGACCCATTCAGACCAATTAAGTGCTTAAATCTTAATAAAAACAAATGCACTTAATGGCCTAAGGTCTGAACCATTCAGATTCAGACCTCCATTAAGTGCAAACAAATGAGGCCTAAGAAAGCTTCAATTCAGGTATGTGGGTATTTAATAAAGGATTCTTTCACCTTTATGCCCAAAACTCCCAAATTCTATATTGATTTCATGAACTTTCAAATTAGGGTTCTTACCCAATTCTCATGGGCTTTTTTATAAATTGTCTTCTCATGATTAATCTATGAAATCTAATACTAAATTGGATGATTTTGCATGAGTTTTTAAAAGTGAATTCCTATTTCATGAATTGAAGGCTAAACTTAGCTAATTTTGCATGCATGGGTTGATGTAAGCAAATTAGTGTATTTTGATAGCATGACCTCATGAATTTCAAGTAATTGCATGCCTAATTCCTATATTTTATGAAAGTGCATGTGATTATAAAATTGAACTAGTGTCATGCAAGCTTTTAAGATATGACTCATTATGAAAGACAAGACATCCCGATGTGCCATCAATACTCATGAATTACTTTTTAAAAATAGGGTTCGTGAGTATTATGAAGATCCGGGTTGTAAACATGAATATGAACAAGACTTGACATCTAGATATGTCACATGAATATAAGCCTCATGATATATTTTGGGAGTAGTATTTAGCACCGAGCAATGAGAGTTCTAGATAACCCAAATCTAAAACTAAGTTGCCACAGTAGGTTGCCATTCATGGCTTATGATAGGATCCTTATGTACATGGTTCTAACCTTGACCGGTTAGGACAACCTTTTTCAGTGTGGGTGCATGATACTGGACTCCATGTAGCTCATCATGGTTTAATGTCGGTTAAGAGAAACTCCCGTATGAATATTTCAAGCTATGAAGTTATATGATATCCTATTTTTTTGAAGTTGGACTTCTATTTCATATCTTATGCTTAAACTACGATATTTACTTATGATCCCTCTTATTATGTATGAATCGGTTTTAAGCATGTTCTCAAGCACGTTTTATTATATTATTGCATACACTCGCATACTCGGTACATCATATCGTACTGACGTATATTCTTGCGCTGCATCCTATTATGATGCAGATTCAGGTTCCCGCACTCAGGCTCGTGGCTAGAGACCGCAGGCTATCCAGTGTTTGTTAGTGAGTCCTCATCTTTCGAGGACTAGTTATGAGTCTAGTTACTTTTATGGCTTTCTTCAGTACTTTGAGTTAGCTGAAATTTTGTCCCAGCAACTCATTATGTCTTATGTAGAGGCTTTTCAGACATAGTTGGATATTCGTGTTTCTTGTTTCGGATTTGATACTCTTAGACATTTATCTTATATAGAGTTGGTTTGCCTACTTCTATTGATTTTGCTTCCGCTATGATTGAGTATGTGTTGCCTAAGTTATGCAAATGCCAAAGGTTAACTTGGAACCACTTATGGTCCCGGGTCCCGTATTACGTCCAGGGGTAGTCTCGAGGCGTGACAGAAATAAAAAATCAGATCTATCTTTTCTCCTTTGGAACTCCTCCTGGACCTTGGTTATTGGTTACTAGCTACAAGCAACTTCTTTTGAATTTTTAGTTCTCCACATCACAATCAACAAGTTCATTTCTCTTAAAACTCCTTATAACATGTTTCTTTTAAAACTTGCTCTTAAAATTGCTTATAACACGTTTTTTTATATATAAGAGTTTCTATTTTAAAGCTTACAAAAAGTTATTTATATGCAATTATGCCAAATTCCAAACAACTTAGAACTCTAGAGTACCTAAAACTTGTCAAAATAGTGATAGGAAGTAGTATTACTCCTCAATCAAGAAAACTTCACGTGGTATATACATTTGAGCAGGTAGGGAACATAGGAATAGTTATTGGTACGTTGATACCAAAATGCTTTAATACAGAAGTTTGTTAAGTGCGAGATTTATTTGGTTTATTAAGGGTGTTTTGGTCTCAAGTAATTCCAACACTGTATAAACACATCTCAAGAATGAACTCTTCATCTTTTTTATATCTCAGGGTGACATTGATAAATGTCTTTAGCCCTCTTCTGTAACCAATGTAACCACTTTTGGATGAAATAAAAAGATTAGGAGCTAAGCCTAATCCCACCATATTGGTGGTTTAAAAAAAAAAAATTACATTATTTTTTAAAAGTTTTGTACTTAATAATATAACGTACACAATAATATAACTATTACAACACAAGGCAAATAGTTATATTAAGATATTGGTATCCCTTTTCTCACATTTTCCATTTATCTCTAAATTTTGTGATAATGCTTTCCTTTGACCATATGTTCCGACATACATTAGTTATATGGACAGTCACAGTTAGAAGTTGTCCACTCTTCTAGCTTCGATTGCAATCACTTTTGTTTCAATAGGGAATTATTCTTTTCCTCCAAGCTTTGAAAGCTTTTATACATGTTTGTAATGGAAGATGTTTGTTTAGCATGTGCTATTTTAGTTTTCTTTTGATGATTGAATTTTTTTCGTGTATTACCCTAAGTAAATCATTCAAACTGTTCATTCAGTTAATTTTAAGATACTTATTATAAATTTATACCCAATTTTGATATCCTTGTGTTCTTTTATGGTGCTCATGTACAAATGAAATGTAATTTTTATCGGTTCAATTTCTCTCCTTTTTACTAGTTCTTTCAGCAAAAAGTAGCTACATATTGTTTGCTCCAAATTGATTTTCGCTTGAGAATCAAACTTTTGTATATTTTCCTCTATGTATGAAAAATATTTATTCATCTTCCTTTTATTTAGTTTATTGATCCTCTTTGTGCCTTTGATTTCTTCAACAACTAACAGTGTGATAAATAAAATTTAAGTGAGATAAATATTGAGAGATAGTGAATAATACGTCTTTCCTTTCCTGTGTTAGTGAAAATCACAACTTCTTTCCATCACAGAGTCAGATTGTAGACTATATTAGCACAAAATTTTAGTAAAGAATATATAAAATTGGACCTTGTTTACATCTACTTATTATTTATAAAAAAAAATATCAATTAGAATAAGATAATAAGATATGTGGACTTTTAATTTCTATCAACTCATTGCTTGGGTAAGGTTTTTATTCTACCGTAGAGAACTATAATTATGACATGATTCTCCGATATTTTTTCTAAAACTAAACAAAAATGTTCTGTCTAACTTGATCTACACATGTCCTGAAGCAGAACTGAAATGGGACGAAAGTAGTTCGGTTGAGCAGCAGGATTCTGATTATGAGCAATTAATGGAGTGATATGGCTTTATTTGATTTAAAAAATGAAGCGATATGGTTGAGTATCATAGTTCTGGTAAACCTTGAAGTCACTCTTCTAATTTTTGGTACTATATGAATATTGTTTTGAATGTAAAACTATTCTTTGTAGCGCAGGAGTCAATTTCTAAGAAGTTGGCCTACAAAGTATGCCCAACTGATGTATGGTGCAACATTTTGAGGTAAGTGTTCTTTTTATTATTTTGGAAATTGGGTAGATCAGTGTGTTGCGGGCATACTTAAATAGTCACCTGCAAAGAATCTATAAAATGAATGCTCATGTTAAGGGTGTGAATGAATCGCTTTGTTTTAAAGGCCTAACAACTTCTTTTTCTTTTCTTTTCAAAGGCAGCCCAAAGTTTCTGTAATGCCATTACACTTAGTTCATCACATCATATCATATCATTCATTTGTGTGAGGTTTCACCCTTGTTTGCTGTTTGTTGAGTGTACGCTCCGATTGTATGGGCGGCCGAAGAGTTTGTTTTCACTTGATTGCGTTCCCATGATTTTTTCATTGGATTATTCCATTGGTGCACATATTTGATTATTGATGTCAGTTTAACTTAATTTTTGTCCTTCTGCTTTGACATGTTCTCTCAAGTGCTAAACCATTAAGAAGTCTTGTTACTTTCTTTTGCCTCATGAGATAAAAGTTCGTTGATGGCTTCGCCTTCTTCCGGTGAGTCTTCTAAGCACTCAAACCTCACTTTAGATGGTATAGAATTCTGAGAATTCATGCTTAAGGACCAAGAACTGGATCTGCTCTATTTATAAAGTTCTTCCATCAAGAACGGTTAATAGAGCAGTTATATTTCGGGCAGCGGTTTCTTTAGGGCAGCAGTTTAGGCAGTTTCAGATTAGTGAAAGAGAAGGAGTTTTAATTTATCCAGATAATGAGGACCATATACACGTTTTATTTTGAACGTGAACTTACATTCTCCCATTTGGTTCGAATATAATCCCAAAGTATGCTTTAAAAGAATTATAACACATGAATCATGTCGATAATTCCTCTAGGAGCGAGTAGTATCTTCCATGTATTACAATGCATCATGCTTCTAAGCCTTAGCCCTTATTACTTAATGAATAAACTCAATGTTTATTCTAGGTCCATACTTTAGTGACATTTCTAAAACAAAACTGAATGTGCACACAGTTACAAATATGAGAAATATCATATAAAATAGAGTTTCATAAACATTCGTTGTTACAACAAAATTTACGTAGTAGAACTAAGTCCCATTGTGAGTACATGATCCTTAAATTTCTGCGGTGGCATGCCTTTAGTTAAAGGATCAACTAACATCAGTTCAGTGCTAACGTGTTCAATGACCACTTTCTTATCTTTAACATGTTCTCTTATGGCTAGATACTTGATGTTGATATGCTTGCTTCGACTTCCACTTTTGTTATTCTTAGCCATAAAGACAGCAGCTGAATTGTCACAATATAACCTTAATGGCTTAGAGATTGAGTCGACAATTCTCAGCCCAAATATGAAGCTCTTCAACCATACACCATGTGAGGTAGCCTCAAAATAAGAAACGAATTCAGCCTCCATAGTGGAAGTAGTAATCAAAGTTTGTTTGGCACTTCTCCAAGATATAGCTCCACCGGCTAATATAAATATGTATCCTAAAGTTGATTTTTATGAATCAACACAGCCAGCAAAGTCTGAATCAGAGTAGCCAATGACTTTCAAGTCATCTGATACATAAGCATGTAATATTTTGTCCCTTGAAGATATCTTAAGACTTTCTTTGCAGCTCTCCAGTGATCAAGACCTGGATTACTCTGATATCTTCCCAACATTCCAACAACAAATGCTATGTCAGATCTTGTACAAACCTGAGCATACATCAAGCTTCCGACAGCAGAAGCGTATAGAATGTCCTTCATTTGTTCCCTCTCAAGATCGTTCTTCGGGCACTAATTCAAATTGAACTTGTCACCCTTCACAATATGGGCTACACTTGGTGAACAATCTTTCATTCGAAACCTCTCTAAGATTTTATTGATATAGGATTCTTGAGATAGACCTAATGTACCTTGATGTCTATCTCGATGAATCTTAATGCCAATGACATAAGACGCATCACCCATATCTTTCATATCAAAACTTTTAGAGAGAAATTGTTTCACTTCATGTATCATTCCCTTATCATTGGATGCAAGTAAGATATCATCCACAAATAGAACTAAGAAACTTATTTTACTCCCAATAACCTTCTGGTATATACATTGATCCATTATGTTCTCAACAAAGTCGAATGAAGAGATAACATTATGAAATTTTAAATACCATTGACGGGAGGCTTGTTTTAGTCCATAAATGGATTTCTTTAACTTGCATACCAAGTGCTCACCATTACTAGAGGAGAATCCTTCAGGTTGTTTCATATAAACCTCTTCCTCTAGATCACCATTGAGAAATGCGATTTTCACATCCATCTGTTGCAAATCTAAGTCAAAATAAGCTACTAATGCCAATATAATACGCAAGGAATCCTTTTTAGACACAGGAGAAAAGGTCTCTGTGTAGTCAATTCCTTCCTTTTGAGTGAATCCTTTAGCAACGAGCCTTGCTTTATATCTTTCTGTGTTGCCTGATGAGTCCTTTTTAGTTTTAAAGACCATGTACATCCAATAGTTTTTATATCATTAGGCAACTCGACAAGATCCCAGACTTCATTACTTTTCATGGAATTCATCTCTTCTTTCATGGCATTGTACCACAATTCTGACTCTTTGCAATTCATGGCTTGTGAAAAAGACTCAGGATCATTTTCAACTCCAATATCAGATTCTTGTAAATATACAACAAAGTCACTAGGAATTGTTGATTTTCTTTCTCCAGTAGATCTTCTTAATGTTGCACCAACATTTTTCTGAGGATTATGTTGTTCAACAGGTTGTTCAATAATTTTGAAATTTCTTGAACAACTTGATCTAGTGGAATATCTTCAGTGACTTGTGGAATCTCATTAATTGGTTTCTCAACACCCAATTGAACTTGAGGGGTATTATGTACGACAATCAATCTTAGGCTTGAAGTAGAAGGTTGATCTCTTATAGAAATTGTGTTCTGAAATCGATCACTCCCACTAATTAAGTCATTCTCAAGAAATTTGGCATTTCTTGATTCCACAATCCTAGTGTTGTTAGATGGACAATAGAATTTGTATCCTTTAGACCTTTCGACATATCCAATGAAATATCCACTAATGGTCCTAGGATCCAATTTCTTCTCTTGTGGATTATAGATTCTCACTTCAAATGGACATTCCTATACGCGTATATGTGTCAAACTCGGTTTCCAACCTTTGAACAACTCAAAAGGTGTCTTTAGGACAGCCTTGGTTGGAACTCGATTTAATATATACACTGTCGTCTTATGAGATTCAATCCACAAGGACGTCTTAGGTAGATTAGAGTTACTTAACATATTACGCACCATGTCCAATAAAGTTTAATTTCTTCTTTCTGCTACACTATTTTGATATGGAGAACCAGGCATGGCATATTGGGCAACAATCCTATTTTCTTGAAGAAATTTCGCAAACGGACCTGGTGCTTGTCCATCCTCAGTATATCTACCGTAATACTCACCACCTCTATCAGTTCTCACAATCTTAATTTGCTTTCCGCATTGTTTCTCTACTTCAGCCTTGAAAACTTTAAAGGTTTCTAATGCTTCGCTCTTATTATGAAGCATGTAGAGATACATGTATCGTGAGTAATCATCTATAAAGGTGATGAAGTATTCCTGACCATATGCATCCATGTCTGGACAACATATATCTGAATGTATGATTTCTAATATGGTTGAACTCCTCTTGGCACCTTTCTTTGACTTATTGGTCTGCTTGCCTTTAATGCACTCCACACAAGTATCGAAATCAGTAAAATCTAAAGTACTAAGTACTCCATCATTTACTAATCTCTTAATTCTATTTATGGAAATATGTCCCAATCTCCGATGCCATAAAATAGAGGAATATTCATTCATAACACATCATTTAGTGCCAGCTTGGACATGCATAACATTATGAGTGGAATCATTTTGTAAATTAAGAGAGAAAATATCATCAGACAATGTACCAAATTTAACAAGTTTAGATTTATAATATAGATTGGAATAACCTTCTAAAAAGAAGGAATATCCCAAAGGTACAAGTCTTGATACTGAAATTAAATTCCTAGAAAAGTTAGAAACGTAAAAGGTCTTTTTTAACTCTAAAATAAAACCACTACTAAGAACTAAAGTGCATGTCCCAATAGCTTCCACATGCGACTGCATCTTGTTTCCAGAATAGATGCTTCGCTCAGCTCCCACTGGCTTCCGCAGGTTTCTTAAATCCTGCAAGGAATTCATAATATGGATTCTAGAAGCAGAATCAATCCACCACGTGTTATGATTAACATCAATCATATTAGCTTCATAACAAACAAGAGAGATTGAAGTACCTTTCTTTTCAAGTCATTGTTGATACTTGACACAATCCTTCTTTAGGTGCCCCTTCTTTCTACAGAAGCGACACTTATATTCTTTCTTGATGTCAGTTTTAAGTGGAGTCTTTCCCTTCCACTTCTTATTAGCTTGATAGGTCTTCTTTTCTTGAGTAGTCATGAATGCACTTTCTCCTGTTTCCATCAGCAAACGACCCTCTTCTTGAACACACATGGCCATAAGTTCATTGATAGACCATTTATCCTTATGTGTGTTATAAGAGATCTTAAAGGGGCCGTACTGTGCAGGCAGAGTATTCAGAATATAATGAACAAGAAAAGTTTTTGACATTTCGACCTCAAGAGTCTTTAGTTGAGCTGCTAAGTCTCGCATTTTCATGATGTGCTCGCGCACACCTCTCACACTGGTGAGCCTCATTGATGAGAATTTCATAATTAAGGTGCTGGCAAGTGCCTTATCTGAAGTCTCGAATTGTTCATCAACAACCTTAAGTAATGCCTTGACATTGTTATGCTGTTCGACAGAACCACGAATACTAGCAGAGATTTTGGTCTTAATGAACATAACACTCAAACGGTTAGACCGCTCCCATTGTTCATGAAGAGCAATCTCAGTCTGAGTGCTAATTTCATTAATAAGTGGTTCGTCTTTCCTGATAGCATAATCAATGTCCATGCACCCTAAGTGAAGGAGAATTCTCTCCTTTCAGATCTTATAGTTCTCACCATTCAATTCGGGAATATCACAAATATCAGAGAAATTCACAGCTTGCATAAGTGCAGAAATATACCTACATACATACATGCTTAATAAATTTAAGGTAATTAATATAAAATTGAATCACTGACATAAAAATTGCCTGTGGGTCAAATTTTTAACTCAATTAGATTCATACTTTACAATAGAATTATCGATTTACTAGCATGATATTCTATTTTTATGATAAAACTATTAAATTCTCATTCATAATTTCTGTGGGTAATTATGAAAAGTATTTAATATTTTATCCTAATTAATTATGCAACCCAATGATAAAGGTTCTTGAGTTATTATATCGTGCATAATTAATCACAATTCTAATATTTAAAAAATATATTTATGTGATCCGTAACTTTAGAAAATTTATTCAATTAAAGATGTTGTAGCTAACCTTTAATTAAATAAAATTATGGATCACTTCTAGTTCGTATTTAATGTCTATAATTTCTTATGTGAACCTACACATAATATATATTTATTTAATCAAGGTTGCTGTGGCTAAATCTTAATTAAGTAAAATTATATGAATCACTAGACATTAAATAATTTTTATTGCTACAATATTATGCAATAAAACAATTTCATATGCTAAAGTACTTTTCCCGTGTACGTAAGAACAGTAATACACCAATGAAATAACTTGAGCATATAACTCTTAACATAATAGATAATTTATTTATTTTTGATAGCACATATGAAAAAATCACAGAATAGCAAAACTGTATGCTATGTTTCACGAAATTGTGTCATTTAATTATTATTACTCTATTAAATAATTAAAGTAAAGATAATTAATAAATCACAATTTCCAATACTTTAAAGAAAGAAAAGGTGCTCTCTTCAAAAGTTGTACAGTAACTTTAGATCCCTTTTCTTTGTTAGAAAATTAAGTCAAAGATACAAATAAAATAAAATAATCTAGGAACTTGTGCATAACCCATTCAATCCTTTTAAAAGGTTAAAACAGTAAATACGCAATGTTCTCCGTTTACAAATTAGATCATCTTCAACCTCTCTGGTTCCGACGATTTCAAAACTCGGATTCAGCAAGTTTTTTACCATTTCAGATAACAAAATTTGAGTTTTTCTTTTAAAACAGTAGAAAACAAATTTTCTTATGAGTTTAAACACTGGTTTGCATCAGAAGTTTGAAAAACAAAATTACAGATCTGTAAATCAAAACGTCATTTTTGACCCATTTGCAAACTCCAAAAATTCACAAGGCAGAGGTATGACTAATGCTCTGATACCAAATGATAGAAATACAGAGCAATAGCGCAGGGAAAATGGTAAATCGACATACCTCCAGCCATTGTTACGAAGTCGTCGATGGCTTCGCCTTCTTCCGGTGAGTCTTCTAAGCACTCAAACCTCACTTTAGATGGTATAGAATTCTGAGAATTCGTGCTTAGGGACTAAGAACCGGATCTGCTCTATTTATAAAGTTCTCCTATCAAGAACGGTTAATAGAGCAGTTATATTTCGGGCAGCGGTTTCTTTAGGGCAACAGTTTAGGCAGTTTCAGATTAGTGAAAGAGAAGGAGTTTTAATTTTTTCAGATAATGAGGACCATATACACGTTTTATTTTGAACGTGAACTTACAGCATCTGGTTCATTATTGTATGTGATTTTTCTTACTTCTTGCTACAGATGAACCCAAGGATGTCTGTTTTTCAATTGTAATTTTATACTGACTGGTCAAAAATAGTTTTACCATTTATAATTCTTGGAGTCATGATGCGCATCTCCTTCGAGCAATTACCTATTGCGGGGTCTGCTTTATTTTGAAAAAATATAATGTGTTGACAACTTCTTATTTTCTTTATCATATTGCCTATCCAAGTTTGGACAGTTCATCCAATTTAAAATAATCTAAGTACAAATATGTTAGTGAAGTTGCACTTTAATATGAACCCCAAAAAAATAGTATGTCTTTTGTGGAGTTAACATTGAAGTATCTTCTATTGTATTCTTGATATTAGTATTTTTGCTTGCAGCAAATTGAAAATTTATTTTCGCTGAGGACAATGGATGATGATGAGGTGTTCTGACACAGAGTAAGTATTCTATATCTATCTAAAAAGCTAATGGCATTTGCAAATGAATCTATTTATACATGTTCTAACTTCTCTGGGGTTAATACTAATTTTTTTTTAAAGATAATGTAGATCATGTGTTGTACGATCGGCTGCCACCAAGTCTTCTGACAAAGAAAAGAAAATATTTTAGACATTATTGAGTCGAGCATGGTATGCTACCAATGTACAAGACGAGGTTACTTAATAACAAGCTTTGAGCAACTGTGGAGGCTACAAGACAAGAATGATGATAATGGACTAGCATTGCAACAAAAAACGTGGTGAAAAAAATACAGTAACTAGAACTCTAGATTGTTATTAGGAGGGCACTATTCTTATGTCATATTTACACATACTGTGTAAACGAGCTATATTTATCATGTTGTACATTAAAACCTTTTTTGTTTTATGGTTAATTATATTTTATTTCAGTACAAAGCATTGTATTTACTGTCATTGTTGGAGCCGTAGGCAAAAGAGAAATGATAAAATTATAGTTTAGAACTTGGAAAAGTTATAAAAACTTTTAATTATAAAACATGAAGGGGACATTACCACTTCCTAGGTAAAAGATATTTGGTTGGACAGAAACAAAGTTTATTATGATAATCTTGTGTGTTGGGCTATGCCTATCTAATAATAATGTTTAAACTACGTAAAGAGACATACCTTCTTATCATATTTACTAACTCTTCTACTACTTTATTTTAATTACTTAATATACCACATAAACCACTCGGATACATCGCCTCAGGTCGTGATACATCGCCTCACCTCGTGATACATCGCCTCATTTTGAATACATCCCATCCGATGTATCAAAGGTAAAACCAAAAGAATGCCGTTGTATCCGAGTGATTTTGGGATGTATCCAATGGGATTCCGATGTATCCGAGTAGTTTGGGGATGTATCACGAGGTGAGGCGATGTATCCCGATGTGAGGGATGTATCCGAGCGGGATTGAAGTGGGAAAAAGAGTAATTAGCTCCCAAAGATGTGTGTTTTATGTAAGTTAATTACCTAATAATAATCTAGGAAAAACTACACAAATTGGGCTCAATTGTGAAATTATTTGCCCAAAATGGACCCAGCCCAATCTATTTAGGCTTAATGGACCAGCGGCCCAAGCTATTTATCAACTTGTCCACTTTCTTCTTTTCTTATTTCGTGCATGACGTCAACATGACGTCAGCGTCACTATCATGAGTTAATCTTCTGTGATACTCCGTCGGTATATTGATACTCTATCGGTATCATATATGACTGAGCTTAATCCTCTGTGATATCCTATCTGTATATTGATACCATGTCGGTATCATATAAGACTGAGCTCTTTTTTAAAGAAATAAATAAGAAACAATTAAGAGAAAATTATTAAAGTCACAAGCTTATTTATTGAACTCTAAATTAGTAGAAAATATGTTTTTATATTTTTTTTTCTCTTTTTGCAATTTTAAAAAAATTATATCTAAATTATGACTCCTTTTTTTAACTGTTTTAAAATTAAAATATTGAAGAACTGAAACATACCCCAATGATACCATAACAGTATATAGATATACCGTAATGGTATCATGGATGATTGAGTAATTTCATCGAAAGACTGAAGCAAACCTCAATGAAACATTGTTCAGTTACTCTTTGATACCACCAGAGTATATTATACTTTGATGGTATCAAGGAGAAAGAAGTAGTCCTTCAATAAAGACACTACTCAGTTAATTTTTGATACCATCAGAGTATATATTATTTTGATGGTATCAAAGAGGGAAAAAAGGGTGCGCGCTGATGTCAGCATGACGTCATCCCGCATTTTTTTTAATAGATAAATATAATTTTAGGATAAAAAAGGGGTATGAAAGTAATGGAGTATTTGAGGGTAAATAGTTTTCTTTTTTGGGGTACAAGTGTTCTTTTCCCTAATAAAAGACCACTAGAGTGTCTAGTGGTATATTGAAAAAAAAAGTTAAATTTTGTATTCTTATTTTCTTATTTTTTAAAATTACTTTTATTTTCTTGTTATTTTTCATTAAACTAATTTAATATGATATTGTCTTGAGTACGAATATTTTAGATATGTTACGAACTATAGTCAAATTCATATTTTTTTATAACTGATTATATCATCTTGTTTTAGTGATTTCATAATTTTTATTTTTTTTCTCGCATTATTTTTCATTAATTAAAATATCAAGGTATTATTTTAAATATGACTTTAGAAAGCATTTCATACTCAGGCCTATCATATTCTATGAGACAGAGTATGTTGTAGTGTTACTGGGGGGGAATTTTTGGTGATATTTTAATTAAAAGCTTAAAGTTTACGTATTGACGATATAAAATACAATTATATAATTAGACTATTTATCAAATATTAAGTAATTAGAAGCAAATCTTTTAAAAACATGAAGTCGACTATATCTGATAACATATTTAAAATATTCATATTCAAGACAATGATATATTAAATTATCTAATGAAGAATAACAAGAAAAAAGCAAATTTAAAAATATGAAAATAAGAATAAAAAAATTGATTGAGAACTTAGTAATTAAATATTAATTTAAATTTTAAAAAAAAAATCTCAAAATTTACAGTTGTCACGTCATTAAATAACTATCAAAAATTATATTTTTGAAAATAATGACTATGAAAACTAACTTGGCGAAGTTAAATGACTTTTGGAAGACAATAAAGTTGAATGACTATGAAAATCAATTATTCAAAGTTGAGTGATCATCCAAGCTTCTAACTCATTATGTTAAGTGGGTGTTTGACCATGAAAACCTAAAAAATTCACTTTATTTAGATTTTTCAAAGTTAGAGTTGGAGTTGGATTTACGTTTGGCCATAGTTTTTGCAATAAGTATTTAGAATTTAAATAAAATAATAATTTAAACTTGAAATATAATTTTAATGGAGTTATTTTATGAAAATAAAAACTTTAGGATATCTTTGAAAAAAAATAAAAAAGTGAAAAAAGTTGTATGTGGAATTATCATGACCAAACACTGTTTTCTAAATAAAGTAAAAGAAAGTGAATTTTTTTGATGACCAAACGGATCCTAATATTATGAATTTAGATACTCCCTTCGTTTCATATTAGTTGGTCATTTTTCCTTTTACACGTATCTTAAGAAATCATAATAAAAATATAATTTTACTAATTCACCTCTTAAGAAACTTTATAAACAAGCGTTCATATTCTCCAAAAAAATTAATTGCAAGGATAATATGAAACAAAAATTAATTAACTATTTCTTAATTTAGTTAGTGTTTGGCCATAGATTTCCAAATATTTTTGGCAAATATTATTTGGGTGAAATTTCACCATATGTTTGGTCATAGTATTTGGGAAGCATATTTCACTTTTTTAAGAAATATGATTTATACCTATAAGTTTTAAAAACTATCAAAACTAACCATAAGTTTGTATTACATAGCAAGATAGAAACATCGACGTAACAAAATTCACGACTTTCGCAATAAATCAATTGGATCTTCGTTGCAGCAAATAACAAGTAGTGAAGCACGACTATTGTTCCTTTCATCTGAAATCAATTGCCTTTCTTATACTTTGAGAAAGCATTCCTACAAGGACTTTATGTACAGTTCTGTTGTATAACTTCTAGTAATCCTTTAAGCAAATATATAGACAATAGAGCCCGAGGCTTTATTTGCATTTTGCATTTAAATTTTCAATAGACATCTGCATTTTTTTTTGTCATTCTTTTGGTTGGAATTGTAAAAAATAAAAATTTGACGTAGAATTTAAATTTTTAAAAGTTCTCAAATAATGAAATTCGGCCCAACTACTAATTTTTTCTAGTATTTGGGAATTTGAGTTATTTGCCA
The DNA here is from genome assembly GCA_003996215.1 of Jaltomata sinuosa. NCBI lineage: Eukaryota > Viridiplantae > Streptophyta > Magnoliopsida > Solanales > Solanaceae > Jaltomata > Jaltomata sinuosa. The sequence goes on along the minus strand of QJPP01003026.1, from coordinate 34,968 downwards.
AAAAAAATTATCAAATAATAATAAATTGTATGAACAAACACTATTTGCTAATTTTTTCTCCAAATTTCACTTGAAAAATCTATGATCAAACAGATCCTTAGCAAAGTAAATAATTAATATGAAATAATTATTTTTTAGTAAGATAACCAACTAATATTGAACGGAGATTAGTTAGCGGAACGACTTTTGGGGTAAGGAAAGGTCCAAATAGGAAGGATATTTATGTTTTGGTGCAACAACAATCATTTGAATTTTGTAGTACACACAAAATGTCGTCATTTTTGTTCCATTTGTTGGGCTCTCGCTATCATACCCCACACTCCATTTTTCGCTTATACATTACGAAATCATTTCAAAATTATCCCCTGTTACCTTTCTCTCTAAACTTTGGTGCAACTCTCTTTTATTTGCTCACGTGGAAATAATACAAGACCATTTTGTGATTTTGTCCTTGTTTTAAATATTTCACCCATTTTTTTAAAAAAAATATCTCTTTATATTCATTCAATAATTCTTTTTATAAAAGTGACATGATACATTTAAGATCTCAAAATTTGTGATAATTTTAGTATGTTATACACTTTTAAAATTTTAATATTCAGAAATCTTCTTTATATTTTTAAAGTTTATGCACAATCAAACCAAAACACGTTGGGAATTGTATCGGGTGTTTATATCAAGACAATATATATGTATGCCTATATTTGAAATTTTGAGTATAGATTTTTTAAAATTTAATTATGATTAATTAACATGTATTTTTATTTCATTAAATCACTTAAAGGGACTGATTCATGCGGCAAACTGAGTTCTCCCCCTATGGAGAAATCATAATAAATTATATTAATTTGCTTTAACACTCGATGCGAAAATGTTTTTAGCATAATAATCACTAAAGAAAAGCAATTAACTTTAAAAAGACTAGTCGATGCCCGGATGGTAGGGGCGCGTGGTATGGTACGATACGGTATTTGAAACTTCGGTACGGTAATTTTGATATTCGATTTTTAAAAATATTATACCATTACCATACCAAATTAATTCAGTATGGTTCGATATTTTAAAGTTTGATTTCAGTATTTTTACGGTATGGTATATCGGTAACCATAGTTTGATCAACTTCGACTAATATATAATCTTATAATAGAGCATCATGACTTCGACTTTTCAAAAAAGGTCTTAATCGTATCGTACTAACACATAACACATGTAGAAAAATATATTAAAAAGAAAGTACAAACAACTCTTTTTGTTAATCAATTACATAAAAAAATATTTCAATCTAGATAGAGTAGTCAAAGTTTCAACGTCTAACCATTTAGTTTTATACGTATAGATTGTATATTTATTAGTATTTTAATAATATATATAAATTATTTGTGTAACTATATACTTTGGTATGGTATTCGATATTTCGGTATGTTACATATAAATATTGAATATCGTACCGAATACCAAAAATATTTAAAATATATATCATATACCATAATACTAAATTATGGTATCAAAAATTTTGCTTCGATATGATAATTTAGTATATGCTATATTATGTCCACCCCTACTCAATGGAGGTTCTTTTATTTCGATTAGTAACTAAAACACGTCGAATACAAACCATTTACTAACATTTAGGTAATCGAATAATACTTACAAAATAGAGACCTTAGATGTACTCGAAGTAGATTTTTACTTGTCCTTCCAACTTCAATTTCTTTATTTTTTTTTTAAAAAAATTCTACCTTCTATGATCTTCCTTTTATTTATATTTTACTTTCTTCTCAATACAAGAGTCATCTTATTCAGAGTTTGACTAAAAGGACAAAAGCATAAAAAAGACATTATGACCATTGCAAAGTAAGGCAGCTTGCTCATCATCAGTGTTTTAGGAGATGGGAGCGTAAAATGAAGTGTTTTACTTAGCACGAGGCGAGGCGTAAATTCCATGAATCTTTAATTTTTTAATTAATAATATATTAAAATAATATAGTAACACAAAGTTATAAAAAAAATACATTAGTAGTTTAAAAAATTAAGAACGTGATTAAAAAAAATCATAGAAAACTAGATACTTAACGTTGAAACTCACTCACGAACTGTGTTGGAACTGGGATCAAAACTTGCACAAAAATACAACAAGTGTTTTGTCTTATCATCTCACCTTTGCCTTCCTCATCTTGTCCACTAGGAGATCACTCCCATTGTCCAGAATAGCTCCATTCGTGATTCTATGTCTCCTAGTATGTTTACACATTCATCTCAACATTCTTAGTTTTGCTACTCTCATCTTCTGAACATATAAATTATTGACCGATCAACACGTTTTCCATACAATATAGCTGGTCTGACCATTATTTTTCTAATATTTATGCCTTTGGTATCAAACAGAATATTAGTTTATTAAATTTTTTTAATTTGAATGATGTAGAGTAGGACTTAAAATTGATAAACATTCTACCTTACATAAATTTGTTCATTATTTAAACTATGCATCATAAATATCTCACATGTTGATTTCCGAATATTTAAGATTTTAAAAATGATAGTTTGGTGTACTAAGCATTTCATGTTTATGTAGGGCTCGACAAAAAGTTATATCTTTAAGGGGTATGATGTCGACAATCTACCCTGATACAAATGTGACTAATTCTATGACCCAAACACGTGATCTATAATGAAAATTAACTGATACTTAAAGATATAACTTTTTGTCGAGCCCTACATACTGATACTTAAAGTCTTTTAATATTTTTTAAAAATCATATTAAATAATTTATTTTATATTAATTGATTCTTTATAATTGGATGATCACGTGAACTAATTCTTCACCGTCCCATTTGTTTTTCCTTTCACTACTCCCAAGATTTTCTTTCTTCCTTTTTATCACAACCCGATTTCTCGATCATGATGACACCTACAACTCCCAGTAGGCGAACCAATCTCTGTAGCCCGAAATAGTTAGTAATGGGCTACTATTAACCAATCAAGCAGGAGAACAATTTAATAAGCAAAAGTAAAGGAACAAGATGGAAAAAAAAAAAAAAAACCAACAGTTGAAGGGTAAAAGTCTAGATTGTTAAAAGTAACATCTCTTATCAAACACGAGAAAGAGAACAAGAAAAAGAAAAACTCTTCCCTAAATCTACCCCTGTATGTGCTGTTCATTTGTCTTAGTCTTGTGGTGATATTTTCTTTTGTTTGGTCCATTGGTTCTTTGCTGAATTGTGCTGGATGTGCTGATTTCTCTGGTCTGCACACTTTAGTTTTGCTATAACATAGCTTTTTAACAATATATATTCCCGTGTCTTCTTCATCTCTGCCGACCGCCGACGAACCCATCATTACCGGCGACGTCCTCCGGCAGTCGCCTTCTTTGCAGACTGTCACCATCAGCTCTGCGCCGGCCAGATCTGTCCCGGCAAGATCTGTTCCGGCAAAGATCTGCTTCTTCTCCTTTCTTTGTTTTCTTTTCTTTTTCTTTTTTCTCTATTTATTCTCCTTGCAGGTTCCTTTCCCGAGTCAGATCTAGCATAAATTCCGGCGACCAACCAGATTTCGGCGAACAACAAGATTCCGACGACCAATTTTGACACCTCATCTTGCCGGAATCCAACCATTGTAGCAAGCAGACCGTCCTCCTCTCCTCCCAGCTTGACCCCGGTGACTTCTATCCCTAGGCTTTATTTTCGTCCTCAGTAGTTGACATTTGCTTGGATTTTTTTTTTAGTTTTTTTATCGCATTCTTGATAGCCTATTTAGGTTGACATTTCTGCCATTGCTTTATCACTCGCTGTCTAGTTTTTTTACATTTTATATTGATTTTGGCGTGTATTGTATTCTGGAAGCAAATTACTGGCTCTATATCGTGTTTGGTAGTGTAGTTCTTGTCTCTTGTACCTTATTTTGCTTTTCTTGCGATATAATTATTTAGTATAGAGTAGTTGGTCTATCCTTGATTATAGCGCACGTTTTTTAGTGGCTTTGATGGATGATGGTCGAGTAGGGTCATGTCATCGGTCGCACTCGGGTTTGAGGGCAGGGTCGGGGTGGGGCCGGGGGAAGGGGCAAGGGGAAGAGGGTTAAGGGAGCATCTAGGTTGAGAATAGGGTCTTGGAACATAGGGACTTTATTCGGAAAGTCCATAGAGCTAGTGAAGGTTCTAAGGAAAAGGAGGATTAGCATAGCGTGTGTCCAGGAGACTAAATGGGTGGGCACTAAGGCACGAGAGGTAGACGGGTATAAGTTGTGGTACTCAGGAGGTGTGAGGAATAAGAATGGGGTAGGTATCATAGTGGATGAGGAGTTGAGAGAGCAAGTGGTGGAGGTTAGGAGGGTCAACGATAGGTTGATGTCAATTAAGTTAGTCCTTGGAGGGTCTACTTTGAACACTATTAGTGCGTACGCACCACAAGCGGGCTTGGATGAGGAGGAGAAGAAACGCTTTTGGGAGATTTTGGACGAGGTAGTGGGAGGTTTGCCTGATACTGAGAAGCTTTTCATTGGAGGAGATTTCAATGGGCACATCGGGGCATCTTCGAGGGGTTATAACGATGTGCATGGAGGCTTTGGTTTCGGGGATAGGAATGAAGGAGGAGCCACACTCTTGGATTTCGCAAGAGCCTTTGGGTTGAGAGTAGCTAATTCTAGTTTCCCGAAGAAGGAGGAGCACTTGGTTACCTTCCGTAGTTCGGTGGCCAAGACTCAGATAGACTTTTTGCTCCTTAGGACGGGTGATAGAGGTCTTTGTAAAGATTGTAAGGTTATCCCAAGTGAGAATCTTTCGACCCAACATAGACTCTTAGTGATGGATTTAGAGATCAAGAAGGAGAAAAAGAAGCGGATTGTGGATGACCGGTCTAGGATTAAATGGGGTAGCCTGACTATGGCCAGTGCACTGGAAATAGGGGAGAAGTTGATGACTAGGGGGCCTTGGGAGAGTAGTGGGGATGTGGATAATATGTGGGATACGACTGCTAGTTGCATAAGGGAGACGGCTAGAGAGGTGTTGGGCGTCTCGAGAGGTCGTTCTGGCAAGCATCGAGGGGAGTGGTGGTGGAATGGAGAAGTAAAATGAAAGGTAGAGGCAAAAAAAGAGGCATACGCGAAGTTGGTAGAGAGTAAGGATGAGGAGGAGAAACGAAGGAATAGGGAGGCGTATAAGATAGCTAGGAAGGAGGCTAAGTTAGCGGTAACGGCGGCTAAAACAGCAGCCTTTGAAAGCTTATACGCGGCTTTAGAGGATAAAGGTGAGAATAAGAAGTTATACAGGTTAGCAAAGGCTAGAGAGAGGAGGACTCGGGACCTTGACCAAGTGAAGTGCATTAAGGACGAAGATGGCAAAATACTAGTAGATAAGGTACTCATTAGAAGGAGATGGCAGTCTTACTTCCATGGACTCTTGAATAAAGAGGGGGACAAAAGCTTTGTGCTGGGAGATTTGGCACACTCAGAGAGGCGTCATGACTATGATTATTGTAGCCGTATAAAGGTTGAGGAGGTTAAGGTTGCGATTCGTAAGATGCGTAGGGGTAGGGCGACGGGGCCAGATGAGATTCCCGTTGATTTTTGGAAGAGCTCGGGTGAGACAGGTGTGAACTGGCTAACCGAGTTGTTTGATGGTATTTTCAGAACGACAGAGATGCCTGAATCTTGGAGATGGAGCACGATGATTCCTTTGTACAAGAACAAGGGCGATATTCAGAGTTGCAACAACTATAGGGTTATCAAATTGCTAAGCCACACTATGAAGGTCTGGGAGAGGGTGGTGGAGTTGAGGTTGAGACAAATCGTGCCTATTTCCGAGAACCAGTTCGGCTTTATGCCAGGACGCTCGACTACAGAATCTATTCATCTCCTTAGAAGACTGGTAGAGCAGTACAGGGAAAGGAAGAAGGACTTGCACATGGTGTTCATCGATCTAGAAATGGCGTATGATAAAGTCCCTAGGGAGGTCCTTTGGAGGTGCTTGGAGGCTCGAGGTGTACCCGTGGTGTACACCAGTTCAATTAAGGACATGTATGAGGGGGCCAAGACTCGCGTTAGGATTGTGGGAGGAGATTCATAGCACTTTTCTGTGTTGATGGGGTTGCACCAGGGATCAACCCTTAACCCTTTTCTATTTGCCTTGGTAATGGATGTATTGACGCGGCAAATACAAGGTGAGGTGCCATGCTGCATGTTATTTGCAGATGATGTAGTTTTGGTTGACGAGACTCGTGGAGGAGTTAATGCTAAGTTGGAGGTTTGGAGACAGACCTTCGAGTCTAAGGGGTTTAGGTTGAGCAGGACCAAGACTGAATATATGGAGTGCAATTTCAGTGAGGCGACTCAGAATGATGACGTAGAAGTGAAGCTGGATACACAGGTCATCCAAAAGAGAGGGAGTTTCAAGTATCTTGGGTTTATTATCCAGGAAAATGGAGAGATTGATGAGGATGTCACTCACCGTATTGGTGTTGGGTGGATGAAATAGAGGCTCGCATCTGGAGTCTTGTGTGATAAGAAGGTGCCTACTAAACTTAAAGGCAAATTCTACAGAGTGGTGGTTCGACCAGCTTTGTTGTATGGAGTAGAGTGTTGGCCAGTAAAGAACTCCCATATTCAAAAGATGAAGGTGGCGGAGATGAGGATGTTGCGATGGATGTGCGAGTTTACTAGGAGAGATAGGATTAGGAATGAGGATATCCGGGATAAGTGGGTGTGGCGTCGGTGGAAGATAAGATGCGGGAAGCGAGGTTGATATGGTTCGGACATGTGAGGAGGAGAGGCACGGATTCTCCAGTGCGGAGGTGTGAGAGGTTGGCTATGGATGGTTACAGGAGAGGACGAGGTAGACCGAAAAAGTATTGGGGAGAGGTGATTCGAAAGGACATGGCACAGTTGCAGCTTACCGAGGACATGACCCTAGATAGGAAGGTGTGGAGGACGCGGATTAGGGTAGAAGAGTAGTAGGTAGAAGTGTGTGTAGGCTAGTAGGTAGGAGTGTTTTTTTCTTTGTTGTCCCGACTAGTAATCGTAGTGCTACGCTTATAGTTTCTTGTTCTTAGATTCCTCGTAGTAGTATTTTGTGGCAGTGCTCTGTTTCTGTCTGTTGTTTGTTACTACATATTACTTCCTATCGTCTCTTGTAGTTTTATCATGTTTTTTTATCCTGTATCATTGTTACGTCCTTTTTAGCTTATTTTTAGACTGTTTTTGTCTTGAGCCGGGGGTCTATCGGAAACAGCCTCTCTACCTCACCTCTGAGGTAGCGGTACGGACTGCGTACACCCTACCCTCCCCAGACCCCGTGTTGTGAGAATACACTGGGTATGTTGTTGTTGTTGTATATGCGGAAGTTAAACCAAACCCCAAAATCTGGTATCATAGTACAGAGCCAGAACTACATATAAGGAGTACAAATAATCCAAAACAATATATACAGATGTCTCCGAATGGTAATAGAGTACATAAAGCAAAAGATAAACTAAAGCTAAGCTTCGGTCGCCAAGAGCTCACCCTCAGTCTGAAGTAGTCCACAAAAGATCTCCAAGCACGAATCATAATGATCTAGCGGTGATGGCCCACGCTAGGATCTGCACCAGAAGATGCAGAGTGTAGTATGAGCACCAATTGCAAAGCAACCGATACCCAGTAGGTATCATAGGCCAACTGAGCATATATAAGATAAAAGTGTAGTAACAGACATAATAGAAATAAGTAGTCACGAAAATCAATAAAAAAAGTACACAGGAACTAGCCCAGCGGGAAGACAACAGAAACAACATGTAAGGCCACCAAGTAGAATATATACACAACATGCACAGGTGAAAGTAAGAAATGACGCACCTGGGACCCTCGCAATAACAGTATATACATAATAGGCTTAAGAAGTGGACGGTATACCGGTAACCTCAAGTATAAGGGATGGGAGAGAAGAGTAAATATAAACATGCTCGAGAAACAGGAATCAATAACCAAACTAATCATATCAATCTCAAAAACCAGAACTAACAACATTGCAGTAATATCTCAAAATCATAATCGTGACAGGGGATAGTATCAGGATAAAGTAACAAAAGTCTACCTACAGTCCCTCGATTGCCCATACAACCGAGGAACGCAATCAAGTGAAAACAAACCCTCCGGCATCCCATACTACCGGAGTGTACAATCAACAAACAACAAACAAGGGTGGAACCTCAAACACTGGATGATATGATGCATGATAACCTCGGTGTGGGATATAAACTCTGTATGTACCTCCTCCAGTGCCGATCGGGCCCAGCAGGTAGGTTCCATGGAAGGACACTGCCTGTATACCTCTACTCTGTCGTATACCCTCCCTCCGGCACACGCAGCCCAAAGCCCCAGACCCGGACGACAAGGTCCATGGAGGTCCCGGACCCCATACTAAAACTCAGTATCAAGACATGTCATCCAAAAACAAGTCCGGGTTCAAGATAGAGACCCAATATCGAATATGCATGTCCAGACCCTGTACAGGACTAAAGTAGTGGGAAAATATCTCAAAACCCTCTCCAAGGGTGCACAGACATAACCGGGTCTAAACAGTAGAAAGTCATCTCAGATGCTCGGTCCGACCGAGACTAAAATCATCCCGATTTAGTAAGAAACTCAACTAGTACCCCGGTCCTACCGAGTCTGGCGTTAATAGTAAAACTGGTGATAGAAATCATAATCTATCCTTCTTTTACCCCAAGAAGATTCATAAGTTAAATCAAACCATTTTTAGTTTATTTTCTATCGAAAACGGGCCCTCGGGGCCATGCAAGTTTTAGAAAACAATTCCAGTAGGCCCGAAGCCAAAATCGTAGTAAAACATGGATAAATCCTCTTTATATGCATGGAAATGAATGATCAACACAAATAGCCGCCTAGCAGCTCACAATCAATCTATCGGCCCTGCACAGGCTCCAATCATTCTACAACACACATAGCCAGCTCTATAATAGTAATAACGATGTCTGGGACTCACGGACATTTCCAATATCCCACCATCTATGTTCTAGAGTCAATACAAGGCCATACAGGATCACAAGGGTGATAATATCGTCTATAACAAATACTACAACCATCGGAGGAAAGAAGCAAATTGGACATGAAGAAGCAGTCAAGGTCTGTGGTACCAAGCTAATAAACCCAACCCAAGGATGCCCATTAATACAATTTTATCCTATATATGCGAAGTTTAGAGGAGTTAGACCGTAACTTATATATCGTCCGATGACACGCTGCTAGAACGATGATGTCCAAGCCCGAACCGCTCTGAGAAGCTACGAAATAAAATCAAACTCGAATTCAAGCTTGAATAACTTGACGTAGATAATCGACTTTCCTTCGGGAATCAACTAAGTTTTCAAAAATATTTCTCCTACCAAATCCTTTTTTTTTCAAAAACTATTAGTGTAGCAGCATATTTGTAGAAATTACTTTTGGAGATGCCTTTTATAAGTAAAAACGTGAAGTATATTCTTCACATATAAATTCTCAATATATATAGAAAGAGATATGATCATAAGTGTAATATGCTGCCAATATATAATTAGTATAGATACTACAGCAAACAAATAGAATGTTAATATTAAATGACAAGTTGCAACACACCAAGTTGTCACCAAACTTGTTGTCCACTCCCTTCACCTCCACGTGGAAGTGGAGGTGTAACACCTCTTATTATTATCTCGTTAAGTATATACTCGGGTATATATAAGCTCGTGGTAAAATAAATATAACTTTTTAAATATATCATAATAAATAGAAAATTATTTCTAATAAAACCTACTATATTATAATAATAATTTTTAACATAACTAGGTTTATTATCTCCGTTACAATATTAATAAATTATAAAACTCTTAGGGGTCGTTTGGTTGGAAACAAGTTATCCCGGGATTAATTATCTCGGAATTAGTTATCGCTGGATAACTTATCCCACCATGTATATGGGATAACTTATCCCTTCACTATGGTATAAATGGTGGGATAAGTTATTCCAAACTTGGCAACCAAACAAGAAACCAAAATTTATCCCTGGACTATTTATTTTATCCCAGGACTATTTGTTCTTATCCCTCACACCAAACGACCCCTTATAAAATAAATACATACACAAATATATCATAACAAAGTATTTTTCATAAATATTTAAAATATGTTAAGAAGGCAATAAAAATATAACTTTTTACCGAATTTTAATTTTAAATCAAATATTTTTAAATACGCGCAATGTTAATAAAATCCTCAAATTTAGGCTCGCAAGCCTTTGATACGAGATGAGGGTTAAGGTCATACAACACCTCGAATCAGGATCGACCTGCCCACAAGGTCAATCGAGGTCATACGATCGCAAATCACTATCGCACGATTTCGATACTCAGCTCCTAAGGCTCAACTCTAAAACAAGAAAACATCCATAACGACGAAACAAACGGTCAAGGCACCGAACCACCAGTCTCAGCAAGCCATGAATGACTTGGAACCGCTATAGGAAAGATCTAACAGTACAAAAAAAGCGTAAACACGAAAATAACTAAAAGGGTCATTACACTTTTTCTTTGGCATGCATAAATTGATAGTACAAGATAGTAGTAGTATTATTTTTTAGAGAAAATGCATAAAGTCCCCCCTAAAGTTGGATGTGATTTTGACGTAGACACCTAAACTTTATGGAGGTCCTATTACCCCACAAAACTAGTTATGACCATAATAAATACCCCCTTTGACCCATTTTTTTCAGCAGTTGTGTTATCACGTAAGAGAGGCGCGTGAGTGATAAAATTAATTATCCCATATCAATTAAAAAATGCCACTTCTGAATAAAATTTCTTTTTAAAAAAATGTAGTATTTCTTTTATTAATGTCAACTGTGTTTCTTATTCTTTTTTTTTTTTTCCTTTTGCCTTCTTTTTCAAAGTCTGTTGATCTCTATCGGACACCCCCCCCCAATCCAACCCAATTTTTATTTCCACCATTTTTTTCATAACTCTCACCCACATTTTAATTCTAAAGTTTTATCTAAAAAAATTTCTTACATTTCAAATAATTTTGTAAAATCCATTAGATTTTAAGATAATTAGGAGGCATCATTTAATTTTTTAATTGGAGCTTCAATTCAGCTCCTTACAAATTTAGAGAATTTTGTTAATTATTTTTTAAAGTCTTCACTTTAAATTCTATTAAAGTTATAAAAAGGAAATAAATTAATTGATGAAAAAAGAAAAATAATTACTTTTTTACTATTAATAAAACAAGATCTAGAAAGTAGTATGAAAAAAAAATTAATATACTTTTTGTGGCAATGACCATAAAAATGGAGGGAGGTTAACTGCTAAGGAAGAAGAAAAAAAGAGTACAGGAGAGGGGGAAGGGTTGAAGGTACAACGTGGAAGGGGGTGGGGTGAGTTGTGGAAGTCAAAGTAAGAAGAGAAAAGAAAAATAAAAAGAAACACAAAAAATAAAGAATATTTTAATTTAATTTACACGTGTCAAACAAAGATTGGTGCGTGACTAACTTTAACTTTTTAAAAATTGAGGCTGATCCAAAAAGGATGTAATAATATCAGTTCAAACTTGTTTAGAGGGGTAATATGACTCTCACAAATTTTAGGTGTCTAGTTCCAAATCATATCCAACTTTAAGGGGGTCTTTATGCATTTTCTCTTATTTTTATTCATACTTTTGGACACCTACAAATTTCAAAAGGTTGATAATGTGTGTACTATATGCCACAATGTAATATCAGCCCTTCAATTTTGCATGTGACTAAAAGAAAAGTGATCCACTCAGTTTCATATTCTTACCAACTCACTACACTTTTTTACAATAATAATCAAAACAAAGCAGAATAAATTACAAAAGCATAGTCTATATTGTGCCATTTTATGAACTACTCTACTACTAGTTTCTATAAAATTAATTAAGGCTGACAATTGACAAACAATGAATTGATTTTAGTGCAAGTCTTTGTCAGCGAATATCTAAACACAAATAACAAATGCATGGTCATGAAAATTATCTCACGTGATAAAAGCGCAAACTATAAGTTGTCTCACTTTTTTCCAATTACATGATATAATATATAATATAGTTCAACTTTTATTTTGAAATCATCTATATCTTTATCCCAACTTATCTGATCCTATTACTATCTCAACAGTTAGAATAATTAATAATTATACTTCTTCTAACATGTTTAACAACAAAAATCTGTGAAATGTACTGCAAATTATATATTTCCTAAGTATGATCAATTAAAATTTAAAACACTGGAAAATAGATGTATTCATGTATACTATCAATCTTCTACTCGTGAGGCTAAGCGGTCGTTTGCTTGTTGAATAGAGTTACACAAATCTTAGTAATGCAAGAAAATCAGTTATGCAAATATTAATTATTTTATTTTTTATTATACATATATTATATATTTTGATTCATAAATTATATATACAAGTTTTAATTATGATGTAAATTGATAATCAAACATTATAAGGTATTCTAAATTTTATACATATAAATAAAATGTTATCGAATATAATACTAGTTATACTAATTTTAATACCTGAATAATTTATGTCCTAACAAGCAACCAAACTACCCCAAAGTGTTTATATTTCTTTGACTTGACATTAAAGGGATGAGTTGGAATCTAAAAGGTCTAAATTAAGTAGCCTTTAATCTCCAGCAAGAAATGTTCGGTTGTACTATTACTTCTAACTTTTATCGTAAAGAGTAATACTCTCAGCCTGTTTGGATTGATTTATTTAAGTGCGTTTAAGCTAAAATAATTTTTAAGCATTTTTTAAGTATTTGAATAATTAAAAAAATAATTATAAACACTTGATTTTAAGCTAAAATGATAAAAACAAGTCAAACGTCATAAGTTAAATTTTCTACCCTATGACTAGGGGTGTGCAAAAATCGACTTAACCAATAAACCGAATCGATAAAAATGTTATTGGTTTATCGGTATCGGGTTATTGAGTTAACGGTTTTTTAACGGTTTTGTAAAAAAGTTTATTGGGCTATCGGTTCGATTTCAGTTTTAAGGTTTTTGTTAATGGTTAAACCGATAACCCAATAAGATTATATTAAAACTATATTTTTATCCATAATTATAATAGTGACTTTATATTTTAAATATATACCCTATTATTTTTTTGCATTTTATAGTTGTTGTCTTATAAGTGTTGTTCTTTTCTTTCTAAAGACGTTGATTTGGTGGGGCTCTACCTATCAGTGTTATTTTTCTTTTTGAGAGATTTGCTAGCGTTGCTACTGCATTCAAGTTTGCTAGTTAACAAGAAAGAAAATAAGTTTGTTATAATAATAACGTATTTGAATTTGCTTATGCTCGTAATTTGTATAGACTTTTATACATGAAAGTAGTGTATATATGTAGATAAAAATAAGAGAAAGCAAAAAAAATTATAGAAGCATTTTCTTATTGGTTAAACTGAAAATCGAACCGTTAAGGACCAAAATCGATTAACCAAAAACCAATAACAAATATCTTATTGGTTTGGTTATCGATTTTGCATGTTGACAAATCAAAAATCAATAAACCGAACCGATAATATACAAAACCGAACCGACTCAACCGATGCACACCCCTACCTATGACTTTTAGCTTATAAGTCAAAAGTCAAAACTCAATCTAAACGGGCTCTCTATCTAATTAAGATGCTTAAATTGGCGGGAGAAAAAAAAAGAAGGAAGGGAAACTAATTAATACTTAGCTTGCATTTGAAAATGCGATATGAAGTTATGATTTCAAAACAACATTTGGATATGCGATTTGGGATCATGATTTGAGATTCTAAATCGTGATTTCAAATATTTGTAAATGTAAAATTTGATCCATAAGTTTGTATTTTGTAAAAAAAAATTCATTGTTATATCCAATTTTTTATGATAGGACACAACTTCGGGACTCATGAAAAATAATTAAATAATTAATTTAAAAAATAATTTAAGAGAGTCGCCACCTAATTTTAGGAAAAATTAGGAAACCTTTAAATTAAAGAATAAACTTTGTCTACGAAACCAGTTAGATTCTAGGTAAGCGTTCAAGTTATTCCGAAGGGAAGGGGTTAGGCATCCTTCAGAATCTACCATCGGCTGAATTCATTTTTTCAATTAAGGTATAAAATAAATGTCCCGGTATCTTCAGAGTTAGAAAATGACTCTTCAAAACTCGAAGAATCCAAGGAAAAACTTTTACGAGACGACCTAATATTTGCATATCATTTACTAAAATGAATATATACAATTAAGAATTATACAAGATCGTCGAATCTTAATTAGAGTGTCTTCTTCAAAAAGCAACTCCGGGTACTTGTAAACACACTTAGTAAAAGTGTTAGTATTGAACGAATATTTACCAAAATGAATTAATAAAATAATAAAAGAAAAATAAAATCCGTCTTATATACATGAGAGGCCTCGGAAATTGATAGAAATTTCTCCGTCGGCCAATAAATTATATTTGATATAAAATAATCGAACTCAAAATAACATTCATTTTTTATTATGGAGAAGTCTCGAAAATCCGACAGAAAGATTCTTTAATTAACCAATTAAATATTTTATGAAATCAATTAAACATAATATAACGTAATACATAACAACCAGCAAACAAATAATAGCCAACTTGTTGGAGCTCTTAGAAGTGCACAACAATTAAATATAAAAAAAATTAGAGTAACTAAAATGAAAGAAATAACGAACAAATATAGAAAGTGGAGAAAAATAAAACAAATAACGAACAAATATAGAAAGTGGAGAAAAATAAAACAAATCACATATATTATTCAAAGAATAGATCATGAACCATTAGTGGAAAATAAATTAAAAGAATGACCAGATTTATTTAATAATAGAAATTATCAATAAAATCATGTTATTAACACACAAATAGAAGTGAAATATGAGAAAATTTATGAAAATAAGAGCTGCCGGAGTTGAAGACCCTCCGTCCAGATCTGAACCGAGCAAGGAGTAATAATAGCATCACCAGAAAAGCGGGTTTCTCCGAAATAGCGACGAGGAAGAGGAGACGGGGTGGCCCTGGGTGGTGTTTGGTTGACTGGGGTTTGTTGGTTTGCTTGGACAGAGAAGAGGGAGGCGAAGTGGTGGTTTGGAGCTGCGGTGGCTCGCTGATGGCGGAGTGACAGTGACGAGGAGAACAAAGGAGGTGGGGAGTGTGTTGGTTGGAAGTCGGAGCTTAGAGCTCACTGGTGGTTAGTGGGTTGCGTTTGGGCGGATCTGTTTCACCGGGAAAGGGAAAAATGGGGCTGTTTGGTTGTTGTTGGTCGGGACAACAACGAGGGAGGTGAAGGTGGTTTACCAGAGCTAGCTTGGAGCTCGTCGGATTCCGACGGCGGGTGGTGGCCAGTTACTAATGTTAGCGGTTGTTTTGCTTTAGGAAAGGAGGAGGGTTTCCTTTAAGATTTTTTCCCAATTTGGAAATTTCCACCACAAAAAAAATATGTTAAAGTGTATGAGACACTTTATAAAAAACTTTAAAATCCTAAACCATCTAGGTGACAAAATTATTTGTTGAAAAATTATGGACTATCAAAATCATGTGCTTAAAATCATGATTTATCTAAAATCATTTGTTGAAAAATTATGGGCTATCAAAATCATGTGCTTAAAACCATGATTTATCTAAAATCATTTACTATTTAATTATATGTATAAAGAATATCTTTTCAATTTATGTATTAATGAACTGTGTAAAAAATAATAAAAAATATATTTAATAATATTTAAAAAATGTGATTTG
The DNA here is from genome assembly GCA_003996215.1 of Jaltomata sinuosa. NCBI lineage: Eukaryota > Viridiplantae > Streptophyta > Magnoliopsida > Solanales > Solanaceae > Jaltomata > Jaltomata sinuosa. The sequence continues at coordinate 19,183 of QJPP01003026.1, read as the reverse complement.
AACAAAGACAACTGTGATTTAAATAAAATCAAAATAATATTTGTTTACGTGCAAATAACTACAACAAAAATTAATAATAATTATAATTAACTAACAATGATAAAAATTTAACAAAAATCTCAATATTTTCAAAAGTGAGGATAATTATCAATAAATTATATGAACATTGAAAAAATATGATTAAAATTGTATTCTGTGCAATTTAACGAAGAAAAAATTTAAAAATATTAATTTAAAAAATATCAGGCCAAAATTGGGTGTAAACAATTGCACCTCTTCGCTCAGAGATGCTGAAAGAATCTTTGAGCGAAGACGTTGGTGTGTAGCCAATTTTAGCTCGACAAAAAAAAAGAATGACATATGCACAGAACGATGCCAGACTTTAATAGAGTTTTAAAAATACTCTTCGTCTGCTGGCGAGATTAAATTATTTTAAATGAAAGATGATAAATAAGAAAATAATATTCTAGGACAAAAAATAATCACGTACCTTTGACGTTGTTTTCCAAAATCACCCAGTGTCAAATTGTGAGACGCTGAGAATACAAAGTTGTGTACCTATCTCGTTGAAAGGCGGACGACTCAACTTGTCTCGTTGAAAGGCGGACAACCCAATCTTATTCTTTGAACGGTGAACAACTTATTTTTATCTCATTGAAAGGCGGACGACCCATTTTTGTCTCATTGAAAGGTGGACGACCCAATTTAAATTTTAAAAGTCACTTTGAATGAGGTGACAACCCAACATGTCTCATTGAAAGGCGGACGATCCAACTTGAATTTGATATGTCACTTTGAACGAGGTGACAATCCAACGTGTCTCATTGAAAGGCGGACGACCCAACTTGAATTTGATATGTCACTTTGAACGAGGTGACAACCCAACATGTCTCATTGAAAAGCGAATGACCCAACTTGAATTTGATATGTCACTTTGAACGAAGCGACAACTCAACGTGTCTCATTGAAAGGCGGACGACTCAACTTGAATTTGATATGTCACTTTGAACGAGGTGACAATCCAACGTGTCTCATTGAAAGGCGGACGACCTAACTTGAATTTGATATGTTACTTTGAATAAGGTACAACTCAACGTGTCTCGTTGAAAGGCGGACGACCCAACTTGAATTTGATGTGTCGCTTTGAACAGGGTGACAACCCAACATGTCTCATTGACGATCCAATTTGAATTTGATATGTCACTTTGAAAGAGGTGACAATCCAACGTGTCTCATTGAAAGGCGGACGATCCAACTTGAATTTGATATGTTACTTTGAACGAGGTGACAATCCAACATGTCTCATTGAAAAGAGAATGACCAACTTGAATTTGATATGTCACTTTGAATGAGGCGACAACTCAACATGTCTCATTGAAAGGCGGACGACCCAACTTGAATTTGATATGTCATTTTGAACGAAGTGACAACCCAAAGTATCTCATTGAAAGGCGGACGACCTAACTTGAATTTGATATGTTACTTTGAATAAGGTACAACTCAACGTGTCTGGTTGAAAAGCGGACGACCCAACTTGAATTTGATGTGTCACTTTGAACAGGGTGACAACCCAACATGTCTCATTGACGACCCAACTTGAATTTGATATGTCACTTTGAACGAGGTGACAACTCAACGTGTCTCATTAAAAGGCGGACAATCCAACTTGAATTTGATATATCACTTTGAACAAGGTGACAATCCAACGTGTCTCATTGAAAGGCGGACGACCCAGCTTGAATTTGATATGTCACTTTGTACGGGGTGACAACCCAACATGTCTCATTGAAAGGCGGACGATCCAACTTGAATTTGATATATCACTTTCAACGAGGTGATAACCCAACGTGTTTCATTGAAAGGCGGACGACCCAACTTGAATTTGATATGTCACTTTGAACGAGGTGACAACTCAACATGTCTTATTAAAAGGCGGACGACCGAACTTGAATATTTGGAGTCACCTTGACACCATTTTGGACTGAGTGGAGTCACTTTGACACCAATCTGGATAAGTGAAATCACTTTGACACTAAAGATTGAATAAAGTCATCTTGACGCCGGTCTGGATAAATGAATTTACCTTGACACCAAAAATTGAGTGAAGTCACCTTGACACCAATCTGGAGAAGTGGTCATCACCTTGACGATGGTCTGGATAAATGGTCACCTTGACGATCTAGATAAATTATCATTACCTTAATGATAGTTTGAAAAGTGAGATCACTTTGATGTTGGTTTAAATATCATATGTCACTTTGAACGGGGTGACTTTCCAATGTCTCATAACCTTTTGCATAAAACTTAATAGTAGCAAATGCAATATGTTACAATGAAAGAGATGACAATTCAACATAACACGTCACAAATATAGAAGTGACGATACACCTTAAAAAACACATTATTTTAAACGGGATGACAACTCAATTTTTAAAAATGTGTCAATTTGATAAGGTAATAATTCAATATGTAAGTTGGACAAGTTGACAACAACCTTAATAAGAAAATGTACTTGACATGTATTTAGAAAAGTGGGTGTTTGCCCCAATTTCATTTTGAATAATGAAGCATGTGAAGAGAGAATCAAGTGTTGACTGCAGTTGGTACCAACATTTAGCATTGCATAAAAAAATTTCTCATTTGCTTCTCCTTTAACAAAGATTGGCTTCGAGGTAATTCCTATAGCTTCAAGTGGTACCTCAAACATACCTAAGTATCAATAAGATTTATTCGTCTTGGTTTTTGAACTATACCTATCCTCATGTTTCAAGTGCCCTTACCACAAAGAAAGTCCTCATTTGAACATATCTGAAGTATTTGATTTGAGGATATTTTTAAGGAACACTCACACTCAAAAAAATGTTCAATGCATGCAATTGTGATTCCATATGCTTGGTCTTCATCTGAATCTCCACTAATGTGAGAACATTTGAAATGAGATCATGTGGAGCTTGTAATCGGCTTGTAATGTAAGCTTAGGAACGGGTAGGATATCCATTTGGGATGAAAGTGACTTAATCCCTCCTTGAGCATTGCGATGGATTTGTGCTTTTGTTGCACTTTTAGCGCTTGAACTTTTCGTTGTCCCGTTCTATTATTTTGACTTCTTTTGAATTTTGTTTGTCGGAATCTTCTCTCCCTTTTTTCTGATGTTTTCTTCTTTCTTTAACTTCTCCATTATTGTTAGAGTATTTTTCTTCGTGGCCGATGAGGGAGGCTCCAGAAGGAGGACATTCTTTTTTGCTTTAGAAAGGAGAAGGGAAAAGGCCAATTTGCACCACCATCTCCTTGTCTTGATCTTGTGGAGAGCTTTTGACTTCTCTTTCTTTTTATTTGAAGTCATTTTGTATCCTTGACTTTCAGGGATGCAACATCTTTGCTTTTGACAGCTTCAAACTTAAATCTTCTTTTATAATTTGCACATCTTCAGTGTGCTCAAGGAGGTCGGGCCAAGAGAGGGATAGTGCATATAAGCACTCAGAAGGGTATTGGTTAAGATGTAGTTGTCCAAAGAAAAAGTTTCAGGCTCAAAAGAGGGACATACTAGGGATTAATGATATTTGGTAGGCTTAAAAGACACAAACGAATTAAAGAAGGCCTACGGTCATTTCTCAAATCAAATATTACTCAGGATTTCGCCTCAACAAACATTCAAGTCAAGTTCTAGATCAACAATGCAATGTAATTGAATTCAATCTAAGATCTCATCACACAATGCCATGAAATAATGAGGTTGGTTTAATTCTTATCTTGAATGCATGCAAGAGAATAGTCTCAAGCATCACAAAGATATGACTAAAAGGTACCTAAAGAATCTATGATTCACTATAAAGTCAACAATCTCAATTATATCAATTATTTTATATATTTCTAACTGTGTTGGCACAAACTAAGTTAAAAATGAGATTTTTAAAAAAAAATTATTTTTTTGAATAAGAAATACTGAACCCAAGAAGAGTTAGCCTACGTATCTCACCCCAAGGGATGAGAATTAGGTGTGCGTAGTTCTTGTAGATATGACATAAAATATATCATCTTTGAAAAATTGTCAAACATATGCACACAAATTAATGCAAAGAAAAATGAGTGAAAACAGGATAATCATGAAAAAATAATAAAATGGAGTGTCACACCTCAATCAAAAGCTCTCATGATTTGTTTGTTCGATGCTTCGTGGAGTTCAACATAAGATGTTGATCTCTTTGCTGTTCTGGTGGAATTTTTGAGGATTTTACTAAATAATTCTGCCCAGTTTTGACTTCAACAAATCTGTGTATTCAATCTTGTAGCAAACACCATCTTCTGTAGAATTTTTGAGACCCTCTCAAAAATTCTTCCCCAGTTTCTATTGTAAATAATTGGAAAGCTTACGGAGAGTATGACCGAGCTAGTGTGGCGCCTACATATCCCATTGAGGTAGGAATCAGGTCAAAAGTAGTTCTAATTTTTGGAATAAATAAATTAGATTTACAGCAAAACATGTATATTAAACACAAAAATCAAATAAGTATGAACAAAACAAATTAGATAACATTTAGCACATAAACAATGCATAACGTGTTCTAGTATACATATGGCCTTTTAAGACAAAGGTGAGCCTAACAATTGAACAATTTGTATGTAACACCTCAGAAATTGAACCAGCTATCTAAGTCTGAAACTCAGAAGAATTTCATGTTTTCAGGAATGATGGGTCCAAACTACGGACTGTGGTTTGAACCACGGGTCGTGGAATGGAACCGTGGTTCCCTTCTGTTGATTCAGTCTCTGGTCTGGAACTACGAGTTGGTTCTACGGATCATGGTTCAAACCACGGGTCCATCCTATCGACTCGTGGAACCAGATCAGAGGCATGACAAGTCCCTCAGAAAATGATGACTCAGTTCTACGACCTGTCATTCAAATGACAGACCGTCCTTCTGAGTCGTGGTTTGATCTAGAGTCTAGCTAGGTCCCCAGCAACGACGAGTCCAATTGACGACCCGTCACCCATTCTACGGGTTCATCCTGTTGACCCGTAGACTACTTTCCGCAGCCTGATTAGTTGGCCAGAAACCACGAGTTGGAACCATGGGTCGTGGTTCAAAAGACGACCCGTAGAATCGACCCGTGATTCCTGAAGCCGACCCATTTTTTAGCTTTTTCTTAATTATGTCACAGGGGTTATTTAGTCAATTTCCACCCTTTTAACTCCTAAATGATATCGTTTTGGCTATTTCAAGAAGGGTTTTCACCCTCATTAGCCTAAGTTCCTTTTCATTACTTCATTCTTCTCCCAAAAAGGAAAAGTTTTTCTCCAAGCTCCAAGTCTCAAGCTCCAAGTTCAAGTCTCCGAAGTCTTTTCAATTCAAGTGGGTTAGCTTCAATCAAGGTATGTGGGTATTCAACAATGGTTTCCTTTCACCCTTGTGCCCAAAACCCCCAATTCTCAAAGTGATTCATGAACTTGTGAAATTAGGGTTTTGATCTAAATTGGGGAAAACTTATGAAATCAGTTTCTATGCTTAGGTTCATGGCTTCTTATTGCTTAATTGTGATTTGATCATGATTCCCTCATTGATTTTAAAAGCCCACGCATTAAAGTTATTTTATAGCATGATCCCATTGAATTGCATATTTCAAGAGAAATTTGACATGATTAGATATCATGACCTTTCCCGTGTTTATGAAATTGCATGCTAAATTCTTCAAATATGAAATTAAAAAGGTAAAGCATGATTTGAATTATGGTTATGCCAAGTCTTTAAAAGTATGAATTTGAATTGCATGGCATTATATATGTCTTATTGCTTTTCAAACAGTTTTGACATCAAATATGTCTTCAGGTATGATCAGTTTTGGCATCAGATATGCCCCAGTATTATATGAGCTATATGTATATTTTGGGAGTAGTATTTAACACCGAGTTGGACATGGTGAGAGTACCCTTAGTCCCAGAACTACGTGCCACCATAGGTTTATAAGTCCCCTCTGTTGGGCATCAAATTTAGTGATCACGCCACAGTCATGCCTTTATACCCTGGCAAGGTATATTGGGTCCTCTCGATGGGGCGTATACATCGGATTCCATGTAGCTCACACGGTCTATGTCGGTTAGAGAACCTCCATCAGAAATAGTTTATGTTTTAAAATGTATTTGACTCTTATTCCGATTTCAGACTCTTTGTTTATGATCATGTTTTCAGCTTGTGGTAGTTCATAGAGTCATTTGCATCAAGTTTTACCTATAAAGCATGATTTTGATCGTTGAAGCATACTTAGTATGTTTTGTCATGTTCATGCATATCTCATATACTCGGTACATTTCATAGTATTGACGCATATCTTGCGCTGCATCCTTTGATGATGCAGATTCAGGTGCCCCTTCTCAGACCCGTGACTAGAGCTCCCAGGCCACTCTCAGTCAGCTGTTGGTCAGTCCTCTTAGGTCGAGGACTAGTTATGTTCTTAGTCAGTATTAGCTATTTTATTTTCCGCACTTTGAGTTAGCTAGGGTCTTGTCCTAGCAACTCCTTATGTATTGAGTAGAGGCTTTTCAGACATAGACAACTTTTGAGTCTCTTTCTGGATTTTGTATTCCTATTTGACTTGATTATCCATTTATGTGATTCCGGATTTACCTATTATGCTTTCGCTTATCTTTTGCTATGCTTGAGAATGCTATGACCAAGAATTAGCTTGAGGCACTTGTGGTCCCAATTCTCGTATTACGTATTAGAGCCTCAGGTTCAAGAGTTCTAGGATGTCTGAAAGCCGCATCGAGTAGAGTCTCTTTCATTTGTATGAAGCGCGCCACACATATGAGAGGGAAGTTATAAGATGTCTTAGAAAACTTCTCTTCTTTCATGATCATATCATGCGATAGAGCTTAACTCTAATGTTCCTCTAATCCTTACCTTGTACATTTCAGATCATGCCTCGACGTGCTATGCCTCACCGAGCCGCTCAGAATGCCGCTCCTCCAGTTTCGGCTGTATCTCATACAAACACTTAGATAAGAGTACACAACATACATTACTAACAATTCCTTAAACAATGTATCTCATACAAGCACTTAGATAAGAGTACACAACATACAACATTTACATAGATCGTTAACCATCACCTACCCCTCCCTGGATGGATGACTTAGCCCAACCTTGGTCCGAGGATCAACCCGTTTCCCTTTACTGACATATAATGAACGATTTCCTTTGTTAGCATAATTTAGCAACTACATGATTCCCGAGACTTTATCCAACACCAAACACAGAGTGGGAACACCTCCTCTTATCCTTAGTAAAACCAACAACTACATCTCATGCCATTTACTTTCCCGAAACCTTATCTAGGAGTTTTCCATTTCTATTACCCGTAGTTCCTAAGCATTCTCCCGATTCCCCGAAACTTCCCGACATTCCAGTCCCCAAGCCCATCATTTTATTCTACCAAAATAATAAAATATCCATATTATACATATCATAAGACCAACCCTTCAATCCATACAATTCCTAATTCCCACATAACCAGTATTGAATCCGCCAAACTCCGTGCTCGAAGGCCTAATCATGGATTCTCCCTTTCATTCTACACAATAATAGGAAATAAAAATGGTCAATATACTCTTGGGAAGAAACCTAGCCTACCTGAATGCCGAACAACTGTTCAATGCCCTTTCTGGATCCGTGAAGGCGTTCCCTGATGATTCTGCAGGCCCAAATTTGTGGTTTCGCATCCCTTCCGCTGGAATCCCTCCTCCCCATGGCTCCCAAGCCTTGGAGCAGCCTAAGAGGTTTTTTGGAATAGCTCTCGTTTGTTTTTGGGGCTGAAGGGAAGAGAATGAAATAAAAAACTCATTTTCTAGGTGTTCTGGTCCCGTCGCTCCGCTATAGCGGTCCCTGCTCTGGTATAGCGGTACCGCTGTAGCAGAGTCAACCGCTATGGCGGAGGTTAACCGTCCTGACTTCCGCTATAACGGTAATTATTTCTCTATAGCAGAGGTCGATGTGGCAGAGCGGTAGCACTCGTCACGGACAGAAACTCAGAAAATTCTTGAAAAGAGCCGTTTTTACAACACACTTTGAATCCCCAATGTTCCGGAATAACCCCTTTACGTCAACCTCGATTTCGGGAGCTCTTCTTACCCGAATTTGATTCTGAAAAGTCCTCCGGACTCCTCTTTGTCTTAGCTACATAGAAAACTAGCTCAAATCGAGACATCAAACCCAATCCTTACCCAGATTACCCTGGACTATACCTCGCTCCAATTCCGGCCGAGGCTAGCCTAGTCTAGAATTTTCAACTCTCAACCCGAAAGTATTCTAACTCGAACTTGGCACGAAAAGTTTACCCGTAACGATGAACTCGGTCGTTACAACAGATATTAATTTACCCATCGTTCATCCCCAAATGATATCTAAGGCAGAAAGAGAAGAAGGAGCCCGCCCTCTGAACCTCGACGCTCTATCATGACAGCTAATTCTAACTTTACGCAAACCACCAAAACTTTTGTATCCCTTGGTATACCCAATTCAACTAAAATTTCAATTCACTTCCACTCTGTCAAGGAATCCCTTTCTTCGAGCTACACAAGGCAACTAGATTACCCCTCCCCGAGTGCCCAAGAAATTTAGGGCCTCGCTGAAACACCGGAGCCAAAAAAACACAACTAACGAACGACATAGTTTTTCCCTACCAATGGGACTAGATCCCACCATGGCGATCCCTTTCCCACTATACCCGGAGTTCTACTAGCCCGAACTCCATTCTGGAAGCTTCCTACGGGGTACTATGCCCCTCACATATCATCATGTCACCTTACTCCTATCAACACTATGCCCCGAGACACCACGTATCTCTAAACTACGCAACAAAGAGGATTTCATTGGGCTCGTCCTACCTTGAGATTTTCATCAATTCTCGTCTTAGGGAGAATTTCTACCCGGGAGCTTACACCCTAACCAATGCTATGGCGAGAATACGCTCACCACTTAACGAGCAGTAACACTGGGTATTATCATGGTCACAAGAGACACAATAATGCTAAGAATCCCATTCAATAACCCCGCTCCTTAAATCGACCCTACCACTAAGGATCATCAACACTAAACCAGTCAATAATCACCTCATCACATAGCTTATAAGCAGTGTCCAACACTACTCGATCAATTGTGGGTCATTTTGCCAAACTCTACATAGGTGACTATTCCCACCAATGGTCAGTCATAGTTTTACCAATCCCCCGGGCTATCATATCTACCATTTCCTTTGGTCGCGTACGGATGCTAAGTATGCAGGCAAATCACCTTATATGCATGCTATATAAGTTCTATAGTCAATTTTCTTGTCTCATATGATAGACTGTAATGCAACCGTTACCTTTAGATTCCCCGGGAACGAATGAAAAATAGGGGGAAAATAGGGTGAGGCTTCTGCCTCGCGCTCTTCCGCTATAGCGGTGGCCACTCCGCTATAGCGGTTCCGCCGTAATGATAACCATACCGCTACCGCAGTCCCGATGGTAACAACCCAGAAACTTGGAATTTTCAGTAAATGTATCCTTTCCTTTTCCCAGTTACCTTTGTTTAGTCCTGTAAATCCCGTCATGGCCTTAAACCACCCTTAAGACCATTCCTGGCATCAAACGCATCACGATTCAGCATAAAATACTATCAATTACAAAGCGTTAACACTAGACAATTGTTTTCAACAATATCTTCCCGCCATTACACACTAATGACCCCCTTGTTCCCATGGTTCCCAACCAAGTCCCGGCTGTCATGAAACCGAAGCTTCCCTACAGTCACAGTTTCCAATCTCTTATCATCTTAACCAATGATAAGCCCTTTTTCAAAATATAGTACCACTTCTTAAATCGGAACGTTTAACAGATTAATACAACCTAAGGTACACAGAATTTTGAACTTAATGACCCTCTGCAGACTCAACATGCACGGCAGACACAATTTACACACATTTCAAGCAAGTCACACGAGAGTTGTACAACACAACATTTCAACTTCAAGTTACAACCAAATCAAGTCACACAATTTACTCTCTATTCATCCCATGGATGACCATTAGTCGATCATCCATGTCTTACCATAACTCCCGCTATTAAGCAATAATAGCCCTTGTCCCTGGTACTTATTCACATACCAACCACTTGAAACCTGAGTTCCCACAAGTGTATATATCATTTTCCCTTATCATTTTTACCAACGCTAAGACCCTGCCCAACATTTAGCATATTATTTTCCACTTGAATTACAAAACAAGAATTCCTTCAATCATTAATACATAACCAAGTTAAGACTCTTCACTAACTACAAATTTCAAGGCAACTCAACAATTACACACCACAAAATTGCAGTCATTCAAACAATGCAATACATACAGTCACGAGTCTCAAGCTCTGACACTCAATTAAACCAGTTTCATCACTTTTCATTCGCTTCATGGATGACCGTTAGCTTATTTATCCATCCTTTATATAGCCTCCTAGGCCAGATACCAATTGGAACCTTTCCGGTTCAAATTTTCCTTGCTTGTCTTACTACAACCGGAGTCCAATGACATCCTTACTTCGTTGAGATACCAATTGGAATCGAGAGATACCAATTGGAATCGAGAGATACCAATTGGAATCGAGAGATACCAATTGGACTTAACCCATACAAGCAAGTGAAAGAACCGCACAAAAGGAATGAAAGAAGAGAGATGTTCCTAAAATGCTTCATAGCTTTCCTAGGATTAGATGTGGATGTCTACACACTAATCTGCGGGACTCTATTCGATATTTTGCTCTTGTACTGGAAGACCGGTAACCTGGGCTCTGATACCATTTGAAATGACCCAACTATCGGGTCGTGCGGGCACCTACTCTAATCCACCTAGAGAGGAGAACCCTTCCCACCCTAACCAACAGGCAATGCGGAAAAGAAAATAAACCATTAAATAAGTCCCTTAATACAAGAGGAATCCCTTTACAAATGTTTGAAAATCTTTATACAATAGCTTTCGAAAATTACACAACCTTTAAAACTTGCGGAAATTTATTAACAATATAAACACCCTCCCCAGAACCTAGTCTGAGCCAATACAAGAGCTTCTACAAGATAAGCTTATAACATAAAATGGACACAACTCCTACCATAGAAGGAAGTAGGAGCTGCTGAAAAATCACCGCAATCCTAAACCTTTGAAACATCACCATCCCTGCAACCAGACTATACCCAAAAAGGTATAGCAAGAGTAGAATCAGTACAAACACACGTACTGGTAGGCATCATTGGCTGACCCGAATTCACTCCTACCATCATATAAAAATTAAGATAAAATGCACAATGTAAATATTCCACTCCTTTCAACATCACCTTTATCAATTCCCCCTTTCATAACCGACCTTCCTAACCTTTAGACTTACCAAGTCGCCTTATCCCTAGACTTCCCAAGTCTCACTTAATCCTTACCAATAACAATATCCATACCTGGACTACCCTTCCCTTACCCAAGTCAACCGCCTTGACTAGATATTCATACTTAACCCGGCTAACTGCCCAACCAAACCACTTATACCCGTAGTATCACTTACCGGTGTCTGGCCCTTCCTGGACCTCTCGGACAACTTTCCATCCTGGTTATAAAAACCAACAACTACAGACCCAGACTTTTCGTCGTACTCCCAATTGACCAATCACATGAAAATCACCTAGCAACCATTGACACATTCAATGACAACAACAAAGTTATATCTAAATCCCTTTCTAATCTCGAAACCCGGACCCTCCAAGGATCCTCTAACCACACCTAAGTGTTCAACAGGCTACCCGGTCTACACCAAGACCCATCCTTAGCTTATTAACCACAACAAATTCTTGATCGTCATTAACACACTTAACGATAATAAATTGTGAACTTATAACCTCTTTTACATAGTCCGAACTCACTCTGATCCCCCTAACACATCTAGGTGTTAACATGACAATCCGGTCTACACCAAGACCAACTAATAGTTAACATCATAACCCGGTCTACACCAAGACCAACTGATAACATAATATAACCATCCAGCCTACACCAAGACCAAACTCACAATATAATTACTCGGCCTATACCAAAACCAAAAGCACAATAAAGTATAACAACCCGGCTTACACCAAGACCAAACTCACAATATAATTACCCGGCCTACATCAAGACCAAAAGCACAATATAATATAACAACCCGGCCTACAACAAGACCAAACTCACATTATAATTGCCCGGCCTACACCAACACCAAAAGCACAATATAATATAACAACTCGGCCTACACCAAAACTAAACTCACAATATAATTACCCGGCCTACACCAAGACCAAAAGCACAATAAAGTATAACAACCCGGCCTACACCAAGACCAAAAGTAGTATCACAATTTATAAACACAGCCCGGTCCATTCATGGAACCAATACCAATCACACAATGCAACAATATCAATGAAATGATAAAGTAAAGTAAACCCGTACTAGGCGTGGTACCCGAGCCAACCGTTAGTATTTTCCCGTACCAGGCGTGGTACCCGAGCCAACCGTTAGTATTCCGTACCAGACGTGGTACCCGAGCCAACCATTTGTTATTCCCGTACTAGGCGTGGTACCCGAACCAACAATTAGTATTTCCATACCAGGCGTGGTACCCGAGCCAACCAAATGTCAATTAATCTACAGTCAAATAATGAACAAACAACTTGTAAAACTACAAGTGATGTGACGCCAATTTACGTCACTTTCGACTCCTTTTTACTAAGAACAATCGTACGTTTTCAAGCAACCGTTGTTGTTTTTGATGTTTTTATGTTGTATTTGTAGGAAATGGAAACAAACACGGAAACGGAAGGAAATACGAGAAAAAGAGGATTCTGCCTAAGAGTGACGGCCTGAGTGACGGCCCGTCACACATGTGACGGTCCGTCACAGTGACCGTCAACTTAAGGCAGTGGTGCTGCCTAGCAGTGACGGTCCAGGCGACGGTCCGTCACTGCCTTGACGGTCCGTCAAGCCTGGCCGTCAAGCTTAGGCAGTGGCGCGTCAACGGCTGCCCGCGTTTTGGGGATTCCTAGCCCGTTTTGGATTTGGTTTCTTTGACTCCTATAAATACCCTAGGATAGGTTTATTTTACGAGGAGTTCACCCACTAGTTTAAACACGTTTTTTTAGTTGTTTTTGAGATCAAGAAACACGTTTGCTCTTCTTGAGTTCGTGTTCTTGATTCGTTCTTGAGTTCTTGGTTTCTTTTGTTCTTGGATACTTGAAGATTGTCCTCAATATATTGTAAGGATCTCGTTTCTTTATTATTTTATGAACATGACTTTCTTCTCTTCTTCTTCGAGCATGAGTAACTAAAACTCCCGCAACTAGGGTTGTGGGAGCCATGGCAACCGTAGCAATATAGATTCCGGGTAGCGTTGGGTTCGATATATGTATTGTCACATTGTTAATCATACATTATGTCACGTTTTCTAGTGGTTGCAAACATTAGAACATGCCTAGGTTTAATTTGCTTGAGTAAAGAAGTTAAAACCGGGAAACTTGATTAACGACAAGGATTTGAGACTACCAACTCTCGTCTTAAAGATTAATGCCGTAACTGGATTACTCTACTTGATGTTAGGATTGAAATCTAAAAAGCACATCTTTTCGAGGTCGAGAGAATAGAAAAGGAAATTTGTTTATTTGGTCGAGAGACGTTTAGACGATACAATTGACGCAATCACATCGTGACACACATATAGAAAGAACCCGGTTAAGCCTAGGATCGACATTGTTACAAAATCCATGGTAAACACGTCCCTAGTTCATTCTCTCCTATTGATTATTTCTCTTACATAATTGTTGCTTTTGTTCACGTTGATTACAAAACCCCCCCACTTTAATTACCGGAAACAATTGACGACTAGTCACGTATTTCACTAAAGACTTAATCTTCACCATATTCTCTGTGGGATTCGACCCCAACTTTGTTGGGTTCTTTACTTGACAACGATCGCTTACGCTTCATTAATTTGAGGTGTAGTTTGAGCGTTATCAAAAAGTGGCGCCGTTGCCGGGGAATACGATTTTTGATTAAGTCTAGTGTGTTTATTTGACTCTTAGTCATAATTTCCTGCTTTACGTTTATTTGTTGTTTTTGTTTCTGATAGGGTACAGATTTGTGCATGCCAAGTACCCGAAGCTCGGGTGAATCAACAGTACCTTACGACCCCGAGCTTGCGAGAACATTAAGGCAGAATATGGCCGCACAAAACGAGGCAGCAAGGATCGCTGCAGAACTGCAGGCCCAACAAAATTTGAATGCTGGTGGTCTGCTGGATGATGTCGCACGGAATGATGAGGATCTTGATCTAGATGGAGCTGGCGCTACGGGCGCCATTGTTGTTCCACCGCTACCGCCCGGAGCAAAGTTCAATATCACTAGCACGATGATTCAGTTGCTGAATTTGAGAGGAGTGTTCCGCGGTGCTGCTGGTGATGATCCAAACCAGCACTTAATGAACTTCGTGGGGATCTGCAAATCATTTGAGCTGCCAGGCGTGAGTCAGACAGCGATCAGGCTCCGGTTGTTTCCATTGTCTCTGTCTGATGAGGCAGCATTGTGGTTAACTGAGCTGACCCCCGACTCTATCGCAACGTGGGGAGAGTTGAGAGGAGCTTTCCTAGAAAGGTTCTTTCCTCCCGCTCGGATGATACAGTTGAGGGACGAGATTAGCAACTTCAGGCAGCAACCGCACGAAGCACTGCACGAGACTTGGTTGCGATTCAAAAAGAAGATAACCCAATGCCCGAACCATCAGTTGACCGATAACTTCTTGATGCAAACGTTCTACCGGGCACTGAACTCGGCTACCAAGCCGACGTTAGACAACGCAGCAGGTGGTGCATTCATGGGTCTCACCTTTGTTGAAGCCACAACTACTCTGGACAGGCTCACCAGAACCAACAGGGCCTGGCATACACGAGATTCAGAGGTTGCAGCTAGCACCTATACCGTTGGTATGTCAGCAGAGCAGCGTAGGAAAGAGGAGGAGCGCGACCAAGACATGGCGCATCTGAAAACACAGTTGGACCTACTGACAAAGCACTTGTTCTCAGGAGGTATGGAGAAGGTACAAGCTGTGGGTTCCCAAGGTACAGAGACTGAGGAGGCAAATTACTTGGGGGGTTTCCAGGCCAATGGCCAGGGAAACCAAGGTCGGAATTATCAGCGAGACAACCACTATGAGAAAAGTGGTTACAAAGATCGCGACCAAGGAAACTGGAGGAACAACACCGATAGAGGTGGGTTGTATATACCACCTGGTAATCAGGATAAAACTGGCAGCGAAGCTGAGACGTCCAAACTTGAGAACATGATGGCGAAGATGCTGCTGAAGGTGGAATCAACTGACTTTGGGGTAAAGGCAATGCGGACTGAATTATCAACATTGAGTCAAGTAGTGGAGTCACACTCAACCGCGATCAAGCAACTAGAGCAGCAAGTGGGTCACATCTCGGCATCTCTAAACCCAAGGAAAACGGGTACCTTGCCGAGCGACACCACTCATCTGAGGAATGACGCAAGCTGTATGGCGATCATGACCAGAAGCGGTAGAACGTTACCAGAATCACATCCGGTAGTTCAAACTCAAGGTAATGTTGCGGATGATGAAGAGGCGGTAGAGGAGGAAACTCCAAAGCCCGCGGAGAAACGCAAGGAAGCTGAAAAGCTTCCAACTATGATGTTTCGACACCCACCTCCTTTCCCCCAGCGGTTGAAGAAGAAAGCTGACCATGGTAAGTTCCTGAACTTCATGACCATGCTGAAGCAAATTTCAATAAACATACCATTGGTGGAAGTGCTGGAACAAATGCCCGGTTATGCCAAGTTCATGAAGGACTTGATTACAAAGAAGAGGTCGGTAAGTTTCGAACCGGAAGACAACCTCCATCACTGCAGCGCTATCTCTTCAAGGTCGTTAGTTGAAAAGAAGGATGATCCAGGTGCATTCACTGTTCCATGTACTATCGGGAAGCTCAACTTCGGAAGAGCTATGTGTGATCTTGGCGCTAGTATAAATTTGATGCCGCTAGCAGTGTATAACAAATTGGGTTTGGGAGCTCCTAAACCAACGTCCATGAGAGTGATGATGGCTGACCGTTCGGTAAAGCGACCCGTAGGGATATTGTCTGATGTGCTAGTAAAGATCGGTAAGCTTATCTTCCCAGCTGACTTTGTGATCTTGGATTGCGAAGTGGATTTCGAAGTTCCCATAATCTTGGGACGACCATTGCTAGCCACAGCAAGAGCCTTGGTTGACATGGAGAAAAACGAACTGACCTTCAGGCTGAACAAGGAAATGGTCAAGTTCGATGTGTCCAGAGTAATGAAGCAACCAAGTGACATGAGGGTGGTCGCGGTCATCAATGCCATTGAGGAAGGCCCTGCGGACGCATATCTTGAGGAGAAGGGTTTTGTTGAAACCCGAGCTGTTATGAGAGTACAGTCGCGATTGCAAGAGGACGAGCAGGTGAAGGAAAGCGGTGTAAATAAATCAAGAAAACGAAAACACCGCAAGAGAATCTGCAAAGAAAGAGCGAAGAAGTTGTCGCGACTAGTGATGGAGCCCAAAAAGGAAGCTGGAACGCCACACTCCATCGAGTTCTCCTGTTTTGGAGACCCTGGCGGTCTCCAACATCATTCCAAAATGCAAGGTGAAATTTCTGGTTTGTACTTATGGTGAAATTTTTTTTTTAGTCGTTTTACTAGTGTCTATGCAAGCATGACGTTTTTCTTGTCTAAAAACGAGGCCCCTTTAAAAAAATTTCTGGTTTGTACTTATGGTGAAACAATTGACTGTCTGGATCCTTGTATGTCATTGTGCGATTATGAGTAGAATGAGTATGCTTAAGCCGAGCGGTTGTTTGATAGTTGGTAGCGATATAGTTTCTTGGTGCCAAGTGCGTGTGAGATGATTGTTATAAATTCCTACTTTGTGCATGCATCTAGAACTTGCCCGGTCTATTTTGTTAAGTTCGAAGTTTGGTTGCTTAGGAAAGGATCACAGGCCCTTTTTGTGTGCAGTCCACTTAACCTAAAAGACCGTCCAAATATAAATAATCCCTTGATCCCTGTGTGAGCCATAATTAACCTTATTCTTTCAATAACCTGTCACCGTTCCTGTTTAACTTTGAATCCCTATTTTGGCCCTGGTCCTTCCTTGGACATCGTGCACCTCGACTCAGGCAATCAGCCTAAGTTGAGGGTGGCTACTATAGAGGTAAACCATGTTTTGGCCCTGGTCCTTCCATGGACATTGTGCACCTCAACCCAGGCAATCAGCCTAAGTTGAGGGTGGCTACTACAGAGGTGAATGATAAGAAAAAGAGGATAGTGAAGATTGGTTGTGAATAGAGTGAAAATCCGGGTGTGTGCCTAAAGAAAATAAAAAGAGATGAAAAAGATCGAAAAAGTAATAAAAAGAATTCTCAAAATAAAGAGGCCGCACCTGTAGCTAGAGAGAAGGAAATAAAAAGGCGAATAAGGATGGACAAAGTAAAGTATGTGTTAAGAAGACGTCGGTAGTTCCAAGGAGGGCTTAGTCACTAACCCCTAAATGTATCCTACCTGCACCTGAAGCCTCAGTACAAGCCAAAACAAGTCCTGTAATGATCCTGAGCGGCTTTCTGAAGAGCTGAAATAGAATAGTAAGGGCAAGCCTATGGTATCGCATGTGCATTGTTTGAAATCGTTTGTGAGTGTGAGCGCTACCTAGTCCCAAATCTTGTGTGTGGGATTTCTTTGTGGTGAGGGCACCAAGATGTCTGTATTGTCTATTGATTGTTAGGATAGCTGCGCGTGTGTACGTAGAATGTTCTATCATATCGGAATGACATGTTTTGATCCTTGCAAGTTAGTGTTTCATACATTCGTGTGCTACGAGGGAGCTTGATTTAATTGAATAAGTTTTGAATGACCATGAGTTGCTATAGACACGAGTTTGTGTTCTTAGTTGAGTCGTATTATTGTTTTATGTTATGTTGCTTGAGGACAAGCGAACGTTTTAAGTTGAGGGTGTTGATGTGACGCCAATTTACGTCACTTTCGACTCCTTTTTACTAAGAACAATCGTACGTTTTCAAGCAACCGTTGTTGTTTTTGATGTTTTTATGTTGTATTTGTAGGAAATGGAAACAAACACGGAAACGGAAGGAAATACGAGAAAAAGAGGATTCTGCCTAAGAGTGACGGCCTGAGTGACGGCCCGTCACACATGTGACGGTCCGTCACAGTGACCGTTAACTTAAGGCAGTGGTGCTGCCTAGCAGTGACGGTCCAGGCGACGGTCCGTCACTGCCTTGACGGTCCGTCAAGCCTGGCCGTCAAGCTTAGGCAGTGGCGCGTCAACGGCTGCCCGCGTTTTGGGGATTCCTAGCCCGTTTTGGATTTGGTTTCTTTGACTCCTATAAATACCCTAGGATAGGTTTATTTTACGAGAGTTCACCCATTAGTTTAAACACGTTTTTTAGTTGTTTTTGAGATCAAGAAACACGTTTGCTCTTCTTGAATTCGTGTTCTTGATTCGTTCTTGAGTTCTTGGTTTCTTTTGTTCTTGGATACTTGAAGATTGTCCTCAATATATTGTAAGGATCTCGGTTCTTTATTATTTTATGAACATGACTTTCTTCTCTTCTTCTTCAAGCATGAGTAACTAAAACTCCCGCAACTAGGGTTGTGGGAGCCATGGAAAACGTAGCGATTTAGATTCCGGGTAGCGTTGGGTTCAATTTACATGTAGTCACGTTGTTAATCATACTTTATGTCACGTTTTCTAGTGGTTGCAAACATTAGAACATGCCTAGGTTTAATTTGCTTGAGTAAAGAGATTAAAACCGAGAAACTTGATTAACGACAAGGATTCGAGACTACCAACTCTCGTCTTAATGATTAATGTCGTAACTGGATTAATCTACTTGATGTTTAGGATTGAAATCTAAAAAAGCACATCTTTTCGAGGTCGAGAGAATAGAAAAGGAAATTTGTTTATTTGGTCGAGAGACGTTTAGACGATACCATTGACGCAATCACATCGTGACACACATATAGAAAGAACCCTATAACGCCTAGAATCAATTGTTACAACGCCATGGTGAACACGTCCCTAGTTCGCATTCTCTCATATTGATTA
>QJPP01003025.1:0-228541 GCA_003996215.1 Jaltomata sinuosa | reverse complement strand
TGGAAGGACACTGCCCGTATACCTCTCCTCCACCGTATACCCTTCCTCCGGCACACGCAGCTCGCAGCCCCTGGCCCGAATGGCAAGGTCCATTGAGGTCCCAGACCCCATACTAAAAGTCAGTATCAAAACATGTCGTCCGGAAGCAAGTCCGGTATCAAGATAGAGACCCAGTCTCGAATATGCATGCCCAGACCCTGTCCAGGAGTAAAGTAGTAGGAAAATATCTCAAACAAACCCCTCCAAGGGTGCCCGGGCATAACCGGGTCTAAACAGTAGAAAGTCATCTCAGGTGCTCGGTCCGACCGAGGCTAAAAATCATCTCAAGTAGCAAGAAAACTCAACTAGCACCCCGGCCCTGCCGAGTCTAGCGTAGTAGTAAAACTGGTGTTTTAAAACATAATTTTACTTCCTTTTACCCAGGAATATTCACAAGTTAAATTAAACCATTTCCAAATTATTTCCATCAAAAATGGCTCCCCGGGCCATGCAAGGTTTAGAAAATGGTGCCAGTAGGCCCGAAGCCCAAACCGTAGTAAAACCTATATAAAACCTCTTTTCATGCATGAAAATGGTATGATCAAACACAATAGCTGCCCAGCAGCTCACAATCAACCTATCGAACCTGCACAAGCCCACAACTACTCAGCAAGCATAACCAGCCTAGAAGGATAATTCTATGCCCGGGACTCGCAGACATTCCCAAAATCCCACCTTCTATGTTCCAAAGTCAACAAGGCCTCACAGGACCACAAGGGTAAATAAAATATATCGGCAAATACTACAAGCAACGGAGGAACAAATGTAGGCAGACATGAATAAAGCGGTCGAGGTCTGTGGTATCAACCTAATAAACCAACCCAAGGATGCCCATTAATACAATTTTATTCTATATATGCGGAGTCTAGGGAAAATAAACCGTAACCTACCTGTCGTACGATGACAAGCTTGAACTTCTCCAAAAAAAAACTCCGAAATGAAATCACACTCGAACTCGGACTTGAATAACTTGACGTAGATAATTGATTTTCATTTGAGAATCAACTATAGTTTCAAAACATGCTTTCTTCCACAAAATCCCTCCAGCCATCTGCTCGCATATATGTAATATAGCCTATGCTAATGTTTTGGATGGAAAAGAAAATAGAAGTTTGTAGTAAAAAGGAACAACAACATATGTTCTACTTTCCTCCTAACTAGATGAACAATACATAGCGCAGACTATATACATTTGGAAACATTAGTGGAATGCTTGGTGGCATTATGCACCATGGTGTGCACTTTCCACAACTCCACGTGGAGTTTGGTGTCAACCCAAAGTGTTTTATCCCGTTATATATATACTCGGGTATTGCATAAATTCGTGGTAAAATAAATATAATATTTTAAATAAACCATAATTCATAGAAAATTATTTCAAACAAAAACTACTATATTATAATAATAATTTTCAACATAACTAAATTTACTATCTCCGTTAAAATATTACAATGTACAAAAACCTTATAAAATAAATACATATACCATTATATCGTAACAAAAATATTTTTCATAAACCTTTAAAATACTTTAAAAAGAATAAATAAAAAAATATAACTTTAAAATAAAATATTTCCAAATATACGCGCGATGTTAATAAAATTCTTATATTTAGGTTCGCAATTCACCATCGCATGATTTTGATACTCAAGAACTCTCTTGGAATCCTCCCTTATGTTTTCTCATTGTTTCAGAACTGAAACTGCATTTTAAAACGTGAAGTTAAGGCTTAAATCGAGTTTGACCCGACCCGATTCGCAACCCGGTTCGCAACCCGGTTTCTGCCAGACAGTCCGCGGTAAAACAGTCATAACTTTTTACTCCAAGATCAGTTGGATGTGAGGTTTTGTGCGTTGGAAACTAGACTCGTAGGCCTTCGATTTGGTATCTCGGGGGACTTCTAACTCTTTATATATTGAGAGAAAAGCCCTGAGACATTTGACCCAAAGTTCAGAAAATTTATCAAAGAAACTTACGATCGAACAAATGGACACGGCGCCGAAATACCGGTCCCGACAAGTCTTAAATGACTTGGGGCCACTACAAAGAAGCTCTAATGGTTCAAGGAAAATGTATACCTGGAAATAACCGGAAAGGTCATTACATCATCCACTTCTAAAAAGGACTTTCGTCCTCGAAAGTCAAGGTCAAGGGGGTACCTGAAAGCTAAAATAGATGCGGATACTGATCCCGCATATCTCTCTCGGTCTCCCAGGTAGCCTCCTCGACTGGACGGTGCCTCCACTGAACCTTAACAACCGGGGTCTCTCGAGACCTCAATCTCCTGACATCTCTGGCAAAAATAGCTATCGGCTCCTCAACAAAGGCTAAACCCTCATCCAACTGAACTGAATCCCACTGCAACACATGAGACTCATCTGAGACATACCGACGCAACATCGAAACATGGAATACATGATGTATAGCTGAACATATCGGAGGCAAGGATAACTGATAGTCAATGCTACCAACCCTCTGAAGAATATCAAACGGCCCAATGTATCTGGGGCTAAGCTTGCCCCGCCTACCAAATCTCATCACGCCCTTCATGGAAGATACACGAAGAAACACCAAGTCACCGACACTAAACTCCAAGGCACGAAGCCTATGATCAGCATAACTCTTCTGCCTGCTCTGAGCTGCCCGAAGTCTATCACGAATCACTCGGACTCGGTCTAAGGAATCTTGAAGCAAATCTGTGCTCTGTGGCCCAGCACTAAAACCATCAAACCAACCTACCGGTGATCTGCAACGCCTGCCATACAAGGCCTCAAAAGGTGCCATGCTGATACTCGAATGGAAGCTGTTATTATAAGCAAACTCTGCCAAGGGAACAAACTGATCTCAAGAACCTCCAAAGTCAAGAACACAGGCCCGAAGCATGTCTTCCAGAATCTGAATGGTCCTCTCTGACTGGCCATCTCTCTGGGGGTGGAAAGCGGTACTAAGATGCACCTCTGTACCCAAATCTCGCTGAATAGCCCTCCAGAACTGAGATGTGAACTGAGTGCCGCGTTCTGAAATGATAGAAGTTGGGACCCTGTGCTACCGAACAATCTCACGAAGGTAGATCTGAGCTAACCTCTCTGCGCCATAAGAAGTCTGAACCGGCAAGAAATGTGCTGACTTAGTCAGCCTATCAACAATCACCCATATGGAATCAAACCCATGAGAAGTACAAGGCAAACCAACAACGGAGTCCATAGTAATACTTTCCCACTTCCACTCAGGAATGGAAAGTCGCTGCATCAAACCACCAGGTCTCATGTGCTCGAACATAACTTGCTGACAGTTCAAGCACCGAGATACGAAATTCGCTATATCCCGCTTCATACCACTCCACCAGTAAAGCTGTCTCAAGTCTCTATACATCTTTGTTGTGCCAGGGTGAATGGAGTATCTAGTACAATGTGCCTCATGAAGTATCAACTGAATCAAATCACTAATCCTCTAAACACAAAGGTGACTATCGAACCTCAGAACCCCATCTGAATCTAGAGTAGCCCGACTGGTCTCACCCTGAACAACCCGATCACGAAGGTCACACAACTGCTGATCCTCAAACTGTTGGCTCTAAATCTGATCAATCAAAGTAGAACGTACCCCAACACTGGCGAGAACTCTGCTAGGATCCGACAAGTCGAGCCTAACCAAACGGTTATCCAAGGACTGGATGTCTAAGGCCAACGGTCGCTCTGAAACTGAGAGAGAAGCTAGGCTACCCATACTCACTGTCTTCCGGCCCAAGGCATCCGCTACCACGTTTGCCTTGCCCGGATGATATAGAATAGTGAAGTCATAGTCCTTCAGTAACTCGACCCATCTCCTCTGTCTCGAGTTCAACTCTCGCTGACTCGTGATATACTGAAGACTACGGTGATCGGTGAAGATCTCAAAGTGAACTCCATATAGGTAATGCCTCCAGATCTTGAGCGCGAAAACTACTGCCGCCAACTCTAAGTCATGAGTGGGGTAGTTGCGCTCGTGAACCTTCAGCTGCCTCGACGCATATGCTATTACTCGACCCTACTGCATCAACACACAACCAAGACCAACCCCAGAAGCATCACAATACACGGAGAAGCTCTGACCCTCAACCGGCAAAGTCAAAACTGGAGTTGAAGTCAATAAGGCCTTAATCCTCTGGAAGCTATCCTCACACTGATCCGACCACTGAAATGGGACATCCTTCCTAGTCAGCATAGTCCAGGGTGCTGCTATGGAAGAAAATCCCTCAACGAACCGTCTGTAGTAACCTTCTAACCCAATAAAGCTGCGAACCTCAGTATCAGTAGTACGTCTAGGCGACTCACAAACCGCTGAAATCTTTCCCGGATGCACCCTAATCCCATCCTTAGACACCACGTTCCCTAGGAATGCAACTGACTCAAGCCAAAACTCGCACTTTGAGAACCTGGCATAAAGCCGGTGATCTCTCAAAGTCTGGAGTATAACCCTCAAGTGCTGCTCATGCTCATCTCTACTATGCAAGTATACTAAGATGTCGTCTATAAAAACTATCACAATGAGTCCAAATACGGGCCAAGAACCATGTGCATCATGTTCATAAAGGCTGCGGGGGCATTAGTCAACCCAAAAGACATCACCAGGAACTCATAATGGCCATAACATGTTCTGAATGCTGTCTTAGGGATGTCCTCCGCCCTAATCCTTAACTGATGGTAGCCAGACCTCAAATTAATCTTCGAAAACATGATTGAACCCTGAAGCTGGTCAAAAGAATCATCAATCCTCGGCATCGGATACCTATTCTTCACTGTCATCCTATTCAGCTGCCGATAATCAATACACATGCGCATCGACCCATCCTTCTTCTTCACGAAGAGAATAGGATCACCCCAAGGTGACACACTAGGTCTAATAAACCCCCTAGCTAACAGATCCTGGAGCTGCTCCTTAAGCTCCCTCAACTCAGCAGGAGCCATACGGTAAGGAGAAATAGAAATGGGCCTAGTGCCCAGCTCTAGCTCAATAGCGAAATCAATATCTCTCTCAGGTGGAAGGCCTGGCAGGTCGGTAGGAAACACATCGAGGAAGTCTCTAACCACAGGAACAGACTCAAGAGAAGTAGGGTCAGCACTAACATCTCGGACATATGCTAGATAAGCTAAAACACCCACGGGAAATCAACTTCCTAGCTCGAAGACAAGAGATGATCCCAGATGGTGCATGGCTAACAGAACCCCTGCCATACAACTGGGGATACACCGGGTACAACTATGGTAATGGTCTTGGCATAACAATCCAAAACCACACGGTGAGGGGATAACCAGTCCATGCCCAGTATCACATCAAAATCTAGCATATCAAGAATCACCAAATCACCCCAAGTCTCTGAATCACCAACAGATAACATACAGGATCTCACAATCCGATCCTCTACTAAAGAATCTCCTACTGGGGTCGAAACAGAAACATGAACAGATAATGGCTCACTAGCCAACCCCAAACAAGGCACAAAGTAGGCAAATACATATGAACAAGTGGATCCAGGATCAAATAAAGCCATAGCAGACTGATGACACACAAAAATCGTACCTTTAATCACAGATTTTGAGGCCTCTGCCTCTGGTCTCCTAGTGACCGCGTAAAACTGACGACGACCTCCACCTGCCCGACCGCCATCCCTACCACCTGCTCTGTCGCGTGGAGCACCACCTCTACCCTGACGACCACCCCCTCTAGCCGGGGGCTGAACTACCCGTAAAGGCTCGGCCAACTGAACTGTACCCTGCTGAGGGCAATCTCTAGCAAAATAACCAATCGCACCACAAGTAAATCAAGCCCCTGACGGCCTACTCAGTCGAGATGAACCAGAAGATCCCATATGACCACCGCGACCTGATGCCCCAGAAACTATACCCCTCGAAGACTGGCCGCTATAGCCCTGATGGCTGCTCTGACCCTGCTCGAACTGGGCAATACCGAAAGTCTGAAGGGAAGCCTGAATCGGTCGGCTGGACTTACCCTGGTACTATTGTAACTGATAACTCCGGCTCCACTGGCCAGGACCTCTACCACCATATCTGGAACCACTATAGAGACCCTGATGTCGAGGCCTCTTATCTCTGGACCCTTAATCATATCGCTGTAAGTCCTTCACAGTGCGAGCATAGTCTACAATAGCCTGGAATGACCGACCACTGGCAATCAATATCTCAGCTGGCTGACTGATCTCTGGCCTCAAACCCCATACAAATCTGCGAATCTTATCTGCCTCGGTAGGAATGATCATAGCTCCAAATGGTGCTAGCTGAAGAAAACGGGTCTCATACTCCGAGATAGTCGTAGACCCCTGCACAAGGTGAGTAAACTACTCCCTGCGACCCTCCCGATCACTCTGAGGTAGGAACTTGTCCATAAAGGCCTCATAAAACTCAGACCAGGTCAAAGGAGGTGACGTCGGTGGTCTACAAGCAACCTGGGCCCTGCACCATAACTTCGCTGGGCCCTCCAACTGATAGGTAGTATAACCAACCCCATGAGTCTCCAATAAACCCAAATAATGCAACATCTCCTCACAGGTAGTAATAAAGTCATGTGGATCCTGTCCAGAAGTACCAGCAAACCTCGGAGGTGCTAACCTCAAAAACCTACCCAACGCCTTCTGCTCTGACTTTGTCATAACTGGGCGAGGAGCAAGAGGTTGTGCAACAGATGGAACCAGAATGACCTCCGCACGGGGAGCCATAGTAGCCGGCTGCGCTCCTAAGCTCTGTGCACCCAGGGCTTCCCCCTGAGCAGATGTTTGCTCTACCTCAGAAGGCCACTCTCCAATCACACCCAAAAGCTGTAATAGTAATCCCTAAATATCTGGAGACTAAGCTGCGGCTGGAGCTGGCACAGAATTGGGCACTGGAGCTGGTGCTGGAGCTGGCGCTGGAGTTGGCGCTGGAGTGGGAGGCTCATCTCCGCGTGATGTCGATGATCTCGTACGAACCATCTGTGGAAGGATGAAGTAGAACAAATGAGATTTCTAGAAACTTCAAGGGTTCCACGCACGACACAGAAGCAATGAAAGAGTCAAATTTCCTAAAATGTCACTGTAGCCTCCCAAAGATTGAGTACGAACGTCTCTACCCCGATCCGCAGGACTCTACTAGACATTGGCTACTATACCGATGACACCGGTGAACCTAAAGCTCGGATACCAAGTTGTCACGACCCAATTTCTCGGTCATGATGGCACCTACAACCCCCGGTAGGTGAACCAATCCTTGTAGCCCAGATCAGTTAGTAATGGGCTACTATCTAACAAATAAAAGTACAAGACGAAGATAACAGATAAAAGGACTATAAATATATACATATGCGGAAACTAAACCAAACCCGAAGACCTGGTATCATAGTATAGAGCCGAAACTACATACATGGAGTGCAAACGACCCAAAAAAATACATACAGATGTCTCTGAATCGTAATAGAGTACATGAAGCAAAAGATAAACTAAAGCTAAGCTCCGATCGCCAAGAGCTCACCCTCAGTCTGAAGTAGTCCCTAACAGATCTCCAAGCACGAATAACAACGATCTAACGGCGATGGCCCACGCTAGGATCTGCACCCAAAGATGCAGGGGGGTAGAGGTGAGCACCAAATGCGAAGCATAAGGTACCCAGTAGGTATCATAGGCCGACTGTGCACATATAAGATAAAAGCATAGTAATAGAAAGAATAGAAGCAAGCAGTCACATAAATCAACGAAAGGTACACAGGAACTAGCCCAGAGGGAAATCAACAGAACCACATGTGAGGCCAGTAAGCAGAATATACACACCATAGGCACAGGTGAAAGTAAGGAGTAACGCACCTGGGGTCCTTGCAATAACAGTGTATACATAATAAGTTTACGAAATGGACGGATACCGGTAACCTCAAGTGTAAGAAGAAGAGAGAAAGAGTAATGATAGGCATGCTCAGAGACATGAATCAAACTAACTAATCATATCAATCTCAAATCCAGAAACTAACAGTCTAGCAGTAACAAATCTCATACTTATCCATAATAGAGAACAATTCTGTAAGTAAATAGCAAAAGTCTACCTACAGTCCCCCGACCGCCCATACAACCGAGGAACACAAACAAGTGAAAACAAACCCTCCGGCATCCCATACTACCGGAGCGTATAATTAACAAACAACAAACAAGGGTGGAGCCTCAAACAATGAATGATATGATGTATGAAGATCTCAAGTGAAATGGTATCTCTATATGTACCTCCTCCGGCGCTGATCCGGCCTAGTAGGTAGGTTCCATGGAAGGACACTGCCGTATACCTCTACTACACCGTATACCCTTCCTCCGGCACACGCAGACCACAGCCCTGGCCTGGATGGTAAGGTCCATGGAGGTCCCAGACCCCATACTAAAACTTAGTATCAAAACATGTTATCCAGAAGCAAGTCCGGTATCAAGATAGAGACCCAGTCTCGAATATGCATGCCCAGACCCTGTCAAGGACTAAAGTAGTAGGAAAATATCTCAAAAAAAACCCCTCCAAGGGTGCCCGGGCATAACCAGGTCTAAACAGTAGAAAGTCATCTCAGGTGCTCGGTCCGACCGAGGCTAAAAATCATATCAAGTAGCAAGAAAACTCAACTAGCACCCCGGTCCTGCCGAGTCTAGCGTAGTAGTAAAACTGGTGTTTTAAAACATAATTTTACTTCCTTTTACCCTGGAATATTCACAAGTTAAATCAAACCATTTCCAAATTATTTCCATCAAAAATGGCCCCCCGGGCCATGCAAGCTTTAGAACATGATGCCAGTAGGCCCGAAGCCCAAACCATAGTAAAACCTGTATAAAACCTCTTTTTATGCATGAAAATGGTATGATCAAACACAATAGCTGCCCAGCAACTCATAATCAACCTATCGACCCTGCACAGGCCCACAACTACTCAGCAAGCATAATCAGCCTAGAAGGATAATTCTATGCCCGGGACTCGCGGACATTCCCAAAATCCCACCTTCTATGTTCCAGAGTCAACAAGGCCTCACAGGACCACAAGGGTAAATAAAATATATCGGCAAACACTACAAGCAACGGAGGAACAAAAGTAGGCGGAGATGAATAAAGCGGTCGAGGTCTGTGGTACCAACCTAATAAACCAACCCAAGGATGCCCATTAATATAATTTTATTCTATATATGTGGAGTCTAGGGAAAATAAACCGTAACCTACCTGTCGTCCGATGACAAGCTTGAACTTCTACAAAAAAAAACTCTGAAACGAAATCACACTCGAACTCGGACTTGAATAACTTGACGTAGATAATTGATTTTCATTTAAGAATCAACTATAGTTTCAAAACATGCTTTCTTCCACAAAATCCCTCCAGCCATCTGCTCGCATATATGTACTATAGCCTATGCTAATGTTTTGGATGGAAAAGAAAATAGAAGTTTGTAGTAAAAAAGAACAACAACATATGTTCTACTTTCCTCCTAACTAGATGAACAATACATAGTGCAGAATATATACATTTGGAAACATTAGTGGAATGCCTGGTGGCATTATGCACCATGGTGTGCACTTTCCACAACTCCACGTGGAGTTTGGTGTCAACCCAAAGTGTTTGGTATTTCGGGGGACTTCTAACTCTTTATATATTGAGAGAAAAGCCCTGAGACATTTGACCCAAAGTTCAGAAAATTTATCAAAGAAATTTACGATCGAACAAATGGACCCGGCACCAAATACCGGTCCCGACAAGCCTTAAATGACTTGGAGCCACTACAAACAAGCTCTAACGGTTCAAGGAAAATGTATACGTGGAAATAACCGGAAGGGTCATTACACTATGGTCCATAGATCAGGTATATTTTCCATAGACCCAACTGTAGGATCTTCGATTCCACCTAATATAAATAGGATTATTAGCCATTTCTAATCTATTTTTTGACTCCACTAAGGTTGGTTTTAACCATATTAATGATTTTTCAGTCCACTAATATAATTGACCTTGGGTTTTCTCAAACCCCAATGTGTGCACAAATTCAAAAAATCAAATACCTCTAGTTAATTGCCCTATTTCTAGAAATAATTATTAAATAAATTCAATTCTATTCCTAGTTAGTTAATTCCTCAATTAATTCTCATCTTCTTTCTCAAGAAAGAAACACAATTAGAAGCTAATTAGAGTTTGTAACCTCTAATTTTAATTAAAATATGGAGAATTAACGAAACCCATACCCAATAATTAATAATTGGAGCAATTAAATAAGATTCAATTAAAAATTTAGATCCTACATCAAACACTCCCAAGATTGAGGATATTAACTACTCATATTAAAAGGGAAAGAACATACACCCAAATTATCATTATCAATTTGATCCATTGATAAGCTTCAAATATCAAATTGAAGCTAAAATTCACAAATAATGGTGGAAAATCTCTCCAAAGATGATGGAGAAGAAGGTTCTTAGTACTTGGTATCCAAAGCTGCAAAAAAAAAGAAATAATTGGATGTAATAAAGATCCCTACAATTGTCCTTCAAAACCCCCTAAATCGGCTGAAAACTTCGAACAAAAATATCCCCTCCACTAGGTTTCTCCCAGATTGTCATTGATCTTTCAAGGAGAGTTCTTTTGGATGACTATGAAGAGGGTTATCTAAGATAATAATTATTTTATTATATGTACAATTTTTTCCTCGTGATTTTTTTTAAAAGAATAGTTTTATTATTTTTCAAGAAAATAAATATGTTAGTGTAATAATCATAAAAATAAATAGGACACGGTGCAAATCATAAAAGAATACACAAGTTGGGGTGCAAAACCTAAGAGACCCTCATGGTAGCTTGACTAATTAACTGTGTTCACACTAAAAATAAATTATGAGAATCTTATATACTTTCTACACTCCACGAATAATAAATAAATATTGACCAAATGTAAAAATATGGCAAACAATGATTTTCCTTCTAAAAAGTCAATGCTACAAATCTGATCCTATTAGTTTCATCCTTATCTATCTTCAAAATACTTTCTGCCTTCTCACTTTATTTGTCTATATATACTCAAACCACCTTGCTTCTCAACTATCATTCTTGAGTTTTTCTTAATTAATTTTTGTTTCTTTTGTCTTTTTAATATAAAAATACTCTAATCTCCATTCTTATATATATATGGCTTGTTCATATAACATGAACACTTACTTAGACATAGATTCTTATATTCCAACAATTTCAACAATCAATAGTGCTCAAATAGTGGTATGTTGTCTTTTTACTAAGATTACTCCATCATTTTTTTAGCTTAAGATGCATGTATCAGTTGAACAATTTTTTGATAAAAGTTTTTGAGATTTCTTTTTAATTTTGAAACTAGAGAAGTTCTCATACTTGAAAAAGGGGGTTTATCTTAATAATTTTTTTTGTTAAAGAAAATAATTTCATCTAATTATGTTTTGGTGAATGAAGGAAAATCCTGCATAACTAAAATTTCTTAAGATATTAGTACTGAAATTTTGAGAATATTATTTAAGTAATGAAGCTTAGTGATTTTTTTCTTCCAACACCATTCTGGCAAACTTTAGATCTAGTTGTATTTAGAGAATCTTTCTTATCCTTTTAATTTTATAAAATGTTCCCCAGGGGACTAGTTAGAGTTTCTTTTCTTTTTTGTGTGTTTTCTCTAAACAATGGTCATAACAATAATTTTACTTTGATAGATGTGTATCATGAAATCAATTTTAATAATAAAAAATAACAACGAACTAAATAATAGATAATATAATAAGATACTACCTTAATATCTTAATATTTACAATATTTTCACATTATAGCCTGATTATATGTGGTAATAAATTATTGTTTCAGATATAGATAAAGTTATACTGACCAACTAAAGAAACTTTTAGATGTTGATTTTATTTTTAATTGATTAAAAAAATTATTTGATGACTTTTTGGTTTTAATTTTTTTTATGAAATATTAACTCAAGTTATAGAGACTATCTTTTTCTCATATTTTTCTTTAATAGCAAGAAATTTTTGACATATGTTTTAAATTATAGAATGGAGTTGGAACTTTAATAGTACCCCAAGAATTGTATGGGAAAAAAAGAAGAATAGTTACAACTACAGTCATGACCATTGATCATGTAAACTTCATAATTGTACCTTCTAAAGGTGAAGCTAACCTTTACATCATTAAACTAGACAAAGTTAGTAGATATTTGATTATTTATTAGATTATGATAATAGTAAAATATTGTTATAATAAAATCTGGCTATATATAATTTTATGCACTCAAAGAATGATGATAGACTCAGAATGTGAAAACCAGGAGGGTTGAAGCTGCACAACCTGAACAAAGAAAACGAAAGTGAATGAACTAAAAATAGATTTCACCTTTTGAGAAGACCCTTATGGACGAACCTGATATGCAGTAAAATAAAGATTTATTAGAATCTTGGAATGAGGAATAAAGTGTTCATGTATGAACCATTCGTGCACTACTTTTTTCCTTTTTATGCACTTTTTGTCCTTTAATTAATTAGTCTTAAAATTCCTGCACGGATCAGAGGTTTAAAAGTCACAACTCAACAATTGACAATATTTAATTTCTTTTCTTTTATCTCAAAATATTCTATACTATCTAATAAGTGTAGAGAAAATACACAAATAAGTCACTTATTATATTTTGAATGCATATAGGCTAAATATTCGGATGGCGAGGCTAGAACGTGTTTCTATAG
The DNA here is from genome assembly GCA_003996215.1 of Jaltomata sinuosa. NCBI lineage: Eukaryota > Viridiplantae > Streptophyta > Magnoliopsida > Solanales > Solanaceae > Jaltomata > Jaltomata sinuosa. The sequence goes on along the minus strand of QJPP01003025.1, from coordinate 215,779 downwards.
ATGGTCGCATGCTATCTAGAAGGGATAATCCTAAAGAAGAACTAATCAGTGATCCCTATGGACTTGACCGCAAATATCACTGATTGGTTCCTCTTCAAGATTGTCCCCTTCAAATAGCATACAACCATCCTTAGCAGCACGATCTAGCCTCTCTTTTCGACTATTTAGCATGTACGTGTTCAAAATTGAATAAGCGACTTATTTGTGAATTTTCGCCACACTGATTTGCCTAGGAATGTTCATCCATGTAAGGATAGTAGACCAGATGGAGTTGGAGAAGGGGCACTGGAAGAACAAATGATCCAGTGTCTTTGTGATGGTTGAACTGCAAAGCACACATCCCTGTGAGACTTGTATTCCCCATTTGATTAGGCGATCAACTGTGGCAAGTCAATTCTGCACTGCAAGCCATAAGATAAACTGATGTCTAGGTAGTGTTCCTTGGGGCCAGAATTAAATTTTTCCAAGGAATATTTGGGAGTTGAGGGATTAGAGACAGATACAACTTCTATATACTAAAGGTCCCTATAGCAGAGAACTGGTTTAAGTGTATAGTAGAGTTGATATTAGGGAACCATTTCCTTGCATCAAATATCTTCCTCACAAGCCAGCTTGCTTGTGGTGGAGTTTCCATATCTGCTATGTTATGTGTTTTTATATAGAAGTTGTGAATCCATTGCACCCATAGTGTTTCTTTCTTATGAGTTAGAGCCCATAAGAGCTTACAGATGGATGCTCTATTCCATCTGCCAAAGATAATAATATTCAAGTCTCCTACTATTTTGGGCTTACACATGGTATCCCATGAAACCAAAGCCTTTTTTGACTTATCATACCCTTCTATCCACAGAAACACCTGGCAGATGTGAGTTACCATTTGGATGATCTTCTTAGGAAACAAAAACACTTGTGCCCAGTAAGTCTGCATCTCAAAAAGCACACTCTTTATCATTTGTAACCGTCCACTGTAAGACAGAAACTTGGAGGTCCAACAGCTAATTCTAGTAACCATCCTCTCTACTAGGGGCAAGCATTGATGAATATTCAGCTTTCTGGATGATAAGGGAACTCCTAAATATTTAAATGGTATTTTACCCCTGGTAAACTTCATTTCTGCTAGAATTTGATCTTTCAGCACCTGTGAGACTCTAACTACATACAAAGAGCTTTTATCTAGGTTTGCCTAGAGACCTGATACTGCAAAAAAATGCTCAAAAGCCTGCATCAATAATCTCATAGAGATTTGATCATCCCTACAACACATAATCAGATTATCAACAAAGCATATATGGACTAGTTGGTGCCTCGAACACTTGGGATGATAGTTGAAGCTTTGATTGTGCCTCAACTGCTTCAGAGACCTGTTAAGATATTCCATAACAAGTACATATAAGTAAGGGGAGAGGGGGTCACCCTATCTCAGCCCCTTTTTTGCTTGGAATATAGTTGTTAGGCTGCCATTGATAAGAAGGGAGTAGCTCACTGTAGTAACACAAGTCATGATCCATTTTATCACTCTTTGAGGAAAGCCAAACTCAGTCAATACCATTCTTAGGAACCCCCACTCATTAGAGTTATATGCTTTTCTTATGTCTATCTTCATAAAGCACCTTGGGGAAACATGTTTTTGTCCATAACTCTTCACCAATTCATGAGCTACTATCACATTATCCAGAATACTTCTCCCTTCTAGGAAAGCAGATTAAGAAGGGCTTACCAAGTAATCAACCATAGGCTTTATCTTGTTAGTCAAAATCCTAGGAATCAGTTTGTACACAGTGGAGCAACAAGCAATGGGTCAGTATTCTTTGACAAAGTTTGGAACAACAGTTTTAGGTACCAAGGTAACTGTGGTACAATTGACATTTCTCAATACTTTTCCATTCTCAAAGAATTGTGTGGTAGCAGTAGTCACCTATTCTCCAATTATAGGCCAATATTCCTTAAAAAACACTATAGGAAAGCCATCAAATCCTGCAGCTTTATCATCAGGGAGGTGATTAACAACATTCAGAACATCTTCCCTTGTTACTGCTAGGACCTGTTGCTTCTGTTGGTTTATATCAAGGCATGGACCATCTCAAGCTATAGCAATATGGAGGCATGGTATTTCATGTGTTGTTGTGCCAAGAAGATATTGAAAGAAGTTAATAAACTCTTGTTGCACTTCATCTGTCTCTGTAAGTCTAGTCCCTTGTGAGTTGAAGATGGATGATAATTTTGTTCCTGGATTGCCTAGCTTTCAAATGGGCATGAAAAAACTTTGTATTGGAGTCTCCAGCAGCTATCCAGGTGGCTCTAGACTTTTATCTCATTACTTGCTCATGAATTTCACCCCACTTCTAGATATCTGTATTGAGCTATTTTTCTGAGGTGATCAAATCAGCATCAAATAGGTTGTTTGCAATGTCATCTTGAACTTGTTGTAACTTATCTCTCAAAATCTCCATTCTGCAGTCTACGGAGGAACGTTCTCTATTTATATGCTTAGCCTTTATTCCTAGGATTTGAAGCTTCCTCCAAATGGAATACATGGTGTGACAAGGAATGTGTTGAGCCCATACTTGTTGAACTAGTTCTCTGAAGGAGGATTGGTGTAGCAGGGCAGTTAGTAATCTGAAGAGTCTATTAATCCGTGGAGTAGAAATTTTGGTATTGACAATGATGGGGGAATGATCTAAACCTTCAGGGTTCCCATATAGAGCTTTTAGTTGTCCATGCCTCAATTATACTATATGCCCTCACAGTAGCTCCTCTCTTGTTACACTAAGAGTAATCACAACCTCGTTTGTTCACTTGACCAAGCCCCAAATCTTCTATACAATCTACAATGTCTTGAACTTAATTTTGATAAACTGGAGCTCCATTCAACCTGTCAGTTGCAGACACATCAGTATTGAAGTCTCCTAGAATAATCCAGGGGTCTATCATTGTTGGAAGGATAAGACTCAATTGCTCCCAGATCGCCTTCCTTTCAGTGTTAATATTGTATCCATACACAAAGCTCATATGGCAAGAAAAGTTGGAATCCTTGTCTCTTACCTGATAGTGTACTAGTTGTGGAATGCTTGCAAAAATAGTAACATCAACATTCTGCTGTTTCCAACATATCCATATTCTACCATTGGGTTCCAGTATATAATCGGAATAGAAAGACAAACCAGTGCCCAAGTTCCTTTTAATCTTATCAGCTCTGCCTTATTTCACCTTGGTTTCTAAACATCCCAGAAGGTCTATTTTCCTCATAAGAAAAAAAGATTTTAACTCCTTCTGCTTGTGGGGCTGGTTTAGCCCCCTATTGTTCCAGGAACAAAATATCATGTTGGGTGCTATAATGGTTTCTCAGGACCCTACTTTTCAGTAGCTGCATTCACAAACCCCAGTGTATTAAAATTAGGAAGATCTGTAGGATTTACCTCCTTGCTGCTTTGTCCTTCACTCAGATTCATGACTTGATTTGTATCAACTGTTATCTGAGAGGGAAGTATAGAGGCATTTTGATGTAATGACTGCTGTTTTGCTTGCCATATTGTAGGAATTTGGATCTTTCCTTTGCCTTTGGCTAGAATAATATCATGTGGTGGTGGAACTTCCTTCTTCAAGTGACAATGGGCAGTGTCATACCCAATAATCATGAATTCATTGCAAAACTCTGGCCACCAATCATATTCAATCTCCTGTTTTCTAGTACTCCCAAATGGCTCTTCAATGATCATTTGTTCAGGCAAGGGTTGTGTAACATACGTCTCAATTAGAACTCGAGCGTAGGATATTCTATCTTCAGTAGCAGTTAATCTATCAGTACATATTGGTTTACCGATGTAGCTTGCAATTCTAGTGAGATTCTCAGTGGACCAGTAATGTATTGGGAGATTCGGTAATGTAACCCATAGGGGCATCTTCTGAAATAATTCCTCATCCTTGTGGAAGTCCAGTCTCCAGTTGGTGAGCAAAAGTGGTTGGTAATCGAAGGTGTAAGGTCCATTCTTAATAACCTTTTATTTGTCCTACTCATTCTCGAACCAAAAGATGTAGTATCCCTCATCGTGGAGAAAAACCCTAGGCGTTTTGATGAAATTCCAGATAGCATTGACAAATTTAAGCATTTATTTGAATGGGTTTTTTTTCCAACGACATATCCTATCAAGGCACAATCCCATTTTCTAGCCTGTTGTTACAATGCTACAAGGTCATGTTTGACAACCTTAACACCCTCTTTCAGAACTGGGGGAAAGTAGCTAAGTGAGTTACCTTTGTTTACAGATCAATTCTCAACCACAAATGGATTGGTTCCTGTAGAGAACGTAAGTTTTCTCGCCACCTGTGTTCCTCTAGTCTCTTCTGGATCTGGTTCGGGATTCATTACCAGCAGAAGCATCAATTTCAGAGGTAATGCCTTCGTTAGTGCTTGGTTTGCCTTAGAACCATGACTCGCCCTTTCTAGCTACTGAGATAGCTTGATGGGTGGTTGCGATGTAGGAACCCCAGTGTCCGGTGTTACTATTCGCTCATCATCTACCAGAGGTACTGCCGATGGACCAGGGAGTGCAGTCTTCACCGGAGTATTTGGTATTCGCGACTGAGTTGTACGATTACGATCCATAGGTGCACGTTAGTAAATCGTCACTTAACATGCGCCGAGACCCTTTTCACTTCCGCCAAGTAACTTAAAAATATCTTATATATCTTCAGCTTATGAAATGCTTTTAAATGATCATAACTCGTATTTTAGATTTTCTTCTTACGCATATAAAATTTTCTTACCTTTTTGTCTTGCTTTGTCATAGTCCCCAGATATGTCCCTCTTTTATGTTCAATTGATCTTCAATGCGAATACATTCCATTTTATTGATGCTCTTCTTGTGCTACATCTTATCATGATGTAGACACCGATGTTCAGGCTCAGGCTTGTAATTAGACTCTCTATTAGCTCTCATGCTACTATAGTTGGCGAGTCCTCTTTGAATATAAAGGACTTAGATTTATTTTAAGCTATTTAGACATTTCTTAAATATGGTTTTAAAGGTAGCCAGGGGCCTTGTCCTAGTAAAATTAATTCATTCTATACATTAGAGTGTAATAACCTATTTTGTCATTATGGGGGAAACAATTCATGCGAAGTGTCGGGATAGAAAACTTCTGGGTTTGGGAGTTGGAAAATTTAGGCTAGGCTAGTCTTGGATAATTTTTTAGTAAGGTATGGTCTAGGGCATTCCGAGTGAGGATTGGGTAAAGTGTCTTATGCTGAGCTAGTGTTTTTGTTAGCTAAGATATTAAGGAGTCAGAGGGACTTTTTGGAAGTGAATTCGGGCGTGTAAAACTTCTAATATCAAAGTGGACGTAAAGAGGTTGGTTTAGAACGTCGAGTTTTGAAGTGTGTTTTAAAATGGGCACTTTTGGGAGATTTTTTGATGTTCTATTCCGTGTCAATTGCAATAGAGGTTGACACCGCCCTACAATAATGGCTGCTATAATTGAGAAATTCCTACTATATTATAAGTCAAAGTCAATCAGCATTGCCATAGCGGTTTAGTCCGCTATGGCGAAGCCCCTATAGTGGAGTGGGGACCACTATAGAGGAGAAAGTCACTGTAAATGCAAAATCTTCCCCAATAACGTTAAAAAATTCTCAAGAACATTTTTGGGAAGGGCAGAGGTGAATTGGGAGACTCCAACTCACTTTTCCATCAAAAATCATCTCTAAGGTAAGGATTTTACTGCCCTACTTCAGTACTTCAATTCTCGGGTGTTAGAATTGATAATTTCAGGCTTGGGGGAAGGTTTGAATGGACCTATGAGGGTCGAATCTAGTGTTATAGGGATTCTAGGGCGTAGGGATTCTTGGGTATTGTTTATTGTTGTTCAATTATGATCTATTTACCATGAATTGCTTAATGTATCCGTAAAGATGGTAGTTTTAGGTGAATTAATGGTGGGAAAGCCCTGGGATGGATGGATGATCATGGTTTGTCCCGGGGATTAGGATTTGTGTATAACTAGGTATTATTAGGCCATTTGCATTGATTGTAGTTATGTGTAATTATTTTTAGAGCAAAGGCAAGCGGAAGCTTCGGAAAACGGCAAAACTCTAGTCCTATAGTGCTTTCAGGATATTCCAGGTAGGTGATGGTTATTGTTTCCCAAATGTAATATGTGTTCATATAACTGTCGCTTAGTATTTTATGTCCATTGCATGCTTAGGGAATGGAATTATGAATATTTAAGTATCTGGGTGTCAATCATGTGAAATGAACTTAATTTGGTTGCTTGTTGGTTTACAAATGTGATTTGTTCATTAAGTATTGACTTGTTGGATTGTGTGTGACATTCGGTTGTCTCGGGTACCATGCCCGATATGGGACACTTATCGGTTAGCTCGGGTACCATACCTGGTACAGGTTCTATAATGGTTGGCTCTGGTACCACGCCTGGAACAGGATACTTATTAATTGACTCGGGTACCATGCCTGGTACAGGTTCTATAATGGTTGGCTCGGGTACTATTCCTTGTACGGGTTTAATTATACTAATTGATTGTATTTTGTCAATGGTTCCATGAGTGGACTGGGTTGATTGTTGAAACTCTGATTATTATGAACTATCACACCGCTATTTGTGGTGTCCGTAAGGCAAACTCCTAGGTGAGCGAGCCAATGAACATCCCTAGAAAATTCCTTATTTTCTTCCTCAACATGTGACACACTACCCATAAAAAGTCAGCTAAGCCTATCAGTCACTACATTGGCCTTACCCGATTGGTAAAGCACATTCATATCATAATCCTTGAGGAAATCTAACCACCTTCTCTGATAGAGATTCAACTTTTTCTGCATGAACACATACTCGAGGATCTTATGGTATGTAAACATATCCTCATGGACAGCATACAAGTAGTGTCTCCAAATCCTTAAGGCGAATACAACTGCTGCAAGCTCAAGGTTATGTGTCAGGTAGTTCTTCTTATGAATCTTAAGCTTTCTGGAGGCATAAGAAATGACCCTACCATGCTGCATTAGAACACACCCCAGGCCAACTCTGGATGCATCACAATAGATAACAAAACCATCTAAACTATCTTGTTGAGTTAGATGTGGTTAACCTGGTCTTCAACTCTAGGAAGTTTTTCTGACACTCATCTAACCACTGGAACTTAGGCTTTTTTTGAGTCAATCTAGTCAATGGGGTAGCTATGGATGAAAATCCTTCCACAAATCTCCTGTAGTAACCAGTTAAAGCTTCTGATGTCTATCGAAGAAGTGGGTATAGGCTAGTTATTTACTGTCTCTATCTTCTACGAATCAACTCGGATGCCCTCACTAGACACCATATGACAAAGGAAGGCAATTGACAACAACCAGAATTCACACATACTGAACTTGGTGAATAACTGGAAATCCTTGAGAGTTTGTAGCACAAATCTCAAATGATATCATCAACGAAAAGTATGATGAACATGTCCAAGTACTGCTTGAACCCCCTGTTCATCAAATCCATAAAAGCTGCAGGAGCATTCGTTAGTCCAAAAGACATAACTACAAATTCATAGTGACCATACCCTTTCCTGAAGGTTGTATTTGAAATGTCACAAGCTCTGACTCTAGCAACCTGAAGCTGGTCAAACAAGTCATCAATCCTAGTATGGGAATACTATTCTTGATTGTGACTTTTTTCAAGTGAGGGTAGTCTATGCACATCCTAAGCGAACCAACTTTCTTATGCATGAAGAGAAATGGAGCACACCATGGAGAGATGCTGGATCTGATAAAGACCTTATCTAAAAGGTCTTTCTTCTGTTACTTTTACTTATTAATTTCAGATGGAGCTTTTCGGTAGGGTGGAATTGAGATAGGCTGGGTACTGGAAGTAGATCTATTCCGAAGTCAATTTCCCACTCAAGAGGAACTCCAGGAAGTACTCCTGGAAATACTTTCGGGAATTCATTGACCATAAGTACTAACTCAAGAGTTGGGGTCTCATAATCTGAATCTTTAACCCCAACAAGATTAGAAATACACCTTTTGGAAATTGTTTTTCTAGCCCTAAAGTAGGAGACAAATCGACCTATAGGCACTGAGGTATTTCTCTTCAATTCTAAGACTAGTTCATTTAGTAACTGGAATCGAACTATCCTGGTTCTACAATCAACTGATGAATAACAATAATGTAACCAGTCCATGCCTAGAATGATATCGAAGTCAATCATTTCTAACTCCACAAGATCATTTGAGGTGATTTTATGAGAAGCTGTCATCGAGCAATTTTTGTATACCTGTCTAGGGATGACTGAATCACCAACTAGAGTAGAGACTGAGAAGGATTCTGGGAGAATTTATGAACTAACACTGAAGTATACTACTATATAGGGAGTCACCAAAGAAAGTGTGGCCCCAGGATCTAACAATGCATAAACATCAAGGTGAAAGACTTATAACGTACATGTGACTACATCAAGGGAATCTTTCTGGTCCTGTCTAGTCTGAAGAGCATAAAATTGTTTTTGGCACTGATAACCACCTACACTAAATGAGGCACCATGCTGAACCAGGCAACCTGCTAGAGCTGCTGTAGAGTTAGCTTGATTTTGCGTGCGAGCATCCCTACCCTTCTGTTAAGCCATTGGGCAGTCTTTCATTCTTTGTCCTGGATTGATACATCTAAAAATGATTTCACAACCTTTCATGCACTCACCTTTGTTGTTCCTACCACATTTCTTGCAAACCAGAAGAGTGCGCCCACTAGTGACACTACCCTGGGACTTAGAGCCTGGTGCCTTATCTCTTTGATCCTGTTTGAACTTTAGCACTGGGCACTAGCAGAGGATGGGGCTGGAGCTGAACACTTTTGTTAGAACTAAGAGCGACTACCACCATTTGTCTTTTGCTGAGAATAAGTGAAGTCACATGTTTTAGCCCTCTTGTTGTCTTTCCCTCTCTTCTTGAATTTGGTGGGAATGAGTCATCAACCTAGAGATATACATCTCATTCACAAGCATAGAAGTCCTACACTTCTTTACCACATCATTAGAAACACCTGACATAAACTTACTCATACAGGCTCTGGAGTTAGCTACTTTTGTCGGAGCATACTTTGACAGCTTAGTAAACTTGAGAGAATACTCCTTCACGCTCATGTCCCCTTGCATCAAGTTGATGAACTCATCAACCTTGGATTTCCTGAGTTCAAGTGGAAAGAACCTATCCATAAAAGTAGTCCTAAACTGATCCCAATCAACCGGGCCTACGTCTATACCCCTAGCTTCTTTCCACTACTTGTACCAAATATGAGGCACTCCTTTCAACTGATAAGAAACAACTGCACTCTCAACTGGAGTGACACCCATAATCTCTGTGACCTTCTGGATGTCATCCAGGAACTCCTGTAGATCCTCCTAAGCCTTGGAACTATGGAACTTTGGAGGATTCATCTGAGTGAAGTCTCAGGCTCTAGCTGCTGCTGTGCTATTCTATGGGTTAACTGGTTCCACAGCCTCCTGGTTCACATGAGCAGTCATGGTCTAAGCTATCATGTGGAAAGCAACTCTAAACTCAACATAAGTGACATGTTCGTTCAAAGGGTCTACCAGAACTGGTGGTGCTTACTGATTTCTGTTTCGATTCCCATTTCTCCTTCAATTAGCTCTTTTAGGAGGCATTTTTCTATAAATCATAGGGCATGAGTTAGTAGGAGATTAAATAGATTACCTACTCTATCGCATGATATAGAATGGAAAAAAGGGAAGTTTTCTTAAAAACACCTCGTAGTCTCTCTCCCATAAGTGTGGCGTGCTTCACACTCATGAAAAAGACTCTACTTGACATGGCTTTTAGACATCCTAGGACTCATGTACATGATTCTCTATAACAAGTTTGTCACACCCCGAGGCTACCTTCTAGATGCAACATGATTCTTAGAGCCACAAGTGACCCCAAGCTAACCCATTGTCTGGCATAACGAAGCATTCTGATTAAATATTATCTATGCTGAAGCATCTGAATATATATAAGGTCTAATTGTATAAGCTAAAAACTAACTCTGTGTCAGAAAGCCTCTATCTGAGATGAGTTACTAGGACAAGCCCCCAGCTAACTGCAAAGTCTGAAATTTATAAATAAGGCTGAAATAAAGAAATCATAAATACCATCCTTGAAGTATGAGGAGTCACCAACTGAGTTGATGAAGGACTTGAGAATTGCACTAAGCGCGGTCTGGATTCTCAGTACCTGAACCTACATCATAATAAGATGTAACACAAAAGTATGCATTAGTACTTGAAATATACTGAGAATGTGGGATATATACTAATATATATACGTATATATATATCCTTAATATGACAAGATAATATGAACATGAAAAATAAGCTGAAACATGAGATTGAGACATAACTGATGCAATGACCAAGTATTAAACATACAATTGTATAACTAATTAACTAAACACATGGTCAATGCAACATTGGATCTGAATTGTAGGATCTACTGATAACCGATGTAGCCCAAGCTTAGAAAACTATAGGGCCAACCTGTAACCCTGGCTGGGAGGGTGTTCATACCTTTATAAGGGTACAAAGATTTTCTGGCGTGGATCCACTAATCTGATTTCCACCAAGGGACTAGGGCGTCAGCCTAAACTTACGGGTGACCCCTTTAGGACCTACAGTGGCGCTGCAGTTCTGGGACTTAGGGACTTCTACGAAAGGTCTAAGCCTAAACTAATGGGAGAGACATTATCCCCTGGTCCACTCAGTGTCAATTCTACTCCTAACTGAATAAGTAAATTAACAGATAAACTAACATACTGGATAGCTCAAATACTAATTCTTCTGAGAATGCACAAAATACTGAAACAGAGAGCATTCAAATCACTGAGTTCTGACTTACTTAATATCTTACTAAAATGCATGGACCTAAAATTGATTAGTTGTTCATAACCCAGTATCCTAATGAATTTAACTACTCTTAAAAATTTTAGAATATGACTGACATATGGAGTTCATACATATAATTCAAAATTCAAGTATGATACCACATAGAGATGAATTGAAGGTTCTGAGAACATAATAGTGCTATACTTCTAAAATCATAAAATAAAGATTAAATTATAATAAGGAAACTGAAATACCAAAGAATTTGCCTAAACTCTTGGGAACCCTAGGTTCTGAAATCTAAGCTAAAACTACATAACTTTAGTTAATCTAGGGACCCAATGGGTGAAAGGAACCCACTAATTAAATTCCACATACCTGAGAGTAGAATCCTAAGAAGAATGCTTAAGTTTGAGTCTGAATTTGAAAAACCCTTATGTTTGTTCTTGAGAAGAAAGGAACGCTTCTTTTTCTCCTATTCTACTAAAAGTATTAATTGTAATATGTAGGAATGAGGGGTTTAGGTATTTTTAGGATTAAAATTAGTCTGAATCTTAGTAAAACATCATATCTTAGCTTTTAAAAGGGATAGGAAAATTCTACAATACCCCTGAAAGTTAAATTAGAAGACTGCTGAAAAATTTGCAACCTGAGTTCCAAGGGTAGGAAACACGGCTCGTGGATGCTTCTATTGCTCGCAGAACCCTATCGTGGTTCCTGGGCCTTTTTTTCAAGATATGGGTATCATTTCCATGGATGAGGTTACCAGCCCGTGGAACCATTAACAGCTCATAGAACCTGTCCATGGTTCCTGAGGGACTGATGATCCTTAGGTCTGATTTATATGAGGGGCAAATAAAGGATCATGGTCTGATCTATGAACTGTGAAAGCTTGTAGTGGTTTCAGACCTATACAACCGGTATGCAACTTTGATTTGTTGGAGGCTATCCACGACCCATTGTCCTTTCCACATTTTCTATGGTCCATAGAAATCGTCTGTGGTTTCTGTTCTGACTTGGAAAGTTTCACTTTTTGATTGTCTTAGGCTAGTTCTAGGCTGAGAATTTCCTGAGTTGTTACATCTAGATAAGGGTTTTATTAGACCTAGTGTATCATTATGAGGTGCCTCAGTTCATTTTGTGCATAAGAAAGATGGATATCTTAGAAGGAGCATAGATTATCGCCAGTTAAACAAGGTCAACATTAAGAACAAGTATCCCTTTTCTAGAATTGATGACCTATTCGACCAACTTTCAGGTGCCTTATTTTCCTCAAAGATTTACCTTAGATCTTGTTACCATCAGTTGAAAGTTCAAGAATGTGACATTCCTAAGAGTGCGTTCCGTACTCGGTATGGCCACTATGAATTTCTTATTATGCATTTTGTCCAAACTAATTCTCCTGCAACCTTTATGGATATTATGAATAGATTATTCGAGAAGAATCTCGATATGCTTGTGATTGTCTTCCTAGATAACATCTTGGTATACTCCCATAGTGAGGGAGAGCATGTTAATCACCTTAGAATTTTGCTACAGACGCTGAAGGACTGAGATTTGTATGCTAAATTATCTAAGTATGAATTCTAGTTGAAATCTGTAACATTCTTCGATCAGTTTGTGTCTAGTGATGGCACTAAAGTTTACTCTTAAAAGATAGAAGTGGTAACGAGTTGGCCTATACCCACTACCCTGATAGATATCAAAAGATTCTTTGGCTTAAACGGTAATAAGTTGGTAATCTACCAACTTATTGAGCCTTTATCCATGAATTATTTCTATGTTTTAAGTAGATTTAGAGGTTCTTATGGCCTTTATTGATGTCTATGCAGGTACTTGTGATTAAAGATGGAAAACAAAGAGATTGACCCCAAAAGAGCTTAAAAGGAGTAAAGTGTGAACTGATCAAAAAAGATGGAGATTCTGACTCGAGATGCAGTGCTTATGTGACACGCACAAGCTGTGGTGCGGAACGCACCTACACCGCATGGAACCAAAATATTCACTGAAGAATTAGCTAAGAGGTACAGTCACTGTATGACACACACAACTCATGGTGCAAACTGTACCTCCTTCGCACGAGGCCTCAAAATTAGCTGAAGTAACTGGTCAAACTGAAGACGGTGTGTGAAGCGCACATCATGACGTGCGAACCACTTGTTGTATCGCACACCACCCAAAGGGAAATTTTGTCCAGATAATTTGTGACATTTTGGGAATGCATAAAAAGCCAAAGGCACAATTGTAAGAATATCTTCTCAGCTCTGAATATTTTCCAAGTAATTTTATCTCTGAGAACAAGTTTTCCTCTACAAGAAAAAGAGGGTTTTCAATCCATTTTCTCTTCCAAATCTTGGTTAACCATTTGTGTACAAAATCTGAGCTTAGAACTTGAGACTACACTTGAATGAAGAGGAATTTGACATAAAAATTGGTATGTCTCTTTCTCCTAGTATGAGTGGCTAATTACATTTATCTAGGGATGTGGTGAGAATGGGTGCTTGACAAATGGGTGTGGGTGTTGCTAATTCTTGCTTATAATTGCTTATTCGACATGGGTCTAGTAGTTTTACCAAGTTTTAATCCTAAAATTGGTGGTTGCAAACATTGATTTTCCTTATTTGGCTATGTTATTGCTTGAGAGAGAATTTCATTGTTTCAGATGTGAAATTACTAGTGGTAACTTGGTCTTCCACCTAGATTGAGGCTAAAGATAGATCATATCAAAGGAATCACCCATTTAAGGGTCTAAGCTAGAGATAGTATGACCTCTCTAAGCTTGATCTTGGTTGCTTGTTGTGAAACCAATAGTGCTTTAACCGAGATTGTCAGATATATGGTTGTTGATTTAGAGATAAACAATCCATACTCATGACCAAGGCTACCTATGTCAATGATCGAGAATAAGCAATTACCCTATCCCATATTAGAGTCCCATTAGATGCACATCCATAGTCGTCTACTCAAATTTGTACACCCGTTTTACTTTCTTGCTTTTTTATGAATTTAGATTGTTGTGACAGAATCCCTATTCCCCCAATCCTTTATTTTTTTGTTTTCGAGCATTTGCTCTCTTAGTGAAGTCATTTTAGTACAATTATCATTGTGCTATTTCCAAATCTCTGTGGGTATGAAACCCACACCCTTTCGGTACTTATAAATGTGTTTTACTTGACGATTGTCGTTACCTCTATCTTTGGAAAGTACGTTTGAGCATTTATCTGATAGCTATTACCTTAGATTTTTAAAAAGTTTCTCATCCATGGACTCCCTATTGACCAAGTTAACTTAGAAGAAAGCAACATTTCAGTGGTAGAAAGCTTGTGAGAAAAGCTTCAACAAGTTTAAAACTAGGTTGACTTCTTATCTAGTATTGTCTCTACTAGAGGGAACATATTGTTTTGTGGTTTAATATGACTCTTCAAGATTAGGCCTTGGTTGTGTTTTGATGCAGCATGGTAAGGTCGTAGCCCACGTTTCTGGTTAACTTAATGTACATGAGAATAATTACCCAACTCGCGATCTTGAGTTGGTTATAGTTGTTTTGTCTTTAAAGATATGGTGTCACTAACTTTGGCATGCATGTGCATATCTTCACAGATCACAAAAATCCTCCAGTATGTTTTAAATCAGAGAGAGTTGAACGTTAGGCATTAGACATTGCTTGAGTTTCTCAAAGATTATTATATGAGTGTGTTTTACCACCCAGGAAAAGAAAATGTAGTGGGTGATGTTCTTAGCAGGTTATCTATGGGGAGTAATATACATGTAAAAATGGGTAAGAAAGAGCTTGCAAAAGATGTCCATCGACATGCCCGTTTAGGAGTTTACCTTGTTAACTTTGAAGACAGAGAACTAGTGGTTTGTAATGGATCAAAATCATAGTTAGTGGTTAAATTAAAGACAAAGTTGTATGATCATCAATTTCTGCTTTAGTTAAACGAAGGAATCATTTCATAGAAGTTTATGGCTTCTGAACTAAGGGGATATAGAGTCTTAATATACCACGGTAGATTGGGTGTGCCTGGTGTTGATAATCATAGATGATTATGGCCGAAGTGCATAGTTCTAGATAGTCTATTTTCATTAAGGAACCACCAAAATATACCATGATTTGAAGGTTGTGTACTGGTGGAATAATATGAAAAGAATTATTGCAAACTTTGTGACTAAGTATCCCAACTGCCAGCATGTCAAGGTTGAGCACCAAAGACCCGGTGGTATGACTCAAGATATTGGCATTCCAGAGTGGACATAGGAAGTGATAAACATGTATTTTATAGTAGGATTGTTATGGACGTGTAGCCAACATGACTCAATTTGAGTGATAGTGGATTGAATGACTAAACCAACTCAGTTTTTGGCTGTTAAAATGACACACTACAAAGGATTATGCTAGAATGTATATCCAGGATATAGTTAGGCTTCATGGAGTTCCTTTGTTTATAATCTCCGATAGGGGTGCCTAGTTCACAACTCAGTTTTAGAAGTCATTCCAGTAATGCTTGGGCACAAAGGTAGATTGACCATATTCTTTCATCTGCAAACAAATGGAAAGGCAGAGAATACCATTCAAACACTTGAGGATATGCTAAGGGCCTGCAATTTAAACTTCAAAGGTAATTGTAATGATCACCTTAGTGTTATTGAGTTTTCTTATATAACAGTTACCACTCTTGTATTCAGATGGCACCATTTGAGGCCTTGTACGGGCAAAGATGTAGGTCTCCTATTGGTTGGTTTGAGGTAGTGAAGCAGCTTTGATAGGGCAATACTTGTTTCACCAAACTTTGTAAAAGGTTAGGCTCATCTAGAAGTAGTTGAAAACTGCTTAGGGTTGCCAAAAATCTTACTCAGATGTGAGACAAAGAGAGTTAGAATTTACTATTGATGATTGGGTCTACTTAAAGGTGTCAACCAGGAAGGACGGTATGTGGTTTGGTAGGAAAGGGAAACTTAGTCCCTAATATATTGGTCCATATAGGATTCTGAACAGAATTAGTAATGTAGCTTATGAACTAGATTTACCTATGGAGTTAGCATCAATACATCTTGTGTTCCATTTCTCTATGCTAAAGAAATGTGTTGGTGATCCTTCACACATTATCCTAACTGTTGATGTTGGAGTGAACGATAATTTATTCTATTAAAAAGTCCCTGGGAAGATTCTTGATTGTCAGGTTCACAAGCTGAGAACCAAGGAGGTAGCATCGATGAAGGTTCTGTAGAGGAATCAATTTTTTGAAGAAACCACATGGGAGAAAGATGAAGATATGAACACTAAGTATCCTTATTTGTTCGATACTCAAGAAGTAGAAAGCAAAGATAACAATATTTTTTTTACTTTAGAGTGCTTTATGGGAGGTAACCCAAGTGTTTTTACTTTATTTTTATTACCTTTTTGTTGTTTTTCGTGTCTTTGTAGGAATTCTTTATGAGGACAAATGACCAAGTGGAAAATCAAGGGGAAAAGGGGACATGCAAAGGCCTATGTAGTTCGCACATTTCATTATGCGAGTCGCACGGGGTTACACACCCCAAACCAAAAAACTAGAGAAAAATGTTAAGTTTGAGGTGACGTGTGCTAGCCTATGCATTTTGCATAAGCCATTGTGCATGTCGCACCTCCAGTGCACACTAAAGCAGAAAGTTGGGCAAATTTTGGGTAGAAATACGACTGGTGCAAAGCAACATGCGAGCCATACATTAGCTTGTGTGAAATGCATGTCGCGGTGCACCAATGTGAGTTTTAAATTTGTTGGACCTACCCATTGACCGAACCGATCCGGAGACCAACCAAGTGACCTTTGTTCTTATTTTTCCTATATTAAAACCACCACCCTCCTTCTTTTTCTTTCACATCCCCTTAAAATATCCATAATTCTCTCTTAAAATTCCCCAAAAATCCCTCAAACCTTCCTAAATCTTCTCCTCTCGCACACTAAATCTCTCCACCACCGCATCACCACCAGTCGCCGTTGTCATCCTCTGGGTCAAAGTTTTGGAACTCCATTGTTGTCCTTCAAAAGCTTCAATTTTTGCTTCTCTCTCTCTAATCTTCACTTGTGGTAACTTCCCCGATGTTAAATACATGTTTTTATGATGATTAAGAATTCATATTGTGAAGCATGCTCATTAAATCTGCCATGTTTGTTTTAGGTGAGATGCAAAAATTTTAGGTCCCTAATTTTGGGTTATATTATTGATTTTTCTTAGTATTAACTTGGTAATACTTGATGTTATGATGATGCATGTTGTTCGTGATGATATTTAGCCTTGAAAATTTGTGTTTTGGGTGAAGTTTGAGTAACCCACTTGTGTTGATGCGTGATTTGTCCCTATGATATATTGGGTGACGTTATTCTTAAGGAAAAATCGTTATCCTAATGAGGATTTTGTTAGAATTGATTTTTGGGGCTGAAATTGTTACTACCATTGTGCCCTGGTGCTATTTTAGTTGATCATGCTTGTGGGTATATATTCTTGATTGGGGCATATGAAATTTTTGTTGTATGAATGTGCCTACTTGTTTGTAATTGACGGCTTGATGTTCCCAATGGGAGACGGGATAATGTCTTTCTTAAGGAAAATCGTTAAGCTCTTCTTTTGTTTTGATAATGTTGATGGATTTCGGGAAAGTCTGAGTACTCAGATGATTTTATTTGTTCAGAACATGTTTATCCCTTTGATTTGTTGTTGATGTTGTTTCTTGGTACCAAGTGCTTATAGCATACTTTGCTCTACGAATCTCATGTGTAACACACACGAACACAAGAAATCAAAAAGTTCCAATTTTTCCGTGTGCGTTTCACATGAGACATGTAGATCTTGATGTACGGAATGCACAAGGTGCCGCATGTCATTGATTAATGGTACCAGTTGACTGTAATGAGGGTCGAAGTGTTGTGCGACACACACTATGGTTGGTGCAAATCGTATCAGCCTTTGCACCCCAATGTAAAAACCCACTTGGGTTTTTGGTAGCTTGTGCAATGTCACGTGCGACGAGGTAAACCCTTGGTGTATTTCGCAAATGGTCTACAGAAGCCATCAATTATGCAATTTGTTTTTCTTCTTTGTTGCATTCCTTTCATTTTAGTTTGTTAACTTCTTTTAACTTTTCTCTTTTACATATATCTGAAGTACAAAAATATTTTTTCTTTTACTTTGAATACTCACAATCTCTATGTGCAGACTATGTCTTCTAGCAGGGGACACATAGGGCGCAACCCAAGGAAGTTATCAGCTGCAGATGAGGCAAAAATTCATTTTGGGGTTAAGGGCATGAAAGCCATCTATGACCTTGATAAAAATAGAACATTCAACATGAAGATAAGCATTAACTTAGCCGCAGTCAGGGATGATCTACCCAACATTCCCTGACAGTTCATCGACAGCCAGTGGTACCCATTCAAAGATATACCCGGAGGGTATAATGAGGAGATAGTTCAGGAATTCTTCGTTGCCTATCAAGCCATGCATGATTCTAAAGGGTATAAGGGGAATGTGGAGAAATTCCCTAACTTGGATTAAGTCATTATGCGGGGCAAGAAATTCCCAATCACTGCAGCCACTATAAATGAACTTTATTGGGGTAACCCAATTGATCCTACACTCGCACTCTTGGCTAAGTTGACTGCTCAACCAAAGGCATATCAAGAGGCCGCTCTGATTATCGCCCCTGATACTCCTATCTAGGCCACTATGGGGGCGATATATTAAGGCAGACTCTATACTTCGAGGCCCATCTCTGGTATGACTTTTTCCACAACCTATTCCTTCCCTCGCAGAATAATAAAAAAGTAACCCATGTGTGTGATGGTTGTGTTAACAAACCTTGAGTAGCCATAACAATTTAGATAGATGAATTGGCCCAAATATAGACTGAGTGATGTCATTCTTAAGGGAAAATCATCATCTTTTGAGTTTTTGGATGCGATTGACTTTTTTGGTACTAATGAAGTAGTCTTGCATGCTAAGTGAAATAAGCATACCCCTCCGAAATTTTTTGTGAAAAGTACATGGTAAAGAAGAGGGACCTAGAAGAAAAGCTAAAGAAGAGAAAGATTGATGTAGCTTCTCCATCCTTCGATTAGTTCCAAGAGTTTTTGACCGAGCCCACTGGCCCTTCCACAGTTGCATCTGGATCATCTCATCCGGTGGGACCACTACAGTTTGGGCCTTACATTATGCGCTATCTCTCTAGCCAGATTCAGGGAGTAGATGCACATGTTCAATAGTTCTTGGCTGGACTTCTTTCTGGCCTAGCCGGGGTCGATACACCAGCAGGCTCTGAGTCTCTACTGTCCCTAGCCAAAGTGGACACCGAGCAAAAGTTGATCAATGGGCACTTAAAGGAAATGAACACCCAATTGGAGCACATGAGTCGTAGGCAAGGAAAGGTTGAAAAGCAACAACGGAAGCTTAACGAGCATGAAAATAAGAAAAGTAAGATCTTGAACAAGATGATAGATAGACTGAAGTCTTTTTTTGGATCGAGTACACCGGAAGATGAGGAAAATGAGAACGAGGAGAGACTTTAGTTTCCCTCTTCCTCCAGTTAAGATTGAGATACCCCAGGGAGCCCCCTCAAACTTATCTCTTATTTTGATGAAGTGAGGGCACTACTCTATTTTAGTTGGGGGTGGCGTGTTAGATCGCACTCTATCTAGTTTAGCTTATTTTATTGTTTTATTGTTTTAATATTGGATATTATTGTGCCCTCGCCGGGCTTGTTTTGTCACATTCATTATTATTATCCCTTGTTGTGTTTGTTTGGATATTATTGTGCCCTTGTCAGGTGTGTTTCATTGATGTATGCCCTTGTCAATTTTTGGAGTTGTTATGGATAGAGTTGATGGTTTAGTCTCTTTTGTACTTCTTTATTTTTCTTTTAGCTTCTTTAGCGTATTTTTTAGTCGATGTGTTGTATGTTTTGGGCCAGGGGAAGTCTGAGTACCTGTTAGGCAAGATAGAACTTGTCTTAGTTAGGAATATTATATCGCATATGTTGACTTCATTCGTGCACTATTTGGATGGTTGTGTTGATAAACCTTGAGTAGCCATATCAATTTAGATAGATGAATTGGCCCAATGATAGACTGAGTGACGTCATTCTTAAGGGCAAATCGTCACCTTTTGAGGTTTTGGATGGGATTGACTTGTTTAATACTAATGAAGTAGTCTTGCATGCTAAGTGAAATAGGCATACCCTTCCGAAAATTTTTGTGAAAAGTGCATGGTAAAGAATGATGTTTGTGACAACCCATTTGATCTTTTTTGACTCTTAGTGCACTAGTGGTGATGATAATGTGAAGGTGAAGAATGTAACTCCATTTGTTCTTGTTTAGGAAGTAAAAATTGATCCTTATTGAATAATTCGCATGCCATGTGTGGTGAGATTTAGTGAATAATTCTTGTACTTGCTTGTGTCAACTAGAAATTGATCGGTTAGTCTTTAATGCTAGTCTTGATTACTCTTAGTTGGAGAAATGATCTTAGACCTTCTTTGGAATTATCGAAGCCGGCTTAGCCTTAAGAGCCACCATTGCACTTAAATTGAATCATTAGTCACCCCTCTTGAGCCTAACACCTCTTCTTTGGAAACCTCGGTACAAGCCTTGAACCATTTTAATAATGAATCCCTCTCTTGAAACCGTCCCTCCTTGAACTCCACAAGTGTGAAATCCAGGCTAAAAGACTAAGTTTTGGGGTTGATAATAGGTACCTTGGAGGAGTACTAATTGAGTTTATCTTGGTTTGTTGCATAAAAAGAATTGTCAAAAACAATAAAGATGTTTTAAAAGAAAAGCAAAGAGGAAAGAAAAGGAAGAAAATCCTCCAAGGTGAAGAAAATGATAAAAATTGGGGCTTCAAATAAAAAGAAGTGAAATGGTGCCCCGTGTTGAATAAAAATGAATGAAATGGCCTTGGTTTTGGATTGAAAAGTTGTGTAGAGTTCGTGGAGGATGTAGTCAGTTGAATCCATATGCATATCCTACCCTTCCCCGAGCCTACATTACAAGCTTAAAAAAGCCCTTTGAGATCTCCAACTGATGGTTCTTGAGGTAGTGGCGAATGAAAATAAGGGCAAGCCTATGGTTGATACTTGTTGGTGCTTGAAATTCCTTGTGAGTGTGAGTGTTTGCATTTGCCCCTTGTGATTGTATTTGTACATAATGTATTTTTGTGACTTTCGTTCTTGTGAGGGAATGCGAATTAGGATACTTTGGGACATTGATAAACTCCAAAATTGAGTCAATTGAGCATATTTTGGTAAGCTAGGCTTTTGAGTCACATCTTGAGGATTGGTTGTTGTCACTTGGTTGTTCTTAATGTTCCATTGCATCTTCAAATTGTGTTTTGAATAGAGGGGAATGCTTGGATTAAGTTATCATGTAATTGACTAATCATTTGTACCAACCAAAGTCATAAATGGTGATTGAAAAGGGTTTTCCTTGACTTGAAGTGATATCTTTGCACTTGTGTTGTGTGCCTCTTGAAATAGAGTTTTTAGTTTCTTGAGGAAAAGCAATAGTTCAAGTTTGGGGGTATGATAGGTTGGTATTCTACCTACTTACTTAGCTTCTAAGTTTATGTTTTTGCTTGTTTAAAGTGGAAAAATAGTTTAATTGACATAGATTACTTCTATTTTGCAGGTCTCGATGTTTTAGAAACCTTCGGGAAGAATTCAGATGAAAACAAGTCAAAAGGAAGCTATTCGAAGAAATATGGAACTGGCAGATAATTGGCCTATGCGAATGTGGCATTCCCTCTGCATACGCGAAGGCCACTTGAGTAGACTCTTCGCATATGCGTCAGACCCCTCGCGTATATGAAGGTCAACCAGACAGAAGACTCATCATGAACACAAATGAGCGAACGCGTAGGCAAAGAGGAAACATCAGTTGTGGGGAAGAAATGGAAATTTCCCTTTTTGGAAACCCCAATTCACATAAAACTCATCTCAGCCATTTTGGTATCTATCTTTGGGTATTCTCACAACTTTTTGCAATCTTGGGAGCAAGTTCATCATCCTACACCATAGGAGTGAAGATTTGGAGGAATTTATTGTAAAACCTTAGTTTCCATTCTTTAACTCTTGTTCTTAATTGCTATTTTATTAGTGTATTGGTTGAATGGAGATTTGGGTTTTGTATTAGAGATAATACTTTGTTGAGTTTTGAATTCTTATCTAGATTTTGTTTTTGGTTAATCATTTGGGTCTATTGAATCCTCCATGCTTGAATTTATAGTTAATGGTTGCAAACATTGACTTAGCATATTAATTTGGATTTTAGCTTGAGAGAAGATTTTCTTAATCTCGGGAAGGTTCTTTAATGGGGATTTGGGATTCCATTCTAGATTAAGTCTAGAAATAGTTCAATTTGCCAAAAAAAAACCCCATCTTAGAGTTGGAGCTAGATATAGCCGACTCACCGAAGTTGATTTGGTTGATAATTGTTCACTCGTGGTGATTTGAGAGAACACACGAGATATATTCTCGATTTGTCGAAAGATGGTTAGGCGTACCTTCAACCAAGACTACCTACGTGTTACCCGGGTGCAAGTCTTGTGAGTTGAATTCCCATTCCCAAGTATCCCTTGTTGTCCTTGCTTGGAGAAAGCAAAGGTGAAAGCCATTGATCACATCTATCTAGTAGTTATTTTTTCTTTATCTTTTGTTTTAGTTCATAAACCGCCCTTTTTGATATCTTTTCTTTTGTTAATTGAACTTCAAAAAGTTGTTTAGATTCTTTATTAGCTCGATCGCGATAACATTGTTCTCTTTGGGTTTGACCCCGACATCCATTGAGAATTATAAATGTGTTTTTCTTAACGATCATCGATACCTCCTAATTGGAGAGTACGTTTAAGCATTTATCAGTGGGGTGTTCTCTAATATTTGAGTTGGTAGTAAAATACAGTAATGAGGCTTGGGGAGAGTGAAGAGAATTCACATGCAGTAGGAAACGGCTATTTATGCTCACATATATACAAGCTATCACTTACACTCAATTGACTACTATCCACACGATGATCTTTTACTTTCAACAAAGCATAAGGTTTAGCTTTGTTATCTCGTAGCTCATATGAATGATTGTCTTCACCTTGGTTTCCAACATTAGTGGAGAAATACTCCTTTGGGAAATTTCTTAACACCTCTTGATTCTCCAAATTTTTAGGTATTTTGATAGACTTTCTTCAAAGGACACCTGCACATACATTAAAACAACTAGAGAAAGAAAAGGTACATGAGTTAGGATAAGGTTGTGACAACCCTCTCACATCACTCCACACAACCTCTCCTTTTCCCACTCTAGAGTTGTCACATATCACACCCTTACTCCTCTCAATCTTTTGTCTCTTAATTTTATTAGAGTTCGGACAAGTGCCAATGATCTCTTCTGAAGGGTTAGAAGTTCCCTTAAACTCTAGCTTCCACTTTAGTTTACTAGGAGTAGCCTTCTTTGCTTCATTTGGATTCTCCTCCATCCAATCTCACACATATAGGACATTATGACTTTTGAAGCAAGAAAATCCCAAATGAATATTTGTCACAACCTGATTTCTAAGGTTATGATGGCACCTACAATCCCCATAGCCCAAAACAATTAGTAATGGGACCCTACCTAAGTAAAGCACACACAAATAGGATGATAAGCGGAAGAAGGTAAAGAAGGCATAACAAAAAGGAAAGCAACCTAAATATATATAGAAAGCTACACCATCCCATGACCTGGTATCATAGTACTGGAGACACTACTAAATATACAGAGTACAAGAGAGAGAACAAAAGTAAAATATACAACTATCTCGGAATATACAGAAGATTCAACTGTGCCAAAAGAAGAGACATAGCCAAGCCCTAGTCGCTAGGAGCACACCCTATATCTTGGATGTCCCAAAAGTTGCATGAAGTCCCCATATCAATAGGGATGGCCCACGCAAGGACCTGCACCACGAAGATCCATAAGTGTAGTATGAGCACAAATTGTATAAACAACGGGTACCCAGTAGGCATCATAGGACGATAAGGCATATATAAAATGTAAAAGTATTAGATAGCAAATAAGGTTAGAAAAAGTTCACAAAAGTAAATAGAGTGAAGAACAAGGAAGCTAACAAAAGATGGAAGGCATAAAAGAATACAAGTGTACTAAGCTAGCCACAGAAGTTATATCATAGGACACATATGTAAGAGTAGAGAATGCACATGGGTCCTTACAATAACAGTAAAAAAGAAAGATTAACAAACAGGGTGGTGTACCGGTAACGACAAATAAAGGGAGTGAAAGAAAAGGCAACTAAATATAAACATGCTAATAATACAGCTCACAAGGTAAGGATGATCAAAAAGCAACGATCAGGTAACTGCAATAGGAACAAGTAAAACTAATCTACCTACAATCCCAATGAGCGATCATACACCTGAGGAATACATACAAGTGAAGACAAACCTTACCAGCATCCCGTACTACCAAGAGTACACTTAACAAACAACAAATAAGGGTAGAATCGTGAAGAAATTAATGATATGATATAGTATGCAAGTGGAACCCTATTTAGCTCCTCCAGCACCCGTAGGCCTAAAAAGTTGGTAATCTACAAATTTATTGAGCCTTTATTCATGAATTATTGTCATGTTTTGATGATATTTGGAGGTTCTTATGACCCTTATTATATGAATGCAGGTACTCTTGGTTAGAAGTGGAAACCAGGGAAATAGACCTAAAAGAACTTGAAAAAAGTTGAAGTGTGAAGATGAGCAAAAGACATGAAGAATCTGCTGAGAGGTGCAACCGCTGTGCAATGTGCATAACCCTTGGTGAGGTCCACACCTCACTCCATACGATGATCAAAAGGGAAAGAAGATTCTACTATGATGTGCACCGTCATGTGACACACACAAGATTCTACTATTGGTTTGCTAGGACAGCATTGTGCGATGCACACAATGAGACATATGACCTAACGTCGCACCGCATATCTCTCGAGGGGAAATTTTGTCCACTTTTGTGTGACAATTTAGGAACCTTCTAAAACCCAATTTGGGCATAAGTTTTCATAGTTTTTTGAGTTATTTTGAGTTTTTGGATAGTTTTCAACATTTAGACAAGTCTTCTGCCCCAAGGAAAGATAGAGGGTTTTACTCCATTCTCTCAATCTTCAACCTTGGATTCACCATTATTGTATTATTGAACTTGGATATTGGAAATTATCTCCATTAATGAAAGGGAATTTCAATTACCCATTTGGTATTACTTTTTATTCCTTTAGCATGAGTGACTAGTTTCCTTGTCTAGGCGTGTGTGATGATGGGTGTTTGAATTTGGATATGGGTCTCTTCTAATTGTGCTTATAATTACTAAATTGATGTTGGTCTAGTAATTTCTCCATGTTTTAAATCTAAAATTAATGGTTGCAAACAATGATTGAAATTACTTGATTGTTTTCTTGCTTGAAAAAGAAGTTTATAATTTCGGATGAGAATTCACTAGTGGGTACTTGGGATTTCCATTTAGATTAAGGCTAGAAATAGCTCAATTCGCCAGAGAACACCCATTTAAGAGTCTAAGCTAGAAATAGTGTGACTTTCCCAAGATAAAATAGGTTGGTTATTGTTGAAACCATGGTTCTTAAACAAAGACCATCGGAAATATCTTTGTTAGATCGAAAGATTAACATTCATAACCAAAACCAATGCTATCCATATTGTTTATTAAGAATTTGCACAAGTGCACAAGTACCTTGTCCCACATTTGAATCCCATCAGATCACATCCCTAGTGGTCCTCTCTCTTGACTACAAACCTGCTATTTACTTTATTATTTAACATGAATTGCAAATTGTGACAGATTTCCCAATTCCTTGATTTACCCCTTTTTTACTTTTATTGTTGTTTGAACGACTACTCTATTTGTGATTGAAATACGACAATCTTATAAGTGACTTTACCATTCTCTATGGGATCGACCCTGACTCTCATTGGGAATATAAATTTTGTTTTGCTCTGACAATACTATCAGCTCAGTATGGAGAATGTTACTTGAGCATTATCAAAAATAGCACCGTTGTCAGGGAAGGGAATGAGTACCCTTTTTGATAGACGTTAGAAATAACTTTGTGAGTTTTTTGTTTGTTTTTACTTTGTTTTATTGTTTTTGATTGTTGAGAAGGAAGCCCATGAGGGAAGTAGGCGACAATGAAAGTATTGAAGGATTCATAGATGCAGCCCCTGAGCCCAAAATTCAATGAGGGGTAGGTGCAATATGCCTACCTTCCACGATGGGCAAAACAATATTTCACGTTACAAGTACCATGCTCCACCTCATAACAATGTAGGTGTTATTTGGAGGGGCTGCACATGAAGATGCAAATATGTAGGGCTGCACATAAAGATGCAAATATGCATATGTCACACCCCGAGGCTACTCCCTAGACATAACACGATGCTCAGTATCACAAGTGACCCAAGTTAACCCATGTTCAAGCGTATCTAAATAATTTTTGATAAAAACATGAACTATGCAGAAAGCGGAAAGCGAAAAGCATTAATATCTGAGATGGGAAAGAAGCCTAAGCATGTATGAATATAAATAAATATATGAAAACATGATAAGTTTGAAAGTAAATAGAAATATTCAAAGCTGATTCTAGTCTATGTCTGAAAGCCTCTAACTGAAGTGAGTTGTTTGGAGAAGCCCTTATCTAACTCTAAAAGTCAAAAAAACACGAGAATATAATGCTGAAAGAATAAACATAAGTTGTCATCCTCGGGCTATGAGGACTCACCACTGAGTTGCAGAGTAGGGACTGGGAAATCATACTAGGCGCGGTCTGGATGTTGAGCACCTGAACCTACATCATAAAATGATGTAGAACAAAAGTATGCCCCAGTACTTTGAATGTACTTAGCATGCGGGATAAATACAAAGTTGTACAACATAAATACTGAAAAAGGAAATACATACTGGAGCATGAATTGAAAGATGAACCAAATGCAATGACCAAGTAATTTACAAGAATATATAACATACTGAACTAAATAACTGAAATAGATACTGAGTACATAGTTAATGCAATGAGAGTCTGACTGTGGGAGGTACTGCTAACCGACATACCCCAAGCTGAGCTAACTATGAGGCCAACTTTTAACCCTAGATGGAAGGGTGTTCATAGCTTGCCAAGGGTACAAATAATTCTGACGTGGATCCACTAAACTGATGTCCGCAAGGGACAAGGGCGTCAAGTCTAATATGATGGGTGACCCCTTTAGAACCTACATTGGCACCTTAGTTCTAGGACTCAGGTACTGCTACCAAAGGTCTCAGCCTAAATTGGCAGGTGAGCCTTAATCCCTTCATCCACTTGATGCTAAGTCTACTCCCAACTGAATGCATAAGCAATGAAATACAAGCAGAAATACTGGATAGCTCAAATACTGATAATCATTTTGAGAATGCAATAATAATACTAAAACTGTTAGCATTCTAATTTTGAATCATAACTGACTAAATCATTTGACTAGCAAGTGTAATTATGAGTATTTGAATTAACACATCCTAGGGTTACTGAAATCTGTACATATGATTATCCTAAGTTTCGAAGAAAACGTGCAATAATTATCATACAAGCAATAGAATAAAAATTGCAATGATTTCCTAAGATTTAGGAACCCTAGGTCTGAAGAACTAATTGATAACTTTAAGAACTAAACTAAATCTAGGGACTCAATGGGTGGAAGGAACCCAATGATTAAATCCCATATACCTGGAGAAGAATCTATGGAGAAATCCTTAGATTTTTAGGGCTGATCTTGAAGAAACCTTCTGCTTGTTTCTGAGAGAAAACTGTCACTTTTTTTCTCTATTTCTCTAAGTGTCAGATGTTTTCTAGGAGAATGGGAGGTTTAGGTAGATTTTGACTAATTAATTAGGCTTAGAGTAAGCAAAATGATGTATCTTAGGCCTTTAAAGAAAAATAAAAATTCTGAAATACCCCTGAGAATTTTAAAAGAAAGCTGCTGAAAATCGTGACTTAGGTACCACGACTCGATTGATGAACTATAGTCCTGGATGATGGTCCTTCAACTGAATCGTGGTCCTGTCCAATAGTCTTGGGGGTTCTGTGATCTGAGGACACCATGACTCCACAGTATGGATCGTGGTTCTGAACGATGGTTCATAATGTGACTCATGGTTCCTGGGACTTTAGTTTAGGGTCCTCTAGTCTGGGTATTCCATGAGTCAAAGGACAGGTTGTTCTTCCTAAGTATGGTCCGTAGTCTGACTCGTGGTTTTTGGGACAAGGACTGAAGGGCCTTTTATGTTCTGATTCCATGAGTCCACAAGATGGACCGTAGTTCTGAATGATGGTTTATCGTATGACTCGTGGTTGCTGGGCCCTGAACTGATGGTCCTCATATTAAGGGGAACCACAAGCGACAGGACGGACCGTGGTTCTAAACTACAGTCAGTGATCCCATCTGTGGTTCTTGGAAACTTGAATTATTTTTTCTAAATTTTTCTACTGTGTACAGTCCAATAGGTGGTTCACATACTAACGTGTTACAATATCTTCCCCTTGGGATCATTCGTCCTCGAATGAAGACTAAACAAGCTGAGTTTTGAGGGAAAGAGGTGAAATCCCTACAGATCGAGTACTAGAAACTAATATCTAACTGAATTTAGACCTATGGACATGAAAACATGCTAAATGCAGGAACAACTGAGGGAACAGGATACTGAGACTGAAAGACACATGAGTAGACTTAAGGACTGGAGAGGAACTATTACCTCAAGCTTAACTGAATCGGAAGGGAAGAGGTAAGGTTACTTGGCCATCATGGCTGCTTCTGCTTCCCAAGTATATCCCTCGACGGACTGATTCCTCCACAAAACCATCACCAAAGTGACTTCCTTATTTCTCAACCTACGATCGTGATGGTCAAGAATCTCAACTGGGATCTCCTCATAGGTGAGGCTGTCCTTCACAGCCACACTCTCTAAAGGCACAATCGATGTCGGATCACCCATACACTTCTTTATAAAAGAAATGTGAAATACTGGATGAACCGCTACTAGTTCTGCCAGCAACTCTAACTTATATATGGGGACTGATCAATCTTTTCTTGCCAAATCTCATCACCCCCTTCATGAGTGACACTTTCAAGAAGACCCAGTGATCGATCTCAAACTCTTAAGTCCCTCCTCCTCACATCAGCATAGGACTTATGATGACTCTGAGTTGTCTTTAACCATTCTCTGATGAGCTGAACTTTCTCTATAGCCTCATGAACCGAATCTGGCATAATCAATTAGGAGGTATCAACGATCGTTAAGCAAAACACATTTATAATTCCCAATGGATGTCGGGGTCGAACCCAAAGAGAAAAATGTCATCACGATCGAGCTAATAAAGAATCTAAGCAACTTTTTGAAGTTCAATTAACAAAAGAAAAGATATAAAAAAGGCGGGTTTACGAGCTAATACAAAAGATAAAGGAAAAATAACTACAAGATAGATTTGATCAATGGATTTCACCTTGCTTTCGCCAAGCAAGGGCAACAAGGGAGACTTGGGAATGGGAATTCAACTCACAGGACTTGCACCCGGGTAACACATAGGTATCTTGGTTGAAGGTACGCCTAACCGTCTTTCGACCAATCGAGAATATATATTGTGTGTTTTCTTGAATCACCATGAGTGAGCAATAATCAACCAAATCAACTTGGGTGAGTTGCCTATCTCTAGCTCCAACTTAAAGATGGGTGTTTCCGATGAACTGAGCTATTTCTAGCCTCAATCTAGAATGGAATCCCAAATCCCCACTAAAGAACCTTCCTGAATGTAAGGAAATCCTCTCTCAAGAAAAAATTCAAATTAGTATGCTAAGTCAATGTTTGCAACCATTAACGATAAATTCAAGCATGGAGGATTCAATAGACCAAAATGATTAACGAAAAACAAAATCTAGATAAGAATTCAATACCCAACAAAGTACTATCTCAAATACAAAACCCAAATCTAAATTCAACCAATACACTAACAAAATAGCAATTAAGAACAAGAGTTAAAGAATGGAAACTAAGGATTTTACAATAAATTCCTCCAAATCTTCACTCCTATGGTGTAGGTTAATGAACTTTCTTCCAAGCTATCCAAAAGTTGTGAGAATAGACAAAAATAGATCCCAAAATGGCTGAGAAGTGTTTTATATGAATTAGGGTTTCCAAAAAGGAAAATTTCCATTTCTGCCCCGCAATTGATGTTTCCTCTTTGCCTACGCGTGTGCTCCATCGTGTTTGTGATGAGTCTTCTATCTAGTTGACCTTCATGTACGCGACGGGTCTGATGCATACGCATAAAGTTTTCTTAAGTGGCCTTTGCATACGTAGAGGGAATGCCGCGTTCGCATAGGCCAGTTCCATATTTCTCTAAATAGCTTCCTTTTGACTTGTTTTCATCTAAATTCTTCCCGAACGCTTCTAAAATATAGAGACCTACAAAATAGAAGTAATCTGTGTCAATTGAACTATTTTTCCACTTTAAACTAGCAAAAGCGTAAGCTTAGAAGCTAAATAAGTAGGTAGAATACCAACCTATTAAACCCCCAAACTTGAACTATTTCTTTTCCTCAAGAAACTAAAAACTCTATTTCAAGAGGCACATAATACAAGTGCAAAGATATCACTTCAAGTCAAGGAAAACCCTTTTCAATCACCATGTATGACTTTGGTTGGTACTAATGATTAGTCAATTACATGATAACTAAATCCAAGCATTCCCCACTATTCAAAACACATTTTAACGATGCAATGGAACATTAAGAACAACCAAGTGACAACAACGAATCCTCAAGTTGTGACTCAAAAGCACTAGCTTACCAAAACATGCTCAATTGACTCATTTTCAAAGTTTATCAATGTCACAAAGTATCCTAATTTGCATGCCCTCACAAGAATGAAAGTCCCAAAAACACATTATGTACAAAGATGATCACAAGGGAAAAAAACAAACACTCACACTCACAAGGAATTTCAAGCACCAACAAGTATAAACCATAGGCTTGCCCTTTTTTTATTTGCCACTAGCTCAAGAACCATCGGTTGGAGATCTCAAAGGGCTTTTATAAGCTTGTAATGTAGGCTCGGGGAACGGTAGGATATGCATGTAGATTCAACTGACTACATCCTCCTCGAACTCTACACAACTTTTCAATTCGAAACTAAGGCCATTTCTTGCATTTTTATTCAACACGGGGCACTATTTCACTTATTTTTATTTGAAGCCCCAATTCTTATCATTTTCTTCACCTTGGAGGATTTTCTTCCTTTCCTTTCCTTCTTTCTTTTCTTTTAAAAGATATTTCTTCTTTTTGACAATTCTTTTTATGCAACAAACCAAGATACACTCAATTAGCACTCCTCCAAGGTACCTTTTATCAACCCCAACACATAGGCTTTTAGCCTCAATTTCACACGTGTGGAGTTCAAGGAGGGAAGGGTTCAAAAGAGGGATTCATTGTCAAAATGGTTCAAGGCTTGTACCGAGGTTTCCAAAGAAGAGGTGTTAGGCTCAAGAGGGGTGACTAATGATTAAATTTAAGTGCAATGGTGACTTTTAAGGCTAAGTAGGCTTCAATAATCCCAAAGAAGGCCTAAGATCATTTCTCCAACCAAGAGTAATCAAGACTGGAATTAACGACTAACTGGGCAAGTTCTAGTTGACACAAGCAAATACAAGAATTATTCACTAAATCTCACAACACATGGCATGAGAATTATTCAAGAAGGATCAATTTTACTTCCTAAACAAGAACAAATGGAGTCACATTCTTCACTTTCACATTATCATCACCACTAGTGCACTAAGAGTCACAAAAGGATCAAATGGGTCATCACAAACATCATTCTTAACCATACACTTTTCACAAAAAATATCAGAGGGGTACGCCTATTTCACTTAGCATGCAAGAATACTATTAGTACCAAACAAGTCAATCACATCCAAAACCTCAAAAGATAATGATTTGCCCTTAAGAATGACATCACTCAGTCTATCATTAGGCGAATTCATCTATCTAAATAGATATGGCTACTCAAGGTTTGTTAACACAACCATCACACACATTGGCACATGCGATTTACACATGTCAAAGTGCTGGTTGCAGGTGCAACATACAGGCCAAATAGTGCATGACCAAATTTGACATATGCGATATAATATTCCCAGCTGAGACAAGTTCTATCTGGCCTAACAGGTACTCAAACATCCCCTGGCCCAAAACATCCAACACATCGACTAAAAAATAGTCTAAAGAAGCTAAAAGATAAATAAAGAAGTACAAAAGCAACTAAACCATCAACTCTACCCATAACAACTCCAAAACTCGACAAGGGCATGCATCAATAAAACACACCTGAAAAGGGCACAATAATATCCAAACAAACACAACAAGCCTGACGAGGGAACAATAATAAACAATATGACAAAACAAGCCCGACGAGGGCACAATAATATCCAATAATAAAACAATAAAATAATAAAATAAGCTAAACTAGATAGAGTGCGATCTAATACGCCACCCCCAACTAAAATAGGGTAGTGCCCTCACTTCATCAAAATAAGAGATAAGTTTGAGGGGGCTCCCTGAGGTATCTCAATCTAAACTGGAGGAAGAGGGATACTAAAGTCTCTCCTCGTCCTTATTTTCCTCATCTTCCGGTGTACCTGATCCAAAAAAAGACTTCACTCTATCCATCATATTGTTCAAGATCTTGCTTTTCTTATTTTCATGCTCGCTAAGCTTCTTTTATTGCTTTTCAACCTTTCCTTGCCTACGACTCACGTGCTCCGATTGAGTGTTCATTGCATTTAAGCGCCCATTGATCAACCTTTACTAGGTGGTCACTTTATCTAGGGATGGGAGAGACTCAGAGCCTGCTGGTGTGTCAACCCCAGCTGGGCCAGAAAGAAGTCCAGCCAACAACTGCTGAACATGTGCATCTATTCCCTGAATATGGATAGAGAAATGGCGCATAATGTAAGGCCCATACTGTAGTGGTCCCACTGGATGAGATGATCCAGATGCAACTGTGGAAGGTCCAGTGGGCTCGGTGAAAAACTCTGGGAACTTCCCGAAGGAATGAGAAGCTAGATCAATCTTTCTCTTCTTTAGCTTTGCTTCTAGGGCCCTCTTCAATAGTGGATGTATCAAGGTAGCTAGTTTTTTCTCAACATCATTTAGGTGTTTTGACACCCCAGCATCATAATATAATTGGGTAATCAAGGATGGGAAGAAAATGTTTTTCGACCTTCCCATAGCTACCTTTTCCACTGAGTGAAAATATGGAGCCCAATATTCACATCCTACCCATCCATGAGTGCTGCAATAATTAATGCTTGGTCAGGAGTCACATCAGTGTCATGAGTGGATTGTCACAAATATTATCATCACCACTAGTGCACTAAGAGTCACAAAAAGATCAAATTGTTTGTCACAAACATCATTCTTTACTATGCACTTTTCACAATTTGTTTTGGAGGGGTATGCCTATTTCACTTAGTATGCAAGACTACTTCATTAGTACCAAACAAGTCAATTGCATCCAAAACCTCAAAATATGACAATCTTCCCTTAAGAATGACGCCACTCAGTCTTTCATTGGGCTAATTCATCTATCTAAACTAATATGGCTACTCAAGGTTTGTCAACACAACCATCACATACATGGGTTACTGTTTTATCAATTTCAAGGTAAGTTGGGATGATCATCTACCGCTCATAGAATTTGCCTACAATAATAATTTCCAGCCTAGTATTTAGATGGACCCATATGAGGCACTCTATGGGCGTAGATGCAGATCACCAGTTGATTGGTTTGAAGTAGGTGAAGCAACCTTGATTGGGCCAAAATCGGTTCATGAGGCTATGGAGAAATCTCAGCTCATCAGGGAAAGGTTAAAGATAGCTTAGAGTCATCATAAGTCCTATGCTGGTGTGTGGAGGAGGGACTTAAGAGTTTGAGATCAATGATTGGGTCTTCCTGAAAGTCTCACCCATGAAGGGGGTGATGAGATTTGGCAAGAAAAGAAAGCTTAGTCCCAGATATGTAGGTCCATATAGAATCTTAAAAAGGATTGGTGATATGGCTTATGAGTTAGAGTTGCCAGCAGAACTAGCATTGGTTTATCCAGTCTTTCATATTTCTTTGTTAAAAAAGTGTATGGGTGATCCGACATCGATTGTGCCTTTAAAGAGTGTGGCTGTGAAGGACAACCTCACCTATGAGGAGGTTCCAGTTGAGATTCTTGACTGTCATGTCTGTAGGTTGAGAAATAAGGAAGTCACTTCAGTGAAGATTTTATGGAGGAATCAGTCCGTCGAGGGATATACTTGGGAAGTAGAAGCAACCATGATGGCCAAGTACCCTCACCTCTTCCCTTTCGATTCAGTTTCAGCTTGAGATAATAGTTCCTCTCCAGTCTTTTAGTCTACTCATATGTATTTGAGTCTTAGTATCATGTTCCCTCAGTTGTTCTTGCATTCAGCATGTTTTCATGTCCATATGTCTCAATTCAGTTAGATATTAGTTTCTATTACTCTGTTGGTAGGGATTTCACCTCTTTCCCTCCAACCTCAGCTTGTTTAGTCTTCATTCGAGGATGAATGATCCCAAGTGGGAGATATTGTAAGACCACAGGATGTGAACTAGCTATTGGACTGTACTCAGCAGAAAAATTCAGAAAAAAAAATTCAAGTTTCAAAGAACCATGGATTGGATCATGGACCGTAGGTTAGAACAACGGTCCGTCATGTCACTCATGGTTCCCCTTAATCTAAGGACCATCAGTTCAGGGACCAGCAACCACGAGTCATACAATGAACCATCATTCAGAACCATGGTCCATCTTGTGGACTCATGGAATCAGAACATAAGAGGCCCCTCAGTCTTTGTCCCAGAAACCACGAGTCAGACTATGGACCATACTTCAGAACCACAGCTTGTCCATTGACTCGTGGAATACTAAAACTAGAGGACCCTCAACTAAAGTACCAGGAACCACGAGTCACACGATGAACCATGATTCAGAACCACGGTCCATCCTATGGAGTCATTGTTTCCTCAGATCAGAGAACCCCCAAGACTTATGGACAGGACAACGATTCAATTGAAGGTCCATTATCCAGGATTACGGTCCATCAACCGAGTCGTGGTACCTAAGTCATGATTTTTAGCAACTTTCTTTTAAAATTCTCAAGGGTATTTCAAACTTTTTATTTCTCTTTTAAGGCCTAAGCTACGTCATTTTTTTTAGTACAAGCTTAATTAATTAGTCAAAATCTACCTAAACCTCCCATTCTCCTAGAAAACATCCGACACTTAGAGAAATAGAGAAAAGAAGTGGTAGTTTTCTCTCAGAAACAAGCAGAAGGTTCCTTCAAGCTCAGCTCTAAAAATACAAGGATTTATCCATAGATTCTTCTCCAGGTAAGTGGGATTTCATCATTGGGTTCCTTCTACCCATTGAGTCCCTAGATTCAGTTTAGTTATTCAAGTTATCAATTAGTTCTTCAGACCTAGGGTTCCTAAACCTTAGGAAATCATTGCAATTCTGATTCTATTGCTTGTATGATAATTATTGCATGTTTCCTTGGGAATATAGGACAATCATATGTATAGAGTTCAGTAACCCTAGGCTATGTTAATTCCAGTACTCATAATTTACACTTGCTAGTCAGATGATTCAGTCATTTATGCTTCTGATTTAGAATGCTATCAGTTTTAGTATTATTATTGCATTCTCAAAATGATTATCAGTATTTGAGCTATCCAGTATTTCATCTTGCATTTCATTGCTTATGTATTCAGTTGGGAGTATACTTAGCATCGATTGGACGAAGGTATTAAGGCTCACCCGCCAATTTAGGCTGAGACCTTTGGTAGTAGTCCCTGAGTCCTAGAACTATGGTGCCAATGTAGGTTCTAAAGGGGTCACCCATCATATTAGACTTGACTCCCTTGTCCCTTGCGGACATCAGTTTAGTGGATCCACGTCAGAATTTTTTGTACACTTGGCAAAGTATGAACACTCTTCCATCTATGGTTAAAAGTTGGCCCCATAGTTATCTCATCTTAGGGTATGTCGGTTAGTAGTACCTCCCACAGTCAGACTCTTATTACATTGACTGTGTACTCAGTATCTATTTTAGTTATTTAGTTCAGAATGTTATATATTCATGTAAATTAGTTGGTCATTGCATTTGGTTCATCTTTCAATTCATGCTCCAGTATGTATTTCCTTTTTCATTCTTTATGTTGTACAACTTTGTATCTATCCCGCATGCTAAGTACATTCAAAGTATTGGTGCATACTTTTGTGCTATATCATTGTATTATTTAGGTTAAGGCACTCAACATCCAGATCGTGCCTAGTATGATTTCTGAGTCCCTACTCCGCAACTCAGTGGTGAGTCCTAATAGCCCAAGGACGACAACTTATGTTTATTCTTTCAACATTATATTCTTGTGTTTTTCAGACTTTTAGAGTTAGCTGGGGGCTTGTCCCAACATCTCACTTCAGTTAGAGTCTTTCAGACATAGACTAGAATCAGCTTTGAGTATTTCAATTTACTTTTAAACTTATCATGTTTTCATATATTTATATATTCAGATATGCTTGGGCTTCTTTCCCATCTCAGATATTGAAGCTTTCCACTTTTTGCATAGTTCATATTTTTGTTAGAAATTATTTAGATACACCAGACCTATGACTTATGGACAGGACAGCGATTCAGTTGAAGGTCCATTATCCAGGATTACGGTCCATCAACCGAGTCGTGGTACCTAAGTCATGATTTTTAGCAACTTTCATTTAAAATTCTCAAGGGTATTTCAAACTTTTTATTTCTCTTTTAAGGCCTAAGCTATGTCATTTTTCTTAGTATAAGCTTAATTAATTAGTCAAAATCTACCTAAACCTCCCATTCTCCTAGAAAACATCCGACACTTAGAGAAATAGAGAAAAGAAGTGGTAGTTTTCTCTCAGAAACAAGCAGAAGGTTCCTTCAAGCTCAGCTCTAAAAATACAAGGATTTATCCATAGATTCTTCTCCAGGTAAGTGGGATTTCATCATTGGGTTCCTTCTACCCATTGAGTCCCTAGATTCAGTTTAGTTATTCAAGTTATCAATTAGTTCTTCAGATCTAGGGTTCCTAAACCTTAGGAAATCATTGCGATTCTGATTCTATTGCTTGTATGATAATTATTGCATGTTTTCTTGGGAATATAGGACAATCATATGTACAGAGTTCAGTAACCCTACGATATGTTAATTCCAGTACTCATAATTTACACTTGCTAGTCAGATGATTCAGTCATTTATGCTTCAGATTTAGAATGCTATCAGTTTTAGTATTATTATTGCATTCTCAAAATGATTATCAGTATTTGAGCTATCCAGTATTTCATCTTGCATTTCATTGCTTCTGTATTCAGTTGGGAGTATACTTAGCATCGATTGGACGAAGGTATTAAGGCTCACCCGCCAATTTAGGCTGAGACCTTTGGTAGCAGTCCCTGAGTCCTAGAACTATGGTGCCAATGTAGGTTCTAAAGGGGTCACCCATCATATTAGACTTGACTCCCTTGTCCCTTGCGGACATCAGTTTAGTGGATCCACGTCAGAATTTTTTGTACACTTGGCAAAGTATGAACACTCTTCCATCTATGGTTAAAAGTTGGCCCCATAGTTATCTCATCTTAGGGTATGTCGGTTAGTAGTACCTCCCACAGTCAGAATCTTATTACATTGACTGTGTACTCAGTATCTATTTTAGTTATTTAGTTCAGAATGTTATATATTCATGTAAATTAGTTGGTCATTGCATTTGGTTCATCTTTCAATTCATGCTCCAGTATGTATTTCCTTTTTCATTCTTTATGTTGTACAACTTTGTATCTATCCCGCATGCTAAGTACATTCAAAGTATTGGCGCATACTTTTGTGCTATATCATTGTATTATTTAGGTTAAGGCACTCAACATCCAGATCGTGCCTAGTATGATTTCTGAGTCCCTACTCCGCAACTCAGTGGTGAGTCCTCATAGCCCAAGGACGACAACTTATGTTTATTCTTTCAACATTATATTCTTATGTTTTTCAGACTTTTAGAGTTAGCTGGGGGCTTGTCCCAACATCTCACTTCAGTTAGAGTCTTTCAGACATAGACTAGAATCAGCTTTGAGTATTTCAATTTACTTTTAAACTTATCATGTTTTCATATATTTATATATTCAGATATGCTTGGGCTTCTTTCCCATCTCAGATATTGAAGCTTTCCACTTTTTGCATAGTTCATGTTTTTGTTAGAAATTATTTAGATACACCAGACCATGGGTTAACTTGGGTCACTTGTGACACTGAGCACCCTGTTACATCTAGGGACTAGCCTCGGGGCATGACATATGTCTATTTTCATCTTAATGTGCAGTCCTGCCTATTTGCATCTTCATGTGCAGCCCCTCCAAATAACACCTTCATTTGTATGAGGTGGAGCATGGTACTTGTAACATGCAATATTGTGTTGCCCATCGTGAGAGGTAGGCGGATTGCATCTACCCCTCCTTGAATTTTGGGCTCAGAGGCTGCATCCATGAATCCTTCAACATATTCATTGTCACCCACTTCCCTCATGGGCTTCCTGCTCAACAATAAAAAATAATAAAACAAAGTAAAAACAAACAAAAAACTCACAAAGTGATTTCTAACATCAATCAAAAAAGTTACTCATTCCCTTCCCCGACAACGGTGCCATTTTTGATAATGATCAAGTAACACTCTTCATACAGAGGTGATAGTAAATGTCAGAGCAAAACAAAATTTATATTTCCGATGAGAGTCAGGGTCGATCCCATAGAGAATGGTAAAGTCGCCTATAAGATTATCGTATTTCAATCACAAATAGAGTAGTCGTTCAAACAACAGTAAAAGTAAAAAAAGGGGAAATCAAGGAATTGGGAAATCTGTCACAATTCACAATTCAAGTAAAATAATAAAGTAAATAGCATGTTTGTAGTCAAGAGAGAGGACGACTAGGGATGTGATCCGATGGGATTCAAATGTGCGACAAGGTACTTGTTCAATTGTGCAAATTCTTAATAAACAATATGGACAGCATTGGTTTTAGTTATGAATGTTAATCTTTCGATCTAACAAAGATATTTTTGATGGTCTTTGTTCAAGCGCCATGGTTTCAACAATAACCAACCTTTTTATCTTGGGCAAGTCACACTATTTCTAGCTTAGACTCTTAAATGGGTGTTCTCTGGAGAATTGAGCTATTTCTAGCCTCAATCTAAATGGAAATCTCAAGTACCCACTAGTGAATTCTCATCCAAAATTATAAAATTCTTTCTCAAGCAAGAACACAATCAAGTAATTTCAATCAATGTTTGCAACCATTAATTTTAGAGTTAAAACATGGAGAATTCACTAGACCAATAACAATTTAGTAATTATAAGCACAATTAGAAGAGACCCATACCCAAATTCAGACACCCATCATCACACACACCTAGAAAAGGAAACTAGCCACTCATGCTAAAGGAATAAAAAGTAATACCAAATGGGTAATTCAAATTTCGTTTCATTAATGGAGATAATTTCCAATATCAAAGATTAATAATACAATAATGGTGAATCCAAGGTTGAAGGTGGAGAGAATGGAGTAAAACCCTCTATTTTTCCTTGCGGGAGAAAACTTGTCTACATATTGAAAACTATCCAAAAACTAAAAAAACTCAAAAAACTATGAAAAACTATGCCCAAACTGGGTCTTAGAAGGTTCCCAAAATGTCACACAAAAGTTGACAAAATTGCCCCTCCAGAGCTATGCGGTGCGACGTGAGGTCGCATATCTCATTTTTTGCATTGCACAGTTTTCCCCCAACAAACCAGTGACATAGCTTGATCTTTGATTTTCATACGAAGGGAGGTGCACACTACACCAGGTATTGTGTGTGTCGCACAGCGGCCGCATAATATAGTAGAATTTTTTTTCTCTTTTGATCATCGTGTGGAGGGAGGTGTGAACCTCACCAAGGCTTATGCATATTGCACAACGGCTATACCTCTTGGCAGATTCTTCATCTCTTTTGCTCATCTTCACACTTCAAATTTTTTTGCAAGTTATTTTGGGTTTATTTCCCTGTTTTCCACTTCTAACCAAAAGTACCTGCATTCATAGCAATAGGGGTCATAAAAACCTCCAAATATCATCAAAACATGACAATAATTCATGAATAAAGGCTCAATAAGTTTGTAGATTAACACCTTTTTAGGCCTACGAGTGCCGGAGGAGGTTCATAGGGTTCCACTGGCATACCATATCATATCATTAATATAGGCATGATTCCACCCTTATTTATTGTTTGTTGAGTGTACTCTCGGTAGTACGGGATGATGGTAAGGTTTGTCTTCACTTGTATGTATTCCTCGGGTATATGTTCGCTCAATTGGATTATAGGTAGATTAGTTTTACTTGTTCCTGTTGCAGTTACCTGCTCGTTGATTTTCGATCATCCTTACCTGGTGAGCTGTATTTTTACCTTGTCCCTTTATTTGAGGTTACCGGTACACCACCCTGTTTGTTAAGCTTTATATTTTTACTGTTATTGTAAGGACCCAGGTGTGTTCTCTACTCTTACATTTGTGTCCTATGATACATCTTTTGTGGCTAGGTTAGTACACTTGTATTCTTTTATGCCTTCCATTTGTTGTTAGCTTCCTTGTACTTCACTCTATTTACTTTTGTGACCCTTTCTAACCTTATCTGCTATCTATTGCTTTTACATTTTATATATACCTTGTCAGCCTATGAAGCCTACTTGGTACCCATCGCTTATGCAATTTGTGCTCATACTACACTTATGCATCTTCCTGGTGCAGATCCTTGCATGGGCCATCGCTATTGATATAGAGACTTCATGCAACTTTTGGGACATCCAAGATATAGGGTGAGCTCCTAGTGATTAGGGATTGGCTATGTCAATTCTTTTGGCACAGTTGACTCTTCTGTATATTCCAAGATAGTTGTATATTTTACTTTTGTTCTCTCTCTTATACTCTGTATATTTAGTAGTGGCTCCAGTACTATGATTCCAGGTCATGGGATGGTGTAGCTTTCTCTGTATATTTAGGTTGCTTTCCTTTTTGTTATGCCTTCTTTACCTTCTTCCACTTATCATCCTATTTGTGGGTGCATTACTTAGGTAGGGTCCCATTACTAATTATTTTGGGCTACGGGGATTGTAGGTGACATCATAACCTGATAAATCGGGTCGTGACAAATATTCATTTGGGATTTTCTTTCTTCCAAAGTCATAATGTCCCATATGTGTGCGATTGGATGGAGGAGAATCCAAATGAAGCAAAGAAGGCTACTCCTACTAAACCAAAGTGAAAGATAGAGTTGAAGGGAACTTCTAACCCTTCACAAGGGATCATTAGCACTTGTCCGAACTCTAATAAAATTAAGAGACAAAAGATTGAGAGGATTAAGGGTGTGATTTGTGACAACTCTAGAGTGGAAAAAGGAGAGGTTTTGTCTAGTGATGTGAGAGGTTTGTCACATCCTTATCCTAACTCATGTAACCTTTCTTTCTCTAGTTGTTTTAATGTATGTGCAGGTGTCCTTTGAAGCAAGTCTAGCAAAGTACCTCAAAATGTGGAGAATCAAGAGGTGTTAAGATGTTTCCCAAAGAAGCATTTCTGGTCCAATGTTGGAAACCAAGGTGAAGACAATCATTCATATGAGCTACGAGGTAACAAAGCTAAACCTTATGCTTTCTTGAAAGTAAAATTTCATTGTGTGGATAATAGTCAATTGAGCGTAGGTTATAGCTTGTATATATGTGAGCTTAAATAGTCATTTCCTTGTCATGTCCATGATGACACCTTGTTGCATGGTGATAGTGTCACAATCAAACTACTGAGCCGTGCAGTCACCTAATCTAAGTCACCTATATAGGAGAACCCTTACCACCCATTAAAAACAGGTATGCGGAAGTCATAAGAAAACATACGAATTGGATATTTAAGAACAGTTACAAAAACTTGAGTACGATGAAATCTTTTTTGCAAAAATACAACAGAAAACCCTCCCTAGGAACTAGTCTAAATAGGTACAAGAGATTCTAAGAAAAGTACAAAATCAAAACAAGACATAGCTCCCATTATAGAAAAGAGAGGAGTAGAAGCTGCTAGAGATCACCATCGTCTTCCCCTAGGAAACATCACCGATCCTGCAAGCAGACTACACCTGAAATGGCATAGCAAGAGTAGTATCAATATAAACAATATGTATTGGAAGGCATCATCGGTCGACTCATATCCATAACATCATGT
This sequence comes from Jaltomata sinuosa, assembly GCA_003996215.1. Classification (NCBI taxonomy): domain Eukaryota; kingdom Viridiplantae; phylum Streptophyta; class Magnoliopsida; order Solanales; family Solanaceae; genus Jaltomata; species Jaltomata sinuosa. The sequence continues at coordinate 173,501 of QJPP01003025.1, read as the reverse complement.
AAGTATCCAAAAAGAGCGTACAACTTGAAAGTTAAACAACCATGGATCCCTTAAAAACTATTCTCACTGCCAAGACCTACTACCTGTGAATTCTCTTCATTATCCCCAACCCTCATTACTCTATTCCACTGCCAACTCAAATATTAGAGAACACCCCACTGATAAACGCTCAAATGTACTCTCCAATTAGGAGGTATCGACGATCGTTAAGTAAAACACATTTATAATTCCCAATGGATTTCGGGGTCGAGCCCAAAGAGAAAAATGTCATCGCGATCGAGCTAATAAAGAATCTAAGCAACTTTTTGAAGTTCAATTAACAAAATAAAAGATATAAAAGGGGGGGTTTATGAACTAAAACAAAGGATAATGGAAAAATAACTACAAGATAGATGTGATCAATGGCTTTCACCTTCCTTTCGCCAAGCAAGGACAACAAAGGAGACTTGGTAATGGGAATTCCACTCACAAGACTTGCACCCGGGTAACACGTAGGTAGTCTTGGTTGAAGGTATGCCTACCGCCTTTCGACCAATCGAGAATATATCTCGTGTGATCTCTCAAATCACCATGAGTGAGCAATAATCAACCAAATCAACTTGGGTGAGTTGGCTATCTCTAGCTCCAACTCTAAGATGGGGGTTTCTGGCGAATTGAGCTATTTCTAGCCTCAATCTAGAATGGAATCCCAAAACCCCACTAAAGAACCTTTCTGAATTTAAGGAAATTCTCTCTTAAGCAAAAATACAAATTAGTATGCTAAGTCAATGTTTGCAACCATTAACTATAAATTCAAGCATGGAGGATTCAATAGATTCAAATGATTAACCAAAAACAAAATCTAGATAAGAATTCAATACCCAACAAAGTATTATCTCTAATACAAAACCCAAATCTCAATTCAACCAATACACTAATAAAATAGCAATTAAGAACAAGAGTTAAAGAATGAAAACTAATGATTGTACAATAAATTCCTCCAAATCTTCACTCCTATGGTGTAGGATGATGAACTTGCTTCCAAGCTTGCTAAAAGTTGTGAGAAGCCAAAGATAGAACCCAAAATGGCTGAGAAGAGTTTTATGTGAATTGGGGTTTCCAAATAGGGAAATATCCATTTCTGCCTCGCAACTGATGTTTCCTCTTCGCCTACGCGTGCGCTCCTTCATGTTGGTGATGAGTCTTCTTTATGGTTGACCTTCATGTACGCTAGGGGTCTGACACATACGCGTAGAGTCTGCTCAAGTGGTCTTCGCGTATGCAGAGGGAATGCCATGTTCGCACAGGCCAATTAGCTGCCAGATCCATATTTCTCCAAATAACTTCCTTTTCACTTGTTTTCATCCAAATTCTTCCCGAATGCTTCTAAAACATCGACACCTGCAAAATTAAACTAGAAAAAGCATAAGCTTAAACTTTAAGCAAAAGATTAGCAGAAGTAATCCTTGTCAATTGCACTATTTTTCCACTTTAAACTAGCAAAAGCATAAGCTTAGAAGCTAAATAAGTAGGTAGAATACCAACCTATCAAACCCCCAAACTTGAACTATTGCTTTTCCTCAAGCAACTAAAAACTCTATTTCAAGAGGCACACAACACAAGTGCAAAGATATCACTTCAAGTCAAGGAAAACCCATTTCAATCACCATGTATGACTTTGGTTGGTAATAATGATTAGTCAATTACATGATCACTTAATCCATGCATTACCCTCTATTCAAAACATAATTTAAGGATGCAATAGAACATTAAGAACAACTAAGTGACAACAACCAATCCTTAAGATGCGACTCAAAAGCACTAGCTTACCAAAACATGCTCAATTGACCCATTTTCAGAGTTTATCAATGTCACAAAGTATCCGAATTCGCATGCCTTCACAAGAACGAATGTCCCAAAAACACATTATGAAAAAAGATGATCACAAGGGACAAATACAAACGCTCAAACTCACAAGGAATTTCAAGCACCAACAAGTATCAACCATAGGCTTGCCTTTATTTTCATTCGCCACTAGCTCAAGAACCATCGGTTGGAGATCTCAAAGGGCTTTTCTAAGCTTGTAATGTACGCTCGGGGAAGGGTAGGATATGCATATGGAATCAACTGACTACATCCTCCTGGAACTCTACACAACTTTTCAATTCGAAACCAAGGCCATTTTTTTCATTTTATTCAACACGGGGCACCATTTCACTTCTTTTTATTTGAAGCCCCAATTCTTATCATTTTCTTCACCTTGGAGGATTTTCTTTCTTTACATTACTCTTTGCTTTTCTTTTAAAACATCTTTGTTCTTTTTGACAATTTTTTTTATGAAACAAACCAAGATAAACTCAATTAGCACTCCTCCAAGGTACCTTTTATCAACCCTAAAACTTAGGATTTTAGCCTCGATTTCACACTTGTGGTGTTCAAGGAGGGATGGGTTCAAGAGAGGGATTCATTGTCAAAATGGTTCAAGGCTTGTACCGAGGTTTCCAAAGAAGAGGTGTTAGGCTCAAGAGGGGTGACTAATGATTAAATTTAAGTGCAATGGTGGATTTTAAGGCTAAGTAGGCTTCGATAATCCCAAAGAAGGCCTAAGATCATTTCTCCAACCAAGAGTAATCAAGACTAGCATTAAAGACTAACCGGGCAAGTTCTAGTTGACATAAGCAAGTACAAGAATTATTCACTAAATCTCACCACACATGGCATGCAAATTATTCAATAAAAGATAAATTTTTACTTCCTAAACAAGAAACAATGGAGTCACATTCTTCACTTTCACATTATCATCACCACTAGTGCACTAAGAGTCACAAAAAGATCAAATGGGTTGTCACAAACATCATTCTTTACCATGCACTTTTCACAAAAAATTTCAGAGGGGTATGCCTATTTCACTTAGCATGCAAGACTACTTCATTAGTACCAAACAAGTCAATCGCATCCAAAACCTCAAAAGATGACGATTTTCCCTTATGAATGACGTCACTCAGTCTATAATTGGACCTATTCATCTATCTAAATCGATATGGCTACTCAAGGTTTGTCAAGACAACCATCACACACATTGGCACATACGATTTACACATGTCAAAGTGTGGGTCGCACGTGCAAAGCATAGGCCAAATAGTGCATGAGCAAAGTTGACATGTGGGATATAATATTCCCAGCTCAGACAAGTTCTATCTGGCCTAATAGGTACTCAGACTTCCCATGGCCCAAAACATCCAACACATCGACTAAAAAATACACTAAAGAAGCTAAAAGAAAAATAAAAAAGTACAAAAGCAACTAAACCAACAACTCTATCCATAACAACTCCAAAACTCGATAAGGGAATACATCAATAAAACACACCTGACAAGGGCACAATAATATCCAAACAAACACAACAAGCCCAATGAGGGCATCATAATAACCAATATGACAAAACATGCCCGGCGAGGGCACAATAATATCCAATAATAAAACAATAAAATAATAAAACAAGCTAAACTAGATAGAGTGCAATCTAACACGCCACCCCCAACTAAAATAGGTTAGTGCCCTTACTTCATCAAAATAAGAGATAAGTTTGAGGGAGCTCCCTGAGGTATCGCAATTTGAATGGAGGAAGAGGGAGACTTCAATTTATCCATCATCTTGTTCAAGATCTTGCTTTTCTTCTTTTCATGCTCGCTAAGCTTCCTTTGTTGCTTTTCAACCTTTCTTTGCCTACGACTCATGTTCTCCAATCGAGTGTTTATTGTATATAAGCGCCCATTGATAAAAGTTTGCTCGGTGGCCACTTTATCTAGGGACGGGGGAGATTCAGAGCCTACTGGTGTGTCGACCCCAGCTGGGCCAGAAGGAAGTCCAGCCAACAACTGCTGAACATGTGCATCTACTCCCTGAATCTGGATAGAGAGATGGTGCATAATAGAAGGCCCAGACTGTAATGGTCCCACCAGATGAGATGATCCAGATGCAACTGTGGAAGGGCCAGTGGGCTCAGTCAAAAACTCTAGGAACTGCCCGAAGGATGGAGAAGCTACATCAATCTTTTTCTTCTTTAGCTTTGCTTCTACGGCCCTCTTCAACAGTGGATGTATCAAGGTAGCTAGTTTTTTCTCAACATCATTTAGGTGTTTTGACACCCCAGCATCATAAAACAATTGGGTGATCAAGGATGGGAAGAAAATGTTTTTTGACCTTCCCATAGCTACCTCTTCCACTGAGTCTAAATATGGAGCCCAATTTTCACATCCAACCCATCCATGAGTGCTGCAATAATCATTGCTCGATCAAAAGTCACATCAGTGTCATGAGTGGATGGCAGGATGCTCGCATAGATAATCAAAATCCATTACTTGGCTTCTGTAGTTAACACATGTGAGTCAACCCCCCTTTTTCAACGTTAACTAATTCGGATTCACCCCATCATGCAACTTGTCAACCAATCACTGGTGTCCTTCTGCTTTTGATTTTGCAATATAAACCTCATTGTCCACATCCGGAAGGTTTTACGGTGCATTGATGATTTCAGAGTTGAAATTCACTTGGACACCCCGAATGGTAGTAACCAATGCATTCTTAAAGTTGATGATTGAAGCATTAGCATCGAACTCTGTGCTCACCGTGTGATGTGACTTTATAGGTTGAGGAGCAAAGCAAATCCGCCTATGCTCCACCAATCTCCTATAGAATATGGCATCTTTCTTTGAACTTTGTCCATATTGATTCCTTTTCCCCTAACAAAGGGCTTGGAAAAGAGCTCATCTTACCGACGCTCACATGATACCGCTAGGAATATGTGCTAATCATAGTTCTCTTCCATTTCCACCTCCAGAACATTTTCAAGTCACTACCATTGGAGGCCATTTACAAAACAAAACAATATGTTAAAAGTTCTTGGGGACACTTAAAATAATGTATTATGAAGCACTTAGACAAAAGAAATGGCTGAATGTTTTTTGAGGTGTGATGTGCAGAGCTACTGTTTTGGCATTGCCAGGCATTCCTTCTTCACGTACGCGTCCAGGTGGCTGCGTTCGCGAAGAGGAATTGTTTTTCTAGAAAATTTACTTCTTCGCTAATGCGGCCAGGTGACCGCGAATGCTAAGGTTAGTGCGTTCGCCCAGTTTATCAGCCTTTGAGGCATTTTCTCGAACACATGGAATGCAAGCTGTTCTTGATTGATTTCCCTAAGTGTTGGAACCAATTTAAGCACCACATGTTTGGTACCACAATTTAGAACATACCCTCAACCAACTTCACCTAACAATTTTGCAATTAGGCACAAATAAAAATCGATTTAGAGCAAGGGGAGTTTCAACCAAGAATGCCATTTCCCCATTCTTACAACATCAAGATGAGGAAGAGAGGAACCATTTCAAGATACAATGAGGGCGGAGTTCATACCTGATGGATTGCAATTCGCGAAGCAATGAGTGGAAGAACTTGATAGAATTATTTTATGCTTAAGAAAGAGGAGTACTTTTGTTTTGAGAAGCAAAACTGTTTGAGGCCTTCTGATTTTTGAACGTTATAAGTTACCTGGAAACTACCTATAAGCATCGTTTATGCGATAGCCTGATGTTTAATTGGGCTTTGCGTACGCAACCGATCTACTGCATTCGCAAAGAAGACTCGCCGAACTAGATTTTCACATTTTTCTCCAACTTACTGTTTGCGGTGTGCGATGTCGTGTGCGATGTCGTGTGCGATGGGCACCTTGGGAGGTGAAAAATGCAACTCTTTCGCACATGTCAATGTTTTTGCCCAGCTCACTGGTTGCTTGTGCGATGGCATGTACGACGGGCACTTTTCCAGGTGCTAAAATAACGACTTTCTGAGGTATTTTTGGTGCTTCTCAGCACTTGGGTTTCCTTCTCATTCCTTTGGGCACCTACAACAAATCAAAAAGAAACAAAAAGTGAAGTAAAGCATAAAAAGAATGGGTTTCCTCCCATCAAGCGCATAATTTAACATTGCGGCATGACGCAGGTCATGTCACCATTTGGATCTCTATTTTGACAATTTGAACCTTCTACCAAACATAAATCGAACTTACGGTGACAATCATGGGATGAAGGTTTGAACATGAGAAGGCCATTATCTTGATTTTGCACTTTTTTGCCATCAAGAGTGGAAGGTCACTTTGCCTTCTTTCCACGACAAACTTAATACCGGATAAACCTTCATCCATCTTCCTTCCAAGGTCTTCGAAAAGCTTGATTATTTTTACTTTTGTCCATTGAATCAAACTTAAGGTCAAAAAATGGTTAGAGTGGGATTTGGGCATCTCCACCTTCAAGCTTGCCTCATTCATAACATCCTCACCTTCAGATTCTATAGCATCATTCAACACAATAAATAAAACAAAAGAAAAACAACTATTCACAAAAAATGAACTAGACTAAGTAAAATCAAACTCTAAACTAACTCAATATGCCAAATTGTTCCTCGGCAATGGTGCCATTTTTTATAAATGCTCAAACGTACTCTCCAATTAGGAGGTATAGGCGATCGTTAAGCAAAACAGATTTATAATTTTAGACGGATGTCAGGGTCGAACCTAAAAATAACAATGTCATTGCGATCGAGCTAATAAAGAATCTAAGAAACTTATTGAAGTTCAATTAACAAAAGAAAAGATATCAAAAGGGGGAGTTTATGAACTAAAACAAAATATAAAGGAAAAATAACTACAAGATAGATGTGATCAATGGCTTTCACCTTGATTTCGCCAAGCAAGTTCAACAAGGGAGACTTGGGAATAGGAATTCAACTCACAAGACTTGCACTCGGGTAACACGTAGGTAGTCTTGGTTGAAGGTATGCCTAACCGTCTTTCGACCAATCGAGCATATATCTCGTGTGTTCTCTCGAATCACCACGAGTGAGCAAGAATCAACCAAATCAACTTGGGTGAGTTGCCTATCTCTAGATCAAACTCTTAGATGGGGTTTTATGGCGAATTGAGATATTTCTAGCCTCAATCTAGAATGTAATCCAAAATCCTCACTAAATAACCTTCCCGAATTTAAGGAAATCCTCTCTCAAGCAAAACCCCAATTAGTATGCTAAGTCAATGTTTGCAACCATTAACTATAAATTCAAGTATGGAGGATTAAATAGACCCAAATGATTAACCAAAAGCAAACTCTAGATAAGAATTCAATACCCAACAAAGTATTATCTCTAATACAAAACCCAAATTTCAATTCAATAAATACACTAATAAAATAGCAATTAAGAACAAGAGTTAAAAAATGTAAAGTAAGGAGTTTACAATAAATTCCTCCAAATCTTCACTCCTATGGTGTAGGATGAATAAAAGAGCAATTAAGAACAAGAGTTAAAAAATGTAAAGTAAGGAGTTAACAATAAATTCCTCCAAATCTTCACTCCTATGGTGTAGGAGGATGAACTTGCTGCCAAGCTTGCCAAAAGTTGTGAGAATTGCCAAAGATAGATCCAAAAATGTCTGAGAACAGTTTTATGTGAATTGGGGTTTCCAAAAATGGAAATTTCCATTTCTGCCCCGCAATTGATGTTTCCTCTTTGCATATGCATGCACTCCTATAGGTTCTTGATGAGTCTTATGTCTGGTTGACTTTCGCGTATGCGAGTGGTTTGATGCGTACGCGTAGCTTCTGCTAAAGTGGCCTTCACGTACACAGAGGGAATGTTGTGTTCGCACATGCCAATTAGCTGCCAGTTCTATATTTCTCTGAATAGTTTTCTTTTGACATGTTTTCATCCAAATTCTTTCCGAACACTTCTAAAACACAAAGTGCTGTAAAATAGAAGTAATCCATGTTAATTGCACTATTTTTCCACTTTAAACTAGCAAAAACATTAGCTTAAAAGATAAATAAGTAGGTAGAATACCAACTTATCACCCACCCCGTTAACTTTATCATGCACTGACCCTTATAAACTTTAGACTCTCCAAGCCTACCCATGTTTCCAAATACTAGAAATACCTTCCCATCATCAGCCTGTTACCAATTTGGCATTTATCCCTATTGCGGGTCTTTTACTCTCTCCCAAGATCCTAAGTCAGTAACTCTGACCCCCAGCCCTTAGTCAAGACAATAGACCACCCGTACGATATCCCAGCCAATAACCTAACTTAACAACTACATGAAACATATCCAAAAAACAATTAACAGACCATATACCTTTTCAACACATCTTTCGAGTAACCCTGACAACCTAAGGATCCCTAAGACGCCATCTACAATTTTCACATGCAATCCTAATCTACACAATAACCACCAGAGCATTTAACACATCAACCCAGCTACTCAGGAAAAAACATGTAATAATGACATCACAAAGAACAAGCCCGGTTCACTCATTGAACCAACACATAGAAGAACAACTAATCATATACCAGGTGTGGTACTCGAGCAAACAATAATAAAATATGTACTAGTGTGGTACCCGGGCCAACTGATAGATATCCTATACCAGGTGTTATACCCGAGCCAACCGATAATTTGTACCAGGCGTGGTACCCGAGCCAACCAAAGAATCACATATATCACAATAATCTTAACCACAATGAATACAACTCACACTTGTAAATCCAACAAGTATTTAAGACAAGTTTATTGCTTGATATTGACAATAAGATATCATTTAGCATTCATTCCCTTATTCTCTAAACACGTATCATACAAGCAATACTAATGAAACAGCTAACATGCACACATGACAGAATTTGGATCACAAGTTAACTATCACCCACACAATAGGTATGATTCCTTATTCTAACCTTGATGACCGGTCCGAAGACTAACCCCTCACTTATTTAATTAAGCACATTAATTATTATAAATAAACTCCTAGAGTTATTCAAGAATACTCATGTATCCACACGAAACACATCCCCTAATATAAGAGCCTAGTATCTTCTAGCTCATTCGTTCCTCTCATATTACTAATCCGGGAATCCGCTAAGACCTAGCAACCCCCTTTTTATTATATTCCCATTACCAGTTCTGGGAAAATCCACCCATAATCTGATTCCCCAAGAATTAACAACCGTAATATAAATACCAACAATCATTAATAGGGTCAACATTACTTGCAACCATAATTTCCCACCAGTCATGACCCAATTTCCCAGGTCATGATGGCACCTACAACCCCCCAAGTAGGCAAACCAATTCTGGTAGCCTAAAATGGTTAGTAATGGGCTACTACCTAACTAATATGCACAAAATAAGCAGAAATAAGCTGAAACAGTTATAAGATAAGGACAACACGAAAGCAATAACCTAAAAATATAAACATAAGAAACTACACTAACCCTAAGATTTGGTACCGATAGTGCATGAGCTTCTAAATAGAATACAAGTACTAGAAGTAACAAAAGAATAAGTACAACTGTCTCCGAATATACAAACATTAACAGTGCCAAAAGATGAGATGTAGTCAAGTCTCGATTGACAGGCGCTCACCTTAGTCTCAAATATCCAAAAGCTACACGAGTCTCCATGCGATCAACAACAAAAGCTCACACTAAATATCTGCACCAAAAAGGATGCATAAGTGTAGTATGAGCACCAATTGCTAAGCAACGGATACCGAGTAGGCATCATTGGCCGACTGAGAGTATATAAGATACAAAAAAAGTAATAAGCAGATAGAAAAGAAGTAGTCACAGGAAATAATAGAGGAAACATATGGAAACTAGCACAGATAGATGTCAGCAAGAATTACAAACAAGTTATACTAGCTATAGAAGATATATATAACACAGAACACAGGTGAAGGAAAGAAGAATGCACCTGGAATCCTTGCAATAACAACATATATATAAAGAGAAAGTTTAAGGAGAAGGGCAGTATACTGGTAACCTCAAGTAAAAAGGGAAAGAAGGGAAGCAAGTCAATATAATCAAGCTAGAAGCAATACACTAACAGAATGATGCTTACAACTACCTCCCAATATCAAACGTAGGATGGAATAAACTACGCCACGAGTAACCGAAACACAGTACTCAGAACCACAATAAAGGATAGTACTCACTAGCTCATAACTGCCCAGAAAGCCACATAAAGAGTACCTCAAATCAATAAGAGTGGAATCCTATACTACCGGAGCGTACACTGAGCGAACCCCTTGATATCCCATACTACCAGAGCATACAGTGAGAAAAAAGCAAACAAGGGTGGAATCCAAATGAAATATGCATGATGATGATGATGTGATGGAACCAGTGTGATAGTAACTCATATGTTACCCCTCTAGTACCTAAAAGGCTTAATGGAGGAAGGATCCATAGAACGGATTCTCTCGAGTACCTCAACTGCACCGTACACCCCTCCTTTTGACAACATCGGCCCGTAGCTCTTGGTTCAGGAATGACAGGGTCTATGGAGGTCTATGACCATATACTAACTGTGAATCTCAAAGTACATCTATCCAGAGTGTCTCAGAATGTCAATCAATAATCAGAATCTTGTAGTAAGTGCCCGAATTTGATTCGAGTCTAAAATAGTGGTAGTAGTCTCAAAACCCCATACAGGGTGCCCAGAGTGTTTTCGGGTCTAAATCAGTAGTCAAGTCTCAAAATCCCTAAACAGGGTGCCCAACACGTATCCGGGTCTAAATCTGTAGAAGATCATGTCTAGCAATACAGCACAACTGAGCCTAATGTCAGTATGAAAACCAGTGGTGAAATTATCAAAATATCCTCTTTACTCCAAGAGGTTTCATAAAATCAGTTCCAAATTCCCATTTTTATAATCATTTTATGGAAAATGGACCCTCGAGGCCGTGCAAGGTTTAGAAAACCATTATAGTAGGCCCAAAGCCAAAACAGTAGTAAAACTTGTAGGAAATCCTTTTACATGAATGATATGCTCACAAACGATAGAATATCCCAAAATGTCTCACAAACATTCCTATTGGCCCTGCAAAGGCACAATCAACTCTACATCATAGATAACTAGCCTAAAGTAATATCATAACATCTGGGACTCATGGACATTAAAAAATTCCCCACCGTCTATGGTCCAGTTGCATATTCAAGGCCACACGAGGCCACAAGGGTAATAGTACAACACTACAACGAATACTACAAATAATGCATAAAGTAAATGGATAGAAGAGGCGGACAATGTCTGAGAGTACCAACCTTGAACACCAACCCAAGGATGTTAATTAATGCAGTTATAGCCTATATGCATAAAGTCGAAGTGGGGAAAACCATAACCAACCTATTGCCCGATGAATAGCTGCAGAAACGGCGTCGTCCAAGCTAGAACTGCTTCGAGAAGCTCCAAATTGCGAAGAAACTATCAAAATAATAATCTATGCATCAATATGAATCCAACATTAGAAATAATAATAGAAATATAACCAGGTCAAAGTCCAGGTCACAAGCGGGCCCACAACCCAAAATTAGAAACATAAAGAAGCACAACGAATATACTACTCCCGTGAGTGCATGCTCAAAAATTGAGCGAATTTGGCCATGGTAAAGGGCTCAAAACAGCCCACTCAATAAGGAATTATTGATGGAATTTAAGAAAGAAAATCGGAAATAAATGGGGAAATTCGCTTACCACAAGGGGAGGAAAAAAAATCTATGGAGTGAATTCCTTGAAGTCACGAGCATGCAGACCCCAAATGAGCAACTACAACAAGAATTTTTCCCAAGCTTTTAAGAAAGTCATCCATGGAGTTTTGCTTATGGAGAAGGAACAATTTGGGGAAGAAGAAAGCTTACCAAGAGAAGAAGGAAGCGAGGTTTAAGCGCCAATTTGTGAAATCCCGAGAAAAGAACTGACTTGGGAGTAAATTCTAGAGAGGGAAATGATTTGGAGTTGAGAAAACTAATGTGAAATGAGGCTGAAAATCGAAGAAGAGGACTTATAAGCTGTCTGCCGATGCTATGCCTAAGAAGACAAGGCGCTGCCTATGCGGCCACTGTGCACATGCACGCGTAGGCCAGGCACAAGGCCAGCGCGCACGTGGCCAGCCACTGTGCATGCGGCTGATATGTACGCGGCCAGGCGCTGCCTAGGCGATGGCTAACACGGGAGGGGGCAACTGGAACTGCTATGCGTACGCGGCCATGCCCATGAATGGGCAATAGTATGACTAGTTCCATGACAGGAACCAGCTGCCAACAAAAATGCCAATTTGAGAAAATTCTTTGATCGACCCTCGAGTATAAATCTGGGGCCCCGCGAATAGAAATGCCTGAGCTATTAAACTGGAAATGGCATTTCGGATCCAACAAAATCAATGAAAATCCCATATGAGGTCTATTTAGAGAAAAGCAGGCCCTGAACCTTAAATCAACCTTTAGGCCAACAATTCCAAATGGAATCCAAGGGCCAAAATCAAGTCTAGAAGCCTCGGATCCCAAACCAATGGTCCCTCTAACCTAAACTCGACATTCTGGAGCTAACAGCGCTGGTGAAATTTCTATCTGAGGCCGTCTTCTCCAAATGATGATCAAAGTCAACCAAACAAGCCCAACTAGCCCGAAAACATAGAATGAGAGAGAATTTCACGCTGAATAGCTCCCGGATCCTGACCAAAGGTCCAATTAGATAAACGTCAACGCTCCGGAGCTAATAGAACTGTCAAAATTCGATTCCGAGCTTGATATCTGAGAATATTGATCAAAGTCAATGATTTCCGAAGTTGAAGATCTACAACAAAGAAACGGCCATAATCTATAAATGACTTGGGGCCACTATAGGTAAGCTCTAACAGTATAAGAAAGGTGAAAATGCGAGAATGACCGTAATGGTCATTACATCATCCACTACTAAAAAAGACTTTCATCCCCAAAATTCAAGAAAGAAGGGAAGAGAAGAGGCTTAACAACTGAAGATACAAAGCCCACACTACTCTCTCAAAATACCTGGGTAGCCTCCTCTACTAGACGGCACCCTACAGAACAAAACCAATGAAATCAACAAGGCCTTAACTTCACTCTATCCAAGCTAGATTCCAACCTTAAACTCCACAACTCCAAAGATCTTCCAACCAAACGGACCCTCAAGAATCTAAAAAAGAAGCATCCATACAACACGAAACCCAGAGAACCAAGGCGATTGACACATAGAACCCAAACCCTCGATACGACAACCAAGTTCACGCACAAAGTTACCAACCAAATCTCTAACTCATGAGTCGCTGATCCGTAAAAGACCTTTATTCTGACCTGAATCCTTTTGCATCATAATCAGAAAGCTTCAAATAAGCAGAATACTCGAGTCATCCTCAAAACATCAACTAATCCAATGGAGATCTATAGTTCCTTTTATACTCAACCACGAACAAAGTCACATTTATACTCAAACTCTATCCAAGTCGAGCCATAGTATACTAGTCTTTTGACATCCAAAATACTAAAGCAAAGCACATCCTCAAAAACTGTAGTAGTCTTACATCGACTTACCATCAACCAACAGATGAACACTTTATCTAAGACCAACCTCGTTACCTAAACCCTTCTGAACCAACCATCTGAAGCAGCCATCTGAACTCGACTGAAGCTTGCACACAAAGGTTGGGAAAGGCATGTATGAACACCCTGTGTCAATGGAGAACCTTCTGACTATAGAAAGAACCCAACCTCACTGAACCGTGCCAAGTTTGAACCGAGTGGAAGAAAATGAACCAAGGCAACCTGCCCAAATGACCCAAACTAAAACCAAGACCCTGCAAGGAGTCTGGTAAGCCTACCACAAGGTTCGTAGCCATCAACTAATCTCCAAACTATCATAACTACCACTGTTGGTCTAAACACTCAAACACTATTCAAATTTTAAGATCACCTTACTAGTCTCACCTCAGGAAGAATTCCACCATGCCGCGAACATCAAGTCCAAACACCCTGTAGGCAAAGGAAGGGTGTCTGATGTCCAAGGTTGCCACCTAGGTATTGGCAAAGTCTTAACCTCCTAACTCACCCCTTTCGCTAGAAACAACTATCTATTGCATATGCACACAAACCAATAACCCTGAAGCATACAACATATCAAACTCCTGACCCACACTGGCATAGCCCAAATAACACAGTAATTGCATACAATAGATGACCTCTCAGAGAACAAACCCATTCAAACCTTTAACTCTCAAAATCACCAAGGTGTTCATCGATCTTGAAGTACCATTAGAACCTAAAGTAGCCTTGCCAGCTTTAACCCATATAACCTGATCACACATAATACACCATCACTGATTCTCAAACTTACGCCATTGAACCTTTCCAACAAAGGTAGAATGGACCTCGTACCAACAAAAACACCGCTGGGAGCTGAAATATCCATCCTAATCAATCGGTTAGCCAAGGATGGGATGTCCAAGGAAAACTACCACTCCAAAACTAAAATAGGGAAGTTAAGTTATTGGAAGTTGCTACCTTCTGACACAAAAATCTACAACTGAAGAGAACTATCCATGAACCACCAAAAGTAGTCTACTAGCCCACGATTTTGAAATCCAAATCTAATTGGCAATCAATGCCTCTATCGAACCTCTGAGTAGACCCATACTCTGTTGATGAACACTTATAAGAACCTAAGCCAACTAAGCTCTAAACATACAATTTGCCTAATCTGTAGATGCTACTGAGACTTGGTCCCTCCAAAGAGTATACCAAGGGAACCGCGGTCAGTGCAACATGCTCCTAAAGGTAGTACTAGAAATGGCCACTACCTCGAACCCTTATTAGAGGAAAATCTGGCCTCAAACATATCGAAGGAAATGCCACTATAATCTATATTTGGTCGATGTAAGCCACCCACACATAAGTCAAAGAAAACCCTCAGTCGTCACCTCAGTCAGTCACTAGAACAAATATACCAACAAGGAGTTACCTCCGTCCTTTTTCAACTAAATAAAACCCTTCCTTAGCATACGATGAACCTTATAATTTCTTTTAAAGATGCAACCAACCTGACATACTCCTTTTCAAAAGATTTTGGAGCTATTCCTTTAGCTCCTACATCCTTTACAAGCGGAACTCGATAAGGCAAAAAAAGAATAGGCCGAATGCAAAACTTACCCAAAGTACTATGAACACAACTCAACCACGATGCTGCAATCAACACTTATCCAAAATTCTATATCCAACACTCGACCATAATGCCATAATTAAAAACTCAACTAGAGTACCAGGATCGAAACTCATCTCAATTAGAACTAGGAAAACAATGAAGACAACCCAACCAGACAGGAAACTAAAGAAAACCATGTGAAAAACCCATATACCTACCAATCCCCTAACCGAACAATTTGGGAAGGTCGATTCTAATCACCTAAGAAAATCACAACCAACCAATGCTCACTAGCATAACCAACACCACTCGACTTAAGAACGAACCTCAATCTCCAGCATAAAACTACCGGTACAACACTAAACCAATAGAAGGACTTATAGTAAACACTAGGGCACGACTTAGGAAACAACGATATAGGTCCGCTGGAAATGGAAGGCTCAACCCAAATCTAGAACAACAACCAAACTGGAAATGAGGCTAACAAGACCTGTCCACGAGGCATAAATCTGGGTAGTCTCCCCTCAAGGATAACTCATCCCATCCACTACTAAAAAGAATTGATCTACCGGAAAACACATGAATAGTACTACAAACTCAAATATTTAAACAACTAAAAAAGGAAAATAGGAAGGCATATAACAAAATACACGAAGAGGGTAGAATTGCAATGCGAATATTACCAGCATTAGTCGAAAGTAACAAAATTTGTACCTGGAGGAACAGTATCATGAACCTCTACCTCTGGACCACTAAGAGGGCCATCAGACTGATAGGGTCTAACTCTGGACTCAGTAGTCGATGCTGAAGTCTTAACCATCCCTCACAGGGGACTAACTCTAGAAAAGTGACCAACCAACCTACAATCATAACAACCATGATGACTGGTATGCACGATCACGAGGTAATCCCTAACACAGTTGCCATGCTCACCATAATTAAAACAATTTCCACTAAATGAAGTCAGTCGCAAAGCCTTTCTTGATCCTGATTTGCCACCACAACCTATATGTCCTAAATGTAAACCACAGGAACACTGATTTGCACCATGTCTGCTCTGCTCAACATGATCTATACAACCACCCTCTGGAACCTGCGGAGCAACTAAAACTGGTTTGTAAGATAAGAAGCAATGGAACCAAGCTCTAGTAGAGAATCCCCTGCCACATGTCTGAGAACTTTAATAACTGTCGTGGCAACAATGTTTCTTACTACTACCTCCATATGCCTCATGACATAAACCCTCAATAGCCCAAGCATGATCAACTACTTGAAGGAAAGTCATCCCAATGGTAACTAGGTGTTTGGTTACCAAACAGAGTGGTGAAATCAAACCTCCAACAAAGTTCTGAACCCTATCTAACTCTGTAGGCACAGTCCTAGTAGTACGCCTAATAATCTCGTGAAATCTTGCCTCATATTCCAATATCGACATACAACCCTGCTGAAGAACTTGAGGCTCAACCCTAACTGAAGCACTACTCAAAGAACCGGTTACTACCTCATCCTAAGGTACTAAAACACCCACCAAAGGACTCAGAGTCCTAGCCACAATGTCTTGAAGAATAGTAGTAGCATGAAATCCTACCAGAGGCTGGGCTGGCCCCACACCCCTTATCTGATGCGGTATTCTCCCACTCTAAAATCCTACCATTGACTGAAACACACAAGCAACAGGCATAGAAGCCTCGATATCACTCGTTGCCATCCTCATCTTAGGCATCTGAGAAAGAATGAAACAATAAAAGTTTATAAGTCAATAGAACCAGGAATGCATGATAAGGAACAAAGAAGATGGAACTTTTCCTAACAATGCCCTAACAATGCCACATGGAAACTAGCACAGATAGAAGTCAGCAAGAATTACAAACAAGCTATGCTAGCCACAAAAGATATATATAACACAGAACATAATTGAAGGAAAGAAGAACGCACCTGGAATCCTTGCAATAACAATATATATATATATATATAAGGAGAAAGTTTATGGAGAAGGGAGAAATACCGATAACCTCAAGTAAAAGGTGAAAGAAGGGAAGCAAGCAAAAACAATCGAGCAAGAAGCAATACATTAACAGAATCATGCTTAAAACACCATTCAAGATAAGAGAAACATATAACCACCTTCCAATATCAAACCTAGGATGGAATAAACTACGCCACGAGGAACCGAAAACCACTACTAAGAAAAGCAATAAAGGATAGAACTCACTAGCTTACAACTACCCAAAAGGCCACATAAAGAGTGCCTTAAATCAATATGGAACCCACAAATCCATCAGTGATAAAAAATTATCAAACAATCGGAGCCCCAATAGGCTAAAACCCACTAAATCACCAAGTACCAAAGACCAACAAGCTTTATGACATGAGATAAGAAATAATATCTACCTAAAGTACCAATGGTCGCCCATTCAATCGAGAAACACAATCTAGTGAAAACGAACCCCTCGGCATCCCATACTACCAGAGCGTACACTGAGAAAATAGCAAACAATGGTGGAATCCGAATAATATATGCATGATGATGATGATGTGATGGAACCAGTGTGATAGTAACTGGTGTGTTACACTCTCTTGTACCTAAAAGGCCTAATAGAGGCAGGATCCATGGAAGGGATTCCCTCAAGTAACTCAACTCCACCATAGACCCCTCCTCTGGGCAACCTCAGCCCATAGCTCATGGTTCAGGATTGAGAAGGTCCATTAAAGTCTGTGAACATATACTAACTGTGAATCTCAAAGTACAACTATCTGGAGTATGTTCGGATGTAAATCAAAAGTTAGAATCTCATAGTATGTGCCCAAATTCGATCTTAGTCTAAAATAGTGGTAGTAGTCTCAAAACCCCCATAAAGGTTGTCTGGAGTGTTTTTAGGTCCAAATCAGTAATCAAGTCTCAAAATCCCTAAACAGGGTGCCCGACACGTATCCGGTCTAAATCTATAGAAGATCATGTCTAGTGCTATGGCACAGCCAAGACAAGTATCTGTATGAAAATCACTGGTGATATCATCAAAATATCCTCTTTATGCCAAGAGGTTTCATAAAATCAGTTCCAAATTCCCTTTTTTATAATCATTTTACCAAAAATGGGTCCTCGAGGCTGTGCAAGGTTTAGAAAACTATTATAGTAGGCTCAAACCAAAATAATAGTAAGACTTGCAGGAAATCCTTTTACATGTATGATATGCTCGCAAATAATAGATTAGTGCAAAATGGCTCACAAATATTCCTATCGACCTTGCACAGGCACAATTAGCTCTATAACACAGATAAATAGCCTAAAGCAATATCACATTGCCCAGGACTCGTAGTCTTTCCCAAATATCCCATCATCTATAGTCTAGAGGCATATACATGGCCACACGAGGCCACAAGGATAATAGTGCAACACTACAACGAATACTACAAACAACGCATGAAGTAAACAGACAGAAAAGGCGAACAAGGTCTGAGGGTACCACCCTAGAAAACCAACCCAAGGATGCTAATTAATGCAGTTATAGCCTATATATGAAAAGTTTAGGTATGGAAAGCCATAACCTATTTGTCGCCCGATAACTAGCTATGGGAATGTCATTGTCCAATCTCAAACTGCTCCGAGAAGCTCTAAATCGTGAACAAACTATCAAAATAGTAATCTATGCATCAATACGAAACCAACGAAATCCATAATCCTAGAAACATAACCGGCTCAAAATCCAGGTCACAAGGGGGCCCGCGAGGCCTACAACCTGAAATCAAAAATGGAAAGAAGTACAATAAACATACTACTCCCATGAGTGCATTCTTAAAAATTAAGGGAATTTGGCCAAGAAAAAGGGCTCAAAACAGCCTGCTCAATAAGGAATTAAAGATGGAATTTAAGAAATAATATAGGAAATAAATAGGGAAATTCGCTTCCACAAAAGGAGGAAAGCAAATCTACAGAGTGAATCCCTTGAATCACGAGCATGCAAAGCCCAGATGAGCAACTACAACAATTATTTTCCCCAAGCTTTTAAGAAAGTCATCCATGGAGTTTTACTTATGGAGAAGGAACAATTTGGGGAAGAAGAAAGCTTACCAAGAGAATAAGGAAGCAAGGTTTAAGTGCAATTGGTGAAATCCCGAGCCAAGAATTGACTTGGGATTAAATTCTAGATAGGGAAATGATTTGGTGTTGAGAAAACTAAGGTGAAATGAGGCTGAAAATCGAAGAAGAGGACTTATAAGTTGCCTATCGATGTTATGCCTTGAAGCCTAGCCGCTGCCTACGCAGCCACTGCACATGCCATCGGGTGCACGTGCACGTGTAGGCCAGGTGGCGGCCAGGCCTTGCGCTAGGCCAGCACGTAGCCCATGCACACTGTCCTATGAACACGTGGCAAGGCATTCCCTAGAAGATGGCCAACACGGGAGGGGGAGGCTAGCACTGTTGTACGTATACGGCTATGCCTATGCGTGGGCAATGGCATGGATTGTGACATGACAGCAACCAGCTGCCAACATCTATGCCAAGTTCAGAAAATTCTTTAACTGACCCTCAGGAATGCATCTAGGTTCCCTCGAACTCTATTGACCTGAGCTATTCAACTAGAAATTACATTCCAGATACAACAAAATTGATGAAAATCCCATTAGAAGTTGATTTAGCAAAAAGCGGGCCCCGTACCCAAAATCAACCTTCAGGCCAACGATTTCAGAATGGAACCCAAGAGGTAAATTCATGTCCAGAAGCCTCGAGACCCAAACCAATGGTCCCTCTAGCCTAAACTCAAAATTCTAGAGATAAAAGTGGTGGAAGAATTTCTATCCGAGTCTGTCTTCTCCAAATGTTGACCAAAGTTAACCAAACAAGCCCAACTAGACTGAAAACATAGAACGAGAGAGAATTCCTAGATGAATAGCTCCTGAATCGATCGACCAAAGGTCCGAATAGACCAAAGTCCATGCTCTAGAGCTAATGGAACTGTTGGAATTCAATTCCAAGCATGATAGCCAAGAATGTAGACTGAAGTCAACGATATCAAAAGTTGAAGCTCTATAATAATGAAATGGTTGTAAAGACCAAACAGATTGCCCAGGTACCGTATTACCAGTCCCAGCAAGACATAAATGACTTGGGGCTGCTACAAGCAAGCACTAACAGAACAAGAAAGGCAAAAATGTGAGAATGACCGGAAGGGTCATTACACCACCCCAATAGCAATATTCAATATGTTTTATACATCCAATCTTCATGCCCTAGGGCCTAAGCATGCAATCTTCCATCAATCTACATATATGATATATTTCAACCCGAGTCTAATCTACTCAAATAAACCTAGCCTACCTGGACACCAAGAATCTGCTTTAGGAGTCTGAAGATAAACTTTTAGATTTGTGAAGGTGAATCCTGATGGACAGTAGGCGTGTAATCTATAATAGAAATCCCTCCTCTCCAGTGCTTCCAAGATATAGGGTAGCCTAGGAGAGTTTTTTTAGAAACCCTCATCTTTTTTCAATTAAAGAGAAGAAGTCCAAATATAAAATCAATGTTTCTGGGTTACTGGTTTCATCAGCCTGCTATATACCTATTGCTAACGTGGTAGCTATAGTGGGATGACATCATCCCGAGCAAAACTTTAAATTTTAAATTTTTTGTTGTGTCACCCTAAATTAAATCCAGAGCGTATTTTCCAGAGTTTTTGTAACCCGCAATGAGGTACCTTTTAATAATGACTGAATAAGTCATTACAAATAGTGTCATTATCGCGAGTGTTCCAACACAAGTTGATCCTATAGATAACTAGACTGACTCTTGTAGTAAGGTCGATTTGTGTTCACCTAGTGTTGACATTTGTATCTTAAATGAAGATAGATTATCATGTAAAAAGGGTGGTCAAATGCTAATTTTTTCCAATTGTAGCAATCATGTGCTTAATTCATTTGAGCTTGAAATGCTACCAACTAGTGATAAATATTGTGTTTGTATGTAATGATGACCCACTAAATGAGGAGTTTTGTTATGAACTTATGGAACCTTAATTTAGTGATGGAATTGATATATTTGGTCATATAGATAGTCATGTGAATTCATTGCACCTAAATGATGAATTCTTAAATTGTATTTCGATCCCTTGTTCTTCTCATGAGGATTTGAGGTGGAGTGTGTTCTTAAGGATAATCCCTTGCTTGAGGTTAACATAACTAATGAAGGTGAAATGCATAGTTGTGTGTCTTGGCATGATGGAAGTGTAGCCCCTCTTGAAGGCTAATAAGTGATTGACAATCCATTATGGTATGATGACAGACTTTGCAAAGACAAAACTCTCTTCTTGGAAGATGATAGTACGTCTATTGGAGAGGATAGTGGTCTAAAGAAAATGGGTGTATGTTCTCCAATTACCCCTTCATTCTTGTATGACCCCATTCTTGATCAAGGCCTTAATGATTGTGGATCAAAGGGTGATTTTATATGTGGGAACACCTTAGATAAAGTTCCTTTAAGTAACAACTTTCTTTACTACTTATGTGCATATGATGATACCCATGCCTTTGATTTGAGTATATTGTCTGAAGATAGGATTGCCAATGGGGAATATGGGAGTTAGCTTAAACCCATTTACATGGAACTTATTTATATTTGACCCTGGTAATGAAATGGAATATGGCTCTTGTGGTGTGTTGCTTGGTCAAGATGACAAGCAAGTGGTGGCTTGCAAGAGTCCATGGATGTACAAGACTTCTTATCACTTTCATAGGATTAGACAATTTGAGTTTTGAATGGGACTCTTGGGAGCATGCTTGATATCATGAATAGACGGAACCCAAATTCTTAGGAGGACTATTTATTTTTGATTCAATTGGTTTCTAATCGATTCCTCAACACTTGTAGTGGCATGACTCCATTTGTGAACTCACTTCCCGTGGGAAGTTGTCTTGAAAGGAAGGATAATGTGTACTAAAATGTCATGATTTCATCTTTGGGTGTTCTAACTTATAATAATTTGCTTGCTAGCTCTCTTGAGCATGTTGGTACACTTGTATATGGTATCACCTTGGATAGGGCTCATATTCTAGTTTACTTTCTCTACTACCTATTCGCATATGATGATGTCCATGTTTGTATGAGATCTGTTTAATGTAGAGGTAGAAGTTTCTTGAATACAAAGGATTCTTGGTTGTATTTTAAATTTGTGCTTCCTTGGCATGATGATAGCAATTTTAATCCTTTTGCTAACCCTCATACTATGAGAATTTCTTAGTTTCTTTTCCTTCTTATGTTTTTGCGAGGTTCAGATTCGAGGATGAATCTTTTTGAAGAAGGGGGGATGATACGGTCACAATTAGCCTGGAGCATATTAGGAGGGGCTTCCATATATGAATGATAGCTTGGAGCCCCAAGAATCCATGGAGAAACAAATACACGAGGCCATGAGCAAGCAAGATTCCATTTAGGCAATCAAGAAGGGCCCTTGTGGGTTATTTCCAAATTAGTCAATTTTGGGTTATTTTTGTAATAGGCTATTTGTGTAAAGATAATAACTATAAATAATTGCATTAGCCATTTTATACTTAGATTATTGATGATTGAATTGTCTTGAATAAACATGATATTTGGTTAGTTTAGATTAGGGTAGTGATTGGGTTCAATTTCAATTGTTAGCTTAGATCGACTGATTAGGGTGGATTCCTGCATTGCTTGTGTTAGCTTCTTCACTTGATTGATTATTGAGTTATCATCTTATTGATTCAATTTGGTTTCTTGCGCATTTCAATAAGTTCTTTTATCCCTTGGTTGATTGTGGATTCAATTAGACTTTCTTTCTTCTATTATCATCTAAACTTCTTCTAATTCTCATCTTAATTTCTCTACTATCTTTATTTTGTACTATTGAATTCCATGTTAGCGATATCATTTTTAGTCACTCAATTGAGATCATTAGCAGAAAAGGCATGGTTCTTGAAGATTAAAAGGGAGCAGGGATTGGTTTCTTATTGATAAAGGTATGTATGCTCTTCTATCTTCATAAATATGATTCTAAGAGTTATTTTAAGCCTAGTTTATAGGTAGGATTTATGGGACGGTGATAGAAAGCCGTGCGTCCATCTTTTGCCCATTTTAATTGATATACTTGGTGAGAAGGGAGTATGTCGAGGGTTTTATTGGTTGTGTTGTTGACTAAATGAGGGTTGTATGGTTGTTACTTGAGGCAGTAAGCTTGCTACGATGAGGATGAATGCTAGGATATAGAAAACATAATTTATAGAGCTCTTTAAGATTATCGCTCGTCAAGTGTTTGATAAAACTCCTAAATGGATTGAGAATGTTGTCTATTTGTTGATGTGGATTCCTACTACAATATGGATTGTATACTTCTCTCCCAACATAATCAATGAAGTCATAAGGGAACCTTTACGCAATAAGATAAAGAACTCATAGAAGCCAAGAGTTTAAGTTTATGACCTTGTTTGTGATATATAATGGGCTGCATATTGTAAGCTAAGGATGGAGGGGCTAATATTGACCTCATAGAAGGTCATAAGTTAAATTGTGAAGGTGGGAAAGAGAAAAGTGTGGCAATACACCATTTATTTATCATATTTTGTAAGCTTGTCGTTTGTAAGCTATTCTCGTCTTTCTGACCTTGTTGTACTTCTTAGTTAGATGCTTATACTATTGCATATGATGTTATGTTATAGATCAGAAGTTTTTTGAAGGGCGTGGAGTAGAGAAGGTAAGAGAGAAAGTGTGAGAGTAAGGTATGTAAAGCTAAAACCTTTTTCGCCATCAAGGCACGATCTAGAGTCACATGTCCTCCTATAAAGATCATCATAGATTATATGCTACTTAAAAGCAAAGTTTATTCTATCATATGTTTATTTCATGTGGAGTTCTAAGCCTATAGAGTTACAATACTCTTTTCTAGTCAAAGAAGTCAAATTTTTTACATGACCATATGTGTCTTCAGTTCAAACTCCTAAAAGTTGCAGAGCATATATGTCACAGAGTTTAAAGGGAGTAATTGGCCACAAATTAGCCATAAGTATATATATCACGTAGATATATGATTCCTTAGCTATAGAATGTAACCAATATTAAGATAATGACTTATATGATTCATGGGTTGCTTACTACTGGCCTTTACAGGCAAGAGGAGACTACAGCCTACTTTGAAGTGTGGGGTGGTTATTTTTAAGGCCACTATGTGCTACACTATACTATGCATAGAATTTAGATAGAGTTAGCTGGAACTTACCATTATGGATTACCCTGACTACACAGGCCTGCAGGCAGACCTTACAGGAGCCTTGGAGGTTGTACTTTAATAGACCATGTTATCTAGCCTATGAGATTCCACATATAGTTGTGACCGTTGGCTACAGATGCCATACAAGTGTCACTGATTGCTGACAGTAGGCCATTTTGTTACTTCCTAACAGTTATATTACAGAAAGAAGAAGGATAAAACATAAAAAGGTAAAGATGTCACCTGGGCAAATTGTAGGAATTTTAAAAATATGTAAATGAATAACACATAGGACGTTATGTAAGAGGCCTTGATAATTGTCATAGTATCAGTGTCAGTTTCATATTGTATTTCCTGTATGTGTATGCTTAGATTATTCTATCTTTGATATTTGATTCAGTGAGCATTCTTACATGTCTAATTATTATTCAGTCTACTTTACCTACAAGTACATATTTTAAATGTACTAACATCTCTTTATTCGGGGGTGCTACATTTTTATGAATGCAGGCTCAGGTACTCGGTTTAGCATACATCCACAGTAGACTAGTGCCTTCCAGTCGATCAGTTGGTAAGATCCACCTCTTTCTGGAGCTATCAGATGTCTAGGTCCTATGTTTTGGCTTCATATGCATATCATCTAGTAGGTATGTTAGGGATCTATCCCGACTAGTTAGAAGATTCTCAGTTACAGGCTATGTAGAGGCTTCTTAGACTTAGTTTTATTATAGTTTTACAACTAGTTAAGTGAGCCCTTCAGTTCTTTACATTTCAGTATATGTACACATGTTGATGTCCATGTTATTGCCTATAGGTTTACAACTTTAGCATGAGTTTTGTATATATGTTTAGAAGGTGCTCGTATAACTCCTCGACATCCTCCCCTCCTAGATAGGGGCGTGACAATGAGAATAGTTGTGAAAATAATTGATGAAGAGAGGACCAAAAATAAAGTGAATAGAAAAATGGGTGATGAAGTCTAGAAAGAGCAATGTGGTTCCCAAAGTGTATGTCACTATTATATATATTTTTCTACGTGTCCCCTAGACAACATTACAACCCATTGAAATCCTATTTAAATTTATTCAAGCATGGGTAATTAGTGAAGATGTACATAATGGTCAAGCATATGGTTCTTTGTACATACATGTGAATTCTTTGGTGAGTGCAACAATGGTGCTTTGATGTTAAGTCCTTAATTTATATGTGATTCCTTGGTTTGAGTGTGTGGATTATTTATTCTTGTGAGGGCTCTTGTGTCATGATAGATAGGTGATATTATTAGGATTATTTTGAAAAAGTAGGTGAGCGAGCTTAAATTTAATGAGTTAGAGTTCATCTCTAAGATTAGGAGGTTAAAAGTTTGTTGTTTGTTGGTATATCTTTCATGATTATCGGGAATGCATTTGTTGTGAATTTCTATGTGATCTAATTGCTAGTTTCAATTCAAGTGTGGAGTTCCTAGGCTTGATTTGTTTTGATGAGCTTTACAGGTTGCTTGAGGACGAGCATTAGTCTAAGTGCGAGGTGATATATTTTAGCTATTATTTTCCTCACATTTTAGTACTTTTAATTTTCGTACTAGCATTGGTTATATGAATGTTTCCTTAAAATTATATTTTACTGTATATGAGTAAAATGGTGTTGAGATGACGAGATTTGGAGCAAAAAAATATTAAATTAGGATAAAAAACAATGAAAGAAGAAAACAAGGGGACAATCTTTTAATGGCTTACCCCCCAAGTTAAAACACAAGTAAAAAGGATCAAAATTAAGAGTAAAATGATAGGTGGTGATCAAGGTGAAGATCAGCGAAGTGCACTGCCTCGCGCAGGGAGTCAATCGTGAGACAGCTGCTCATTATACATCTTGCTCTGCGAGGTGTAATACTCCTAACTTAAATAATTGTCAACTAGTTTTGGGCTAAGTTAATTTAATTTTGGACTTTTCCTACACTTATAAATAGTCTTTATAAATTTTTGAAAGATAATCTTTAACCAAAAAAAAAAGAACTTCTAACCTACGAAGATTATGGAAGAGCTAGGAGCCACTGCGAAGGTTGAAGATTATTTTGGTTTTGCCTTATCTTCTTCTTATTATTATTAGTTTTTTTGGGATGATTTATTTTATTTTCTCCATGTCTATGTGGATCTAAGCTTCTCATTATGGGCTTATAGCCATAGTATGAGTGTTATTGTCATGAAGTTGATTTGAATTACATATTTATCGTATGAGTTATTTATTTAATCTTGTACTTACTATTTTACTGCTTCGCGACCAGCAAAATAAATCAATAATATTAAATGAAACACTAGAGATGAAAGTTAAGATAGAATAAATGTAAAATATAATAGGATTTTTCCAACGGGGGTGGATTTGCTGCTCGGATAGAATTATACCTAGTTTTCCCTATTTGGTTAACATACATGAGATATTAATTTGTTTTTATTGCTAACATATCATCATTTAATAATATAGGGATGAGGCTAACACGAATAGAATATTAGATGCCCAAGAGACTATAATCATATTATCAATTTCATGAATCAACAACTTGATAGATAATTGCAAGAAAATGAAACTGAAGACTCAACATAATTGCTAGCGAATCTATAGCCCTAGATCGATTTTATCTCATTGGTGATATAAAAATCTGTTCTTTGTTTGGTTAATTCTTTATTTGTTATTTTTTTAATTTTTAGCTTAGTTAATCATAAATATACTCTGGATTTTATAGCTTCAATAAATCATTAGAATTACTTTAATTAACTAAATGGTTAATCAAAAGTTCCTGTGGGTTTGACATTTGGCTCTCGAGTCACTATATTATTTGTTTGACTACGTACACTTGAGTGGGCATTTGGGAGAAACAAAAGCATGTAAATCTGATGCACAGACAGGGCACATGCACACAGTACATGTAAAATGCTTTCCAACAGATCAATTTCATCAATTTAATAAGTAAATAGGAGGGACGAGTAATCAAAAATAAGAAATGCCATGAATAAGCTAAAAGCTCATTTAGTGATATTTCCAACTTCTACTGATATCATAAGTCAGTAAAAATAGTCAAATTATCTACATTTACCTATAACATGACACCAATATCCACATTAATATTCATCATCTCACTTACACGGGACCTCATTACCCATTTCCCATTAATTAATCAATTACCAACACAAACACTTCAAAAAAAATAGATATTGAAAGTATCAACTTGCCATAACTCTAAAGCCCAAATGATCATAGAATTGTTTTTGTTTACTTAATGCCTCCAAACGATCCTAATCAATTCAAATACATAATTTACGTAAATACAAGTTCGTAGACACTCATATTGCTATATTATCATTCTGGACATAAAAATTCAATCTGGAGCACTGAGGTCAAAACTATAATTTCATCACAAAATCAGTTTACCCATAAGGTATAGGTCCTAAATATCAAACAATATCAAATTCAAAACACGAATAGACCTTCAAATCGATAAATTACCATTTTATAATTCTAGGAAGAAATTTCCTAGTTTTCCCATCAAATCTAGGGATTATAATGCTAAATAAATGTAATGACCCTTCCGGTTATTTCCACGTATACGTTTTCCTTGAACCGTTAGAGCTTGTTTATAGTGGCCCCAAGTCATTTAAGGCTTTTCGGGACCGGTATTTTAGTGCCGGGTCCATTTGTTTGGTCGTATGATAAGTTTTGAAGTCAAGCAAGTCGGCAAAAGTTATCGTAAGTTTCTTTAATCAATTTTCTGAACTTTGGGTAAAATGTCTCAGGGCTTTTCTCCCAATATATAAAGAGTTAGAAGTCCCCCAAAATACCAAATCGAAGGTCTACGAGTCTAGTTTCCAATGCACAAAACCTCACATCCAACTGATCGCGGAGTAAACAGTTATGACTGTTTTACCGCGGACTGTCTGGAAGGAACCGGGTCGCGAAGCGGGTCGGGTCAAACTCGATTTAAGCCTCAACTTCATGTTTTAAAATGCCATTTCAGTTCTGAAACAGTGAGGAAACATAAGGGAGGATTCCAAGAGAGTTCTTGAGTATCAAAATCGTGCGATGGTGAATTACGAGCCTAAGCTTAAGAATTTTATTAGCATCGCGCGTATATTTGAAAATATTTTATTTGAAAGTTGAATTTGGTAAAAAGTTATATTATTATTACCTTTTTAAAATATTTTAAAGGTTTATGAAAAATATTTTTTTTACGATATAATGGTATATGTATTTATTTTATAAGGTTTTTGTACATTGTTATATTTTAACGGAGATAGTAAATTTAGTTATGTTGAAAGTTATTATTATAATATAGTAGGTTTTATTTGAAATGATTTTCTATTAATTATGGTATATTCAAAAAACTATATTTATTTTACCACGAACTTATGCAATACCCGAATTTACTCTTAATGAGATAAGCAGTGTGAAATAGTGGCACCTCCACTTCCACGTGGAAGTGGAGTAGTTCAGCAAGTACATGTGTCAAGAATGGCTTGTGCTTATCCTTTTTATTGGTGGTATTTTAAACCTTTCCAATCACTTATTAGTTATTACCTACAATATATAGGTTTATATATATCCATTGATTCAGCACTTTGCATTGAACTTTGTTACAAATAAATTTTCAGCTAGATGTTTTTGTAGATGTTTTCTTTTTTCTGCTGGTTATATAGTCACGTATATATAGGGGTTTTAAAAGGAGGCTTATTTTATTTTGTTCATTGAAGACGTTGGTGAATATATCCTGTGTATATGTTTATACTCTTATACGTGAGAGAAAATTTGGTAGGAGAATCACTTTGAGTATAGAGTCGATCCTCAAGAGAAAAACAAGTTATTCAAGCCTAAATCCGAGTTTGACTTCGTGTTGGAGCTTTTTCGGAGAGGTTCAAGCTTGTCATCGGACGACAAGTAGGTTACAGTTTATTTTTCCTAGACTCCGCATATATAGGATAAAATTGTATTAAGGGGCATCCTTGGGTTGGTTTATTAGATTGGTACCACAGACCTCGACCGCTTTATTCATGTCCGCCTACTTTTGTTCCTCCGTTGCTTGTAGTACTTGCCGATATATTTTATTCACCCTTGTGGTCCTGTGAGGCCTTGTTGACTCTGGAACATAGAAGGTGGGATTCTGGGAATGTCCGCGAGTCCCAGGCATAGAATTATCCTTCTAGGCTGGTTATGCTTGCTGAGTAGTTGTGGGCCTGTGCAGGGTCGATAGGTTGATTGTGAGCTGCTGGGCAGCTATTGTGTGTGATCATACCATTTCCATGCATATAAAGAGGTTTTATACATGTTTTACTACGGTGGGCTTCGGGCCTACGGACACTATTTTCTAAACCTTGCATGGCCCGGGGGGCCCCTTTTTGATGGAAATAATTTGGAAATGGTTTGATTTAACTTGTGAATATTCTTGGGTAAAAGAAAGTAAAATTATGATTTAAATCACCAGTTTTACGATTAACGCTAGACTCGGTAGGGCCGGGATGCTAGTTGAGTTTTCTTGCTACTTGAGATGATTTTTAGCCTCGGTCGGACCGAGTAGCAGAGATGACTTTCTATTGTTTAGATCCGGTTATGCCCGGGCACTCTTGGAGGGGTTTTTGAGATATTTTCCTACTACTTTAGTCCTAGACAGGGTCTGGGCATGCATATTCGAGACTGGGTCTCTATCTTGAACCCGGACTTGCTTCCGGATGACATGTTTTGATACTGAGTTTTAGTATGGGGTCTGGGACCTCCATGGACCTTGCCATCCGGGCCAGGGGCTACGGGCTGCGTGTGCCGGAGGAAGGGTATACGGTGGAGTAGAGGTATACGGGCAGTGTCCTTCCATGGAACCTACCTGCTGGGCCAGATCGGCACCGGAGGAGGTACATACAAAGATACCATTTCACTTGAGATCTTCATGCATCATATCATTCATTGTTTCAGGCTCCACCCTTGTTTGTTGTTTGTTGATTGTACTCTCCGGTAGTATGGGATGCCGGAGGGTTTGTTTTCACTTATTTGTGTTCCTCGGTTGTATGGGCGGCCGGGGGACTGTAGGTAGAATTTTGCTATTTACTTACAGAATTGTTCCCTGTTATGGTTAAGTATAAAATTGGTAACTGCTAGACTGTTAGTTTCTGTATTTGAGATTGATATGATTAGTTGAGTTTGATTCATGTCCTTGAGCATGCCTATCATTACTCTTTCTCTCTTCTTCTTACACTTGAGGTTACCGGTATACCGTCCATTTCGTAAACTTATTATGTATAAACTGTTATTGCAAGGACCCCAGGTGCGTTATTTCTTACTTTCACCTGTGCCTATGGTGTGTATATTCAGCTTACTGGCCTCACATGTGGTTCTGTTGATTTCCCTCTGAGCTACTTCCTGTGTACCTTTCGTTGATTTCTGTGACTGCTTGATTCTATTCTGTCTGTTACTATGCTTTTATCTTATATGTGCCCAGTCGGCCTATGATACCTACTGGGTACCTTATGCTTCGCATTTGGTGTTCACCCCTACCCCCTACATCTTTGGGTGCAGATCCTAGCGTGGGCCATCGCTGTTAGATCGCTGTGATTCGTGCTTGGAGATATGTTGGGGACTACTTCAGACTGAGGGTGAGCTCTTGGCGATCGGAGCTTAGCTTTAGTTTATCTTTTGCTTTATGTACTCTATTACCATTCAGAGACATCTGTATATATTGTTTTGGATCGTTTGCACTCCATGTATGTAGTTTTGGCTCTATACTATGATACAAGGTCTTGGGGTTTGGTTTAGTTTCCGCTTAAGTATATAGTTATATCCCTGTTATCCATTCTCTTCGTCTTGTTCCCTTATTTGTTAGATAGTAGCCCATTACTAACTGTCCTGGGCTACGGGAATTGGTTCGCCTACTGGGGGTTGTAGGTGCCATCATGACAGAGAAATCGGGTCATGACAATAAATGATGGAATAGCAGAAAAAAAATAGCAGAAAAAAATACCAAAATCAAGGTTAGAATTTTATCACCAAGATAAATAGTGTAGGATGCCTTTTGAAATCGTCAAAAATATAGGTCTCTAGCTCCCAAAATCTTATTATGATCAATGAGGCTGAGATACAAAGTAAAATAAATCCAGCCCAGGCATCTCATATATGTAGAAATCCCATATTGGGAGACATTCCACGTGTAGAAAATCTATTGCATGTGCACCGGGAGATATTTTGCTTAACCCAAAGATTCCCATATATCCATTGAAAAAGACTGGCTCGGGATCTGTGGTTAAGAAGAGAAAAGTGGATACTAGTTCGACTTCAGGAGCTATAGAAGGTAGCCAGTCAGCCCCTTGTGCCACTACTTCCACCCAGGCACCTCCACCCATTCCTAGGCCATTTCAACATCTCTCCAATCAGATATCAGGAGTTCATACATCCATTTGTGCGTTGGAGACTAGTACTCCTTTGGGAGCACTCGAGGCCTAGATCGAAATACTGAATGATGTGGTTGACCATCAGAATAATATTGAAGTGAGTCAGAAATGTTTCAAAAAGAAGTTTGAGAACCAAGAAAAGAAGATAAAAGAGATCAGTGCCAATCTTGATGATCAGAACAAAAGGGACAAGGAAAGAGATATATTATTGAAGTGAATATGGAAGAGAATAAAAAGCTTTTATGGGAGCTCAGACACTGAGGATCATGAAAATGATGACTCCAAGACTCATGGCGATGGTGGTTCTCCAGTGAGCCCTCTCTAACTACAACTTATGGATTTCAGGAAGCCCCTCACAATATTTTGGATTTGTGCACTGAGGACACTGCAGTAAATTTTAGTTGGGGGGGGCGATATTTCAGTTATTCTTATGCCAGATTTTTATATTTGTTTTGTCCCCTTCCGGTTATTTCCACGTATACATTTTCCTTGAACCGTTAGAGCTTGTTGTAGCAGACCCAACTCACCTAAGGCTCATCAGGACCGGTATTTCGGTGTTGGGCCCATTTGTTTGGTCGCATTATAAGTTTTGAAGTCAAGCAAATCGGCAAAAGTAATCGTAAGATCTTTAACAAATTTCCTGAACTTTGGGTAAAATGTCTCAGGGCTTTTCTCTCAAGATATAAAGAGTTAGAAGTCCCTCAAAATACCAAATCGAAGGTCTACGAGTCTAGTTTCCGACGCATAAAACCTCACGTCAAACTGATCTTGGAGTAAAACATTATGACTGTTTTACCGCGGACTGTCTGGCAGAAAATGGGTTACGTACCGGGTCGCGAACAGGGTCGGGTTAAACTCGATTTAAGCCTCAACGTCACGTTTAAAAATGTCATTTCAGTTCCGAAATAGTGATAAAACATAAGGGAGGATCCCGAGAGAATTCTTGAGTATCAAAATCGTGCGTTGGTGAATTACGAACCTGAGCTTAAGAATTTTATTAGCATCGTGCGTGTATTTGAAAATATTTTATTTTAAAGTTGAATTTGGTAAAAATTATATTATTATTGCCTTTTCAAAATATTTTAAAGGTTTATGAAAAATATTTTGTTACGATATAATTGTATATGTATTTATTTTATAAAGTTTTTATTTATTGTAATATTTTAACGGAGATAGTAAATTTTATTATGTTGAAAATTATTATTATAATATAGTAGGTTTTGTTTGAAATAATTTTCTATGAATTATGATATATTTAAAATATTATATTTATTATACTACGAATTTATGCAATACCCGAATACATATGAAGCGGAATGAAAATAAGTGTAGTGTAGCCACCTCCACTACACGTGGAGGTGGAGGAAGTGGGCAGCCATTACTAACTTCATTAGGTGGCAGCCATTTGACTAATGTCATGGCTTATACTTGGCTGATTTTTGTCACTTAAATAAGGATTAATTGGAAAGCTAAGTTATGCCTTTCTAAAGTGGCCATTACAGTATATGTCAATACCTATATGTATATACGCATGGTGAAGAGGATTTGGGAGGATCAATGTTTTGATATTTTATTTGATTCTTGAAAGAAAATCAATTATCGACGTCAAGTTATTCAAGCCCGAGTTCAAGTTTGATTTTGTTTCGGAGCTTCTTTTCGGAGAGGTTCGAGTTTGTCATCGGACGACAGGTAGGTTACAGTTTATTTTCCCTAGACTCCACATATATAGAATAAAATTGTATTAATGGGCATCCTTGGGTTGGTTTATTAGGTTGGTACCACAGACCTCAACCGCTTTATTCATGTCCGCCTACTTTTGTTCCTCCGTTGCTTGTAGTGTTTGCCGATATATTTTATTTACCCTTGCGGTCCTGTGAGGCCTTGTTGACTCTGGAACATAGAAGGTGGGATTTTGGGAATGTCCGCGAGTCCCGGGCATAGAATTATCCTTCTAGGCTGGTTATGCTTGCTGAGTAGCTGTGGGCCTGTGCAGGGTCGATAGGTTGATTGTGAGCTGCTGGGCAGCTATTGTGTTTGATCATACCATTTTCATGCATAAAAAGAGGTTTTATACAGGTTTTTCTACGGTTTGGGCTTCGGGCCTACTGGCACCATTTTCTAAACCCTGCATGGCCCGGGGGGCCCATTTTTGATGGAAATAATTTTGAAATGGTTTGATTTAACTTGTGTATATTTTTGGGCAAAAAAGTAAAATTATGTTTAAAATCATCAGTTTTACGATTATTGCTAGACTCGGCAGGGCCGGGGTGCTAGTCTAGTTTTCTTGTTACTTGAGATGATTTTTAGCCTCGGTCGGACCGAGCACCTGAGATGGCTTTTTACTATTTAGACCCGGTTATTCCCGGGCACCCTTGGAGGGGTTTTTGAGACATTTTCCTACTACTTTAGTCCTGGACAGGGTCTGGGCATTGCATATTCGAGACTGGGTCTCCATCCTGATACCGGACTTGCTTCCGGATGACATGTTCTGATACTGAGTTTTAGTATGGGGTCTGGGACCTCCATGGACCTTGCCATCAGGGCCAGGGGCTACGGGCTGCGTGTGCCGGAGGAGGGGTATACGGTGGATTAGAGGTATACGGGCAGTGTCCTTCCATGGAACCTACCTGCTGGGCTGGATCGGCGCCGGAGGAGGTACATACAGAGATACCATGGCACTTGAGATCTTCATGCATCATATAATTCATTGTTTGAGGCTCCACCCTTGTTTGTTGTTTGTCGATTGTACGCTCCGGTAGTATGGGATGCCGGAGGGTTTGTTATCACTTGTTTGTGTTCCTCGGTTGTATGGGCGGCCGGGGGACTGTTGGTAGACTTTTGCTATTTACTTACAGAATTGTTCTCTATTATAGATAAGTATGAGATTGGTATGATTAGTTGAGTTTGATCCATGTCTCTGAGCATGCCTATTATTACTCTTTCTCTCTTCTTCCTACTCTTGAGGTTACCAGTATACCGTCCATTTCGTAAACTTATTTTGTATACACTGTTATTGCAAGGATCCCAGGTGCGTTATTCCTTACTTTCGCCTGTGCCTATGGTATGTATATTCTGCTTACTAGCCTCATATGTGGTTCTGTTGATTTCCCTCTGGGCTAGTTCATGTGTACCTTTCGTTGATTTCTATGACTAGTTGCTTCTATTCTGTCTATTACTACGTTTTTATCTTATATGTGCCCAGTCGGCCTATGATACCTACTGGGTACCTTATGCTTCGCATTTGGTGCTCACCCCTACCCCTGCATCTTTGGGTGCAGATCCTAGCGTGGGCCATCGCCGTTAGATCACTGTGATTCGTGCTTGGAGATCTGTCGGGGACTACTTCAGACTGAGGGTGAGCTCTTGGCGATCGGAGCTTAGCTTTAGTTTATCTTTTGCTTCATGTACTCTATTACCATTCAGAGACATCTGTATATATAGTTTTGGTTTATTTGCACTCCCTGTATGTAGTTTGGATCTGTACTATGATACCAGGTCTTGGGGTTTAGTTTAGTTTCCGCATATGTATATATTTATATTTCTTTTATCTGCTCTCTTCGTCTTGTTCCCTTATTTGTTAGATAGTAGCCCATTGCTAACTGTTCTGGGCTACGGGGATTGGTTCACCTACCGGGAGTTGTAGGTGCCATCATGACCGAGAAATTGGGTCTTGACAACTTGGTATCAGAGCTTTAGGTTCACCGGTGTCATCGGTATAGGAGCCAATGTCTAGTAGAGTCCTGCGAATCGGGGCGGAGATATCCGTACTCAATCTTTGGGAGGCTACAGTGGCATTTTAGGAAATTTGACTCTTTCATTGCTTCTGTGTCGTGCGTAGAACCCTTGAAGTTTCTGGAAATCTAATTTATTTTACTTCATTCTCCCGTAGATGGTTCGTACGAGATCATCGGCATCACGTGGAGATGAGCCTCCAGCTCCAGCACCAGCTCCAGCGCCAGCTCCAGCGCCAGCTCCAGCGCCAGCTCCAGCGCCATCTCCAGCGCCAGCTCCAGTACCATCTCCAGTGCCCACTTATGTGCCAGCTCCAGCCGCAGCTCAGTCTCCAGATATTCGGGGATTACTATTACAGCTTTTGGGTGTGATTGGAGAGCGGCCTTCTGAGGTAGCGCAGACATCCGCTCAGGGGGCAGCCCTGGGTGCACAGAGCTCAGGAGCGCAGCCGGCTACTATGGCTCCCCATGCAGAGGTCATTCCGGTTCCATCTGTTGCACAACCTCTTGCTCCTCGCCCTGTTATGGCAGAGTCAGAGCAGAAGGCGTTGGGTAGGTTTTTGAGGTTAGCACCTCCGAGGTTTGCTGGTACTTCTGGACAGGATCCACATGACTTTATTACTACCTGTGAGGAGATGTTGCTTCATTTGGGTTTGTTGGAGACTCACGAGGTTGGTTATACTACCTACCAGTTGGAGGGCCCAGCGAAGTTATGGTGGAGGGCCCAGGTTGCTTGTAGACCACCATCGTCACCTCCTTTGACCTGGTCTGAGTTTTACGAGGCCTTTATGGCCAAGTTCCTACCCCAGAGTGACCGGGAGCATCGTAGGGAGCAGTTTACTCACCTTGTACAGGGGTCTACGACTATCTCGGAGTATGAGACCCATTTTCATAGCTAGCGCCGTTCGGAGCTATGATCATTCCTACCGAGGCAGATAGGATTCGCAAATTTGTATGGGGTTTGAGGCCAGAGATCAGGCAGCCAGCTGAGATATTGATTGCCAGTGGTCGGTCATTCAAGGCTATTGTAGACTATGCCCGCACTGTGGAGGACTTACAGCGACATGATCAGGGGTCCAGAGATAAGAGGCCTCGACATCAGGGTGTCTATAGTGGTTCCAGATATAGTGGTAGAGGTCCTGGCCAGTGGAGTCGGAGTTATCAGCCACAACAGTACCAGGGTCAGTCCAGCCGACCGGTTCAGGCTTCCCTTCAGATTTTCGGTACTACCCAGTTCGAGCAGGGTCAGAGCAGCCATTAGGGCTATGAAGGCCAATCTTCGAGGGGTACAGTTTCTGGGGCATCCAGCCATGGTGGTTATGCGGGATCTGCTGGTTCATCTCGACCGAGTAGGCCACCAGGGGCTTGTTTTACTTGTGGTGTGATCGGTCATTTTGCTAGAGATTGCCCTCAGCAGGGTACAGTTCAGTTGGCTGAGCCTTTACGAGTAGTTCAGCCCCCAGCTAGAGGGGGTGGTCGTCAGAGTAGAGGTGGTGCTCCACGCGGCAGAGCAGGTGGTAGGGATGGCGGTCGGGCAGGTGGAGGTCATCGTCAGTTTTACGCGGTCCCTAGGAGACCAGAGGCAGAGGCCTCAGATGCTGTGATTACAGGTACGATTTCTGTGTGCCATCAGTCTACTATGGATTTATTTGATCCTGGATCCACTTGTTCATATGTATCTGCCTACTTTGTGCCTTGTTTGGGGTTGGCTAGTGAGCCATTATCTGTTCCTGTTTCTGTTTCGACCCCAGTAGGAGATTCTTTAGTAGTGGATCGGATGGTGAGATCCTGTATGTTATCTGTTGGTGATTCAGAGACTTGGGGTGATTTGATGATTCTTGATATGCTAGATTTTGATGTGATACTGGGCATGGACTGGTTATCCCCTCACCGTGTGGTTTTGGATTGTTATGCCAAGACCATTACCATAGCTGTGCCCGGTGTATCCCCGGTTGTGTGGCAGGGTTCTATTAGCCATGCACCATCTGGGATCATCTCTTGTCTTCGAGCTAGGAAGTTTATTTCCCGTGGGTGTTTAGCTTATCTAGCATATGTCCGAGATGTTAGTGCTGACCCTACTTGTCCTGAGTCCGTTCCTGTGGTTAGAGACGTCCTCGATGTGTTTCCTACCAACCTGCCAGGCCTTCCACCTGAGAGAGATATTGATTTTGCTATTGAGTTAGAGCTGGGCACTAGGCCCATTTCTATTTCTCCTTACCGCATGGCCCCTGCTGAGTTGAGGGAGCTTAAGGAGCAGCTCCAGGATCTGTTAGCTAAGGGGTTTATTAGACCTAGTGTGTCACCGTGGGGTGCTCCTGTTCTCTTCGTGAAGAAAAAGGATGGGTCGATGCGTATGTGCATTGATTATCGGCAGCTGAATAGGGTGACAGTGAAGAATAGGTATCCGATGCCGAGGATTGATGATTTGTTTGACCATCTTCAGGGTTCAGTCGCGTTTTCGAAGATTGATTTGAGGTCTGGCTACCATCAGTTGAGGATTAGGGCGGAGGACATCCCTAAGAGAGCATTCAGGACACGTTATGGCCATTATGAGTTCCTGGTGATGTATTTTGGGTTGACTAATGCCCCCGCAGCCTTTATGAACTTGATGCACAGGGTTCTTGGCCCGTATTTGGACTCATTTGTGATAGTTTTTATAGACGACATCTTGGTGTACTCGCGTAGTAGAGATGAGCATGAGCAGCCCACTTGAGGGTTATTTACTCGCAGACTTTAAGCAGATTAATCGGCTTTATGCAAAGTTCTCAAAGTGTGAGTTTTGCTTGAGTCAGTTGATTCCTAGGGCACGTGGCTGCTGAGAGGACTGATTAGGTTGATCCGGGAAAAATTTTCAGCGGTTTGTGAGTGGCCTAGATCTACTACTGTTACTGAGGTTCACAACTTTATTGGTTAGCGGGTTACTACAGCACGGTTCGTTGAGGGATTTTCTTCTCATAGGCAGCACCCTTGACTATGCAGACTAGGAAGGATGTCCCATTGTAAGTGTCGGATCAGTGTAAGGATAGCTTCCAGAGCTAAGGCCTTATTGACTTCAGCTCAGTTTTTGACTTTCTTGCCGGTTGAGGGTCAGAGCTTCTCCGTGTATTGTGATACTTCTGGGGTTGGTCTTGGTTGTGTGTTGATGCAGCAAGGTCGAGTAATAGCATATGCATCGAGGCAGCTGAAGGTTCACGAGCGCAACTACCCCACTCATGACTTAGAGTTGGCGGCAGTAGTTTTCGCGCTCAAGATCTGGAGGCATTACCTATATGGAGTTCACTGTGATATCTTCACCGATCACCGTAGTCTTAAGTATATCACGAGTCAGCGGGAGTTGAACTCGAGGAAGAGGAGATGGGTCGAGTTACTGAAGGACTATGACTTCACTATTCTGTATCATCCGGGCAAGGCAAACGTGGTAGCGGATGCCTTGAGTCGGAAGACAGTGAGTATGGGTAGCCTATCTTCTCTTTCAGTTTCAGAGCGACCGTTGGCCTTGGACATCGAGTCCTTGGCTAACCGTCTGGTTAGGCTTGACTTGTCAGATCCTAGCAGAGTTCTCGCCAGTGTTGAGGTTTGTTCTACTTTGATTGATCAGATTCAGAGCCGTTAGTTTGAGGATCAGCAGTTGTGTGACCTTCGTGATCGGGTTGTTCAGGGTGAGACCAGTCGGGCTACTCTAGATTCGGATGGGATTCTGAGGTTTGATAGTCTCCTTTGTGTTCCGAGGATTAGTGATTTGATTCAATTGATACTTCACGAGGCATATTGTACTAGATACTCCATTCACCCTGGCACAGCAAAGATGTATAGAGACTTGAGGCAGCTTTACTGGTGGAGTGGTATGAAGCGGGATATAGCGGATTTCGTGTCTCGGTGCTTGAACTGCCAGCAGGTTAAGTTCGAGCACATGAGACCTGGTGGTTTGATGCAGCGACTTCCCATTCCTGAGTGGAAGTGGGAAGGGATTACTATGGACTTCGTTGTTGGTTTGCCTCGTACTTCTCATGGGTTCAATTCCATATGGGTGATTGTTGATAGGTTGACTAAGTCAGCATATTTCTTGCCGGTTCAGACTTTTTATGGCGCAGAGAGGTTAGCTCAGATCTACCTTCGTGAGATCGTTCGATTGCATGGGGTCCCAACTTCTATCATCTCAGACCGCGACACTCAGTTCACATCTCAGTTCTTGAGGGCTATTCAGCGAGATTTGGGTACAGAGGTTCATCTTAGTACCGCTTTCCACCCTCAGACAGATGGCCAGTCCGAGAGGACCATTCAGATTTTGGAGGACATGCTTCGAGCCTGTGTTCTTGACTTTGGAGGTTTTTGGGATCAGTTTGTTCCCTTGGCAGAGTTTGCTTATAATAACAGCTTCCATTCGAGTATCGGCATGGCACCTTTTGAGGCTTTGTATGGTAGGCGTTGCAGATCACCGGTAGGTTGGTTTGATGGTTTTAGTGCTGGGCCACAGAGCACAGATTTGCTTCGAGACTCCTTAGACCGATTCCGAGTGATTCAGGACAGACTTCGGGCAGCTCAGAGCAGGCAGAAGAGTTATGCTGATCGTAGGCTTCGTGCCTTGGAGTTTAGTGTCGGTGACTTGGTGTTTCTCCGTGTATCGCCCATGAAGGGCGTGATGAGATTTGGTAGGCGAGGCAAGCTTAGCCCCAGGTACATTGGGCCGTATGAGATTCTGCAGAGGGTTGGTAGCGTTGCCTATCAGTTAGCCTTACCTCCGATGTTTTCAGCTATACATCCAGTATTTCATGTTTCGATGTTGCATTTGTATGTCCCAGATGAGTCTCATGTGTTGCAGTGGGATTCAGTTCAGTTGGATGAGGGTTTAGCCTTTGTTGAGGAGCCGGCGGCTATTTTGGCCAGGGTTGTCAGGAGATTGAGGTCTCGAGAGATCCCGGTTGTTAAGGTTCAGTGGAGGCACCGTCCAGTCGAGGAGGCTACCTGGGATACTGAGAGAGATATGTGGGATCAGTATCCGCAGCTATTTTAGCCTTCAGGTACCCCCTTGACCTTGACTTTCGAGAACGAAAGTCCTTTTTAGTAGTGGATGATGTAATGACCCTTCCGGTTATTTCCACGTATACGTTTTCCTTGAACCGTTAGAGCTTGTTGTAGCGGACCCAAGTCACCTAAGGCTCATCAGAACCGGTATTTCAGTGTTGGGCCCATTTGTTTGGTCGCATTATAAGTTTTGAAGTCAAGCAAATAGGCAAAAGTAATCGTAAGATCTTTAACAAATTTCCTGAACTTTGGGTAAAATGTCTAAGGGCTTTTCTCTCAAGATATAAAGAGTTAGTAGTCCCCCAAAATACCAAATGGAATGTCTACGAGTCTAGTTTCCTACGCACAAAACCTCACGTCCAACTGATCTCGGAGTAAAAAGTTATGACTGTTTTACCGCGTACTGTCTGGCAGAAAACGGGTTACGTACCGGGTCGCGAAACGGGTCGGGTTAAACTCGATTTAAGCCTCAACGTCAAGTTTTAAAATGCCATTTCAGTTCCGAAACAGTGATAAAACATAAGGGAGGATCCCGAGAGAATTCTTGAGTATCAAAATCGTGTGTTGGTGAATTACGAACCTGAGCTTAAGAATTTTACTAGCATCGTGCGTGTATTTGAAAATATTTTATTTAAAAGTTGAATTTGGTAAAAATTATATTATTATTGCCTTTTCAAAATATTTTAAAGGTTTATGAAAAATATTTTGTTACGATATAATTGTATATGTATTTATTTTATAAAGTTTTTATTCATTGTAATATTTTAACGGAGATAGTAAATTTAATTATGTTGAAAATTATTATTATAATATAGTAGGTTTTGTTTGAAATAATTTTCTATGAATTATGGTATATTTAAAATATTATATTTATTGTACTACGAATTTATGCAATACCCGAATATATATGAAGCGGAATGAAAATAAGTGTAGTGTAGCCACCTCCACTACACGTGGAGGTGGAGGAAGTGGGCAGCCATTACTAACTTCATTAGGTGGCAGCCATTTGACTAATGTCATGGCTTATACTTGGCTGATTTTTGTCATTTAAATAAGGATTAATTGCAAAGCTAAGTTATGCCTTTCTAAAGTGGCCATTACAGTATATGTCAATACCTATATGTATATACGCATGGTGAAGAGGATTTGGGAGGATCAATGTTTTGATATTTTATTTGATTCTTGAAAAAAAATCAATTATCGACGTCAAGTTATTCAAGCCCGAGTTCAAGTTTGATTTCGTTTCGGAGCTTCTTTTAGGAGAGGTTCGAGTTTGTCATCGGACGACAAGTAGATTACGGTTTATTTTCCCTAGACTCCACATATATAGAATAAAATTATATTAATGGGCATCCTTGGGTTGGTTTATTAGTTTGGTACCACATACCTCGACCGCTTTATTCATGTCCGCCTACTTTTGTTCCTCCGTTGCTTGTAGTGTTTGCCGATATATTTTATTTACCCTTGCGGTCCTGTGAGGCCTTGTTGACTCTGGAACATAGAAGGTGAGATTTTGGGAATGTCCGCGAGTCCCGGGCATAGAATTATCCTTCTAGGCTGGTTATGCTTGCTGAGTAGCTGTGGGCCTGTGCAGGGTCGATAGGTTGATTGTGAGCTGCTGGGCAGCTATTGTGTTTGATCGTACCATTTCCATGCATATAAAGAGGTTTATACATGTTTTACTACGGTTTGGGCTTCGGGCCTACTGGCACCATTTTCTAAACCCTGCATGGCCCGGGGGGCCCATTTTTTATGGAAATAATTTGGAAATGGTTTGATTTAACTTGTGTATATTTTTGGGAAAGAAAGTAAAATTATGTTTAAAATCCTCAGTTTTACGATTATCACTAGACTCGGCAGGGCCGGGGTGCTAGTTGAGTTTTTTTGTTACTTGAGATGATTTTTAGCCTCGGTCGTACCGAGAACCTGAGATTGGTTTTTACTGTTTAGACCCGGTTATTCCCGGGCACGCTTGAAGGGGTTTTTGAGACATTTTCCTACTACTTTAGTCCTAGACAGGGTCTGGGCATTGCATATTCGAGACTGGGTCTCCATCCTGATACCGGACTTGCTTCCGGACGACATGTTCTGATACTGAGTTTTAGTATGGGGTCTGGGACCTCCATGGACCTTGCCATCCGGGCCAGGGGCTACGGGCTGCGTGTGCCGGAGGAGGGGTATACGGTGGAGTAGAGGTATACGGGCAGTGTCCTTCCATGGAACCTACCTGCTGGGCCGGATCGGCGCCGGATCGGCACCGGATCGGCGCCGGAGGAGGTACATACAGAGATACCATGGCACTTGAGATCTTCATGCATCATATCATTCATTGTTTGATGCTCCACCCTTGTTTGTTGTTTGTTGATTGTACGCTTCGGTAGTATGGGATGCCAGAGGGTTTGTTTTCACTTGTTTGTGTTCCTCGGTTGTATGGGCGGCCGGGGGACTGTAGGTAGACTTTTGCTATTTACTTACAGAATTGTTCTCTATTATAGATAAGTATGAGAATTGTATGATTAGTTGAGTTTGATCCATGTCTCTGAGCATGCCTATTATTACTCTTTCTCTCTTCTTCCTACTCTTGAGGTTACCGGTATACCGTCCATTTCGTAAACTTATTTTGTATACACTGTTATTGCAAGGATCCCAGGTGCGTTATTCCTTACTTTCGCCTGTGCCTATGGTGTGTATATTCTTCTTACTAGCCTCATATGTGGTTCTGTTGATTTCCCTCTGGGCTAGTTCCTGTGTACCTTTCGTTGATTTTCTGTGACTGCTTGCTTCTATTCTGTCTGTTACTACGCTTTTATCTTATATGTGCCCAGTCGGCCTATGATACCTACTGGGTACCTTATGCTTCGCATTTGGTGCTCACCCCTACCCCCTGCATCTTTGGGTGCAGATCCTAGCGTGGGCCATCGTCGTTAGATCACTGTGATTCGTGCTTGGAGATCTGTTGGGGACTACTTCAGACTGAGGGTGAGCTCTTGGCGATCGGAGTTAGCTTTAGTTTATCTTTTGCTTCATGTACTCTATTACCATTCAGAGACATCTGTATATATAGTTTTGGTTTATTTGCACTCCATGTATGTAGTTTGGCTCTGTACTATGATACCAGGTCTTGGGGTTTAGTTTAGTTTCCGCATATGTATATATTTATATTCCTTTTATCTGCTCTCTTCGTCTTGTTCCCTTATTTGTTAGATAGTAGCCCATTGCTTACTGTTCTGGGCTACGGGGATTGGTTCACCTACCGGGGGTTGTAGGTGCCATCATGACCGAGAAATGGGGTCGTGACATTTAAATTCGAATTTTTTGCCCTTGCCAGGATTGTTTTTGATATTGTGACCTTGTTGGTCTTGTTTTTATCTTGTTTTGGATGTTGTTCCCTCATCGGGCTTGTTTTATTTTGATATGAATATTGTGCCCTTGTCGGGTTTATTTGTTTGAATATTTGTTTGATTGGTCGCCTTTGTTATTTTCTTATTTCTGTTGGAATTAGTGTAGAGTGATGATTCCCAATAATAGAGCGAGTGATGATATTCTTAAGGGAAATTGTCATTTTGTTAAAGTATTTTTAAGATAGGGGAAGTCTGAGTATCCGTTAGGGTAGATAAAAGTGCTTGTGTGTTCGGGTATATATGTGGTGAATTTTGAGTAGCCATATTGATTTAGATAGATGATTTGGCCCTATGATAGATTGGATAATGTCATTCTTAAGGGCAAACCATCATCTTTTGAGATAATTTTGAACCGTGACTTGTTTGGTACTAATAGAGTTAGTCTCGCATGCGGATTGAGATGAGACATACCCCTCTAAATTTTTTTGTGAAAAGTTGCATGACAAAGAATGATGTTTGTGAAAACCCCTTTAATCTTTTTGTGACTCCTAACTCATTAGCGGTAATAATTGGAATTGTAGAATGTGACTCTATTTGTGCTTGTTTAGGAAGTGAAATTGACCCATCTTGATAATTCACATGTCATATGTGGTGAGATTTTGATGAATAATTCTTGTACTTGTGTGTGTCAACTAGAACTTGCCCGGTTACTCCTTCAATACTAGTCTTGATTGCTTTTGGTTGGAGAAATGATATTATGCGTTCTTTGTAATTTTTGGAAGTCTACTTAGCCATAAAAGCCTACCATTGTACTATATGTATCACTAGTCACCCATCTTGAGCCTAATACCTCTTCTTTTGAAACCTCATTACAAGCCTTAGACCA
Organism: Jaltomata sinuosa; assembly: GCA_003996215.1. NCBI lineage: Eukaryota > Viridiplantae > Streptophyta > Magnoliopsida > Solanales > Solanaceae > Jaltomata > Jaltomata sinuosa. Next base: position 128,871 of record QJPP01003025.1, on the reverse strand, counting down.
TTTTGAAAATAATATCCTCTTTTGAACCTTCCCTCCTTGAACTCTATAAATGCGAATTCGAGGCTAAAAGCCTAAAATTGGGTGTTGATAAAAAGTACCTTGGAGGAGTGCTAAATGAGCTTATCTTGGTTTTTGGATCGAATCCTAAAAGAATTGTCAAAAAGAAGGAAGAATTTGAAAAAGAAAGCAAAGATTAAAGGGAAAGAGGAAATAAAGGAAAGGAAATGAATCCTCCAAGGTGAATAGAATGATAACAATATGGGGCCTCAAATGAAATAAGTGAAATAGTGCTTTTTGTTGCATGAAAATAAAAAGAAATGGCTTGCTTGGATTTGGAATTGAAAAAAGTTGTGTACTGTTCAAGGAGGATGTAGTCACTTTAATACCAAATGCTTATCTTACCCTTTCATAAACCTGTATTACAAGCTTGGAAAAGTCCTTTGAGATCTCCAACCGATTGTTTTTGAGTTAGCGGCGAATGAAAATAAGGGCAAGCTTATGGTTTGATACTTATTAGTACTTGAAAGTCATTGTGAGTGTGAGTGCTTGTGCTTTTGTCCCTTGTGTTACCCTTGTACATAGAGTGTTTTGGGACTTTTATTCTTGTGAGGGCATGTGAATTAGGATAGTTGGTGAAGTTGATAAATTTTTAAAATGAGTCAAATGAGCATATTGAGTAAACAAGTGGTTTTGAGTCACTCCTTGAGGATTGATTATTGTCACTTAATTGTTTTTGTAATCCCATTGCATTCATAAAAAATGGTGTTTTGAATAGAGGGGATTGTTGGATGAAGTTAACATGTGATCGACTAATCATTAGTACCAACCGAAGTCATGCATTTGTGCCTTAAATAAATCTCCGTGAATTATAGTGAAGTCATTGCACTTTTGCTTGTGTCCTTTGGATTAGAGCTTTGAGTTGCTTGAGGACAAGCAATTGTTCAAGTTTGGGGGTTTGATAAGTTGGTAATTTACCAACTTATGTAGCCTTTAAGCTTATAGTTTTGCTATTCTAATGGAGAGAAAAGAGTGCATTTGACATTATTTTCTTGTAGTTTACAGGTGTATGTGATTTAGAAGTTATTGGTGCGGAATCGGATGAAAACAAGTCAAAATAGAGAATTTCTAGAAATCAGGGTAAATTAGCGCGATTGCGCTAGACTGGCACCGATAGCGCTGGGAAATGGTCAAGGCTTGTGCATGATAACGCAGGGATAGTGCGATAGCACAGTATGAAGAAGTGGTCAATGCCAGTCTAGACACGTATTATCGCGTATGGATAGCCTGATAGCACTACATAGTGTAAACCCCTTGAGTGTGATAGCGCTGGCTGCGCCTGAGCGTGAAACTGCGCAGAATTTTCATTTCACACTTGTGGAAACCCCAATCCACATAAAACACTTCTCAGCCATTTTGGAAAGTATCTTTTGCAATTTCACACAACTTTGGCAAACTTAGAGAGCAAGTTCATCACCCTACACCATTGGAGTTAAGAATTGGATGATTTCTATTGTAAAATCTTTAAATTCCTTCCCTCAACTCTTGTTCCAAATTCATAAATTATAGATGTAACTATTGGAATGAGATTTGGGTATTTTATTAGAGATAACAATTTATTTGGGTATTGAATTTTTATCTTGTGCTTTCTCTTGATTAAATTATGTGGGTCTATTGAATCTTTCATACTTTAATTACATAGTTGATGGTTGCAAATATTGTTGTGTTATTGATTGAGAGAGGAGTTCTTCAATTGGGTAAAGGTTCAATAGTGAGGATTTGGGGTTTTCACTCTAGATCAAGGCTAGAAATAGCTTGATTGCAAGAAACTCCCATCTAAGAGTTGGGGCTAGAGATAGTCCAACTTACCTAAGTCTAATTGGTTGGTTTAGTGCTTACTCATGGGGATTCGAGAGAACCGGTGAGGATAAAAGCTTGATTGGTCAAAAGACAATTAAGCGTACCCTTAACCAAGGCTACCTACGCATTAATTGGGTGTATGTCTTGTGAATTGAATTCACATTTCCCAATCCTCCTTTGCTATCCTTGCTTGGTCAAAGCCATTGATCAAACCTATCTTTTATGTGATTTTCTTTTATCCCTTGTTTTAGGTTAAACACCCCCCCAACCGATAACTTTTATTTTTGCTCCTTGAACTTCAATAAATTTCTTTAATTCTTTATTATCTGTGTCGCGATTATATTATTCTCGGTGGGATCGACCCCGACTCCCATCGAGAATATAAATTTGTTCTTCTCTGACGATCGCAATCACCTCTTCTTGGAGAGTGTATTTGAGCGTTATCATACAGTTTGAGCTACACCACCCAGATCATATCTTAACTCCCTAACACCTTTGTCAGTGGACTCTACCTTCTCCAACACTCTCGCAAGCATATTTTGGATCCAAGAACCATCATTTTTCACGTTCCAACCTTTATTCCGATCATTTTGTCTCCCTAAACATTGGTTTCCTCTTTGGGAACTTTCATGGGAACCCTTCTAATAGTTTGCAGCCAATGCTTCCTCACTATTTTCAATCGACTCATCTACGTCTTCTACTAGTTTCACAGCCCCAACAACACTAATGATGTTAAGCATCTCAACTGTGTTGTTTACCACACTCATGGCCAAGAATTCAAGAAGTGTTTTAGAAATTGATAGCTCTCTATCCCATCGTGCACCATTCCTCCTCCATTCCTTAACTTCTTTAACGGAGGTAGCACCCATTACCTGTCACGACCCGATTTCTCGGTCATGATGGCACCTACAACCCCCGGTAGGTGAACCAATCCCTGTAGCCCAGAACAGTTAGTAATGGGCTACTATCTACCAAATAAGATAGTAAAATGAATAAAATAGATAACAGGTATATAAATATATACATATGCGGAACTAAACCAAACCCCAAGACCTGATATCATAGTACAGAGCAAAACTACATACATGGAGTACAAATAAACCAAAACTATATATATACAGATGTCTCTGAATGGTAGTAGAGTACATGAAGCAAAAGATAAACTAAAGCTAAGCTCCGATCGCCAAGAGCTCACCCTCTGCCTGAAGTAGTCTCCAACAGATCTCCAAGCACGAATCACAACGGTCTAGCGGCGATGGCCCACGCTAGGATCTGCACCCAAAAATGCAGGGGGTAGGGGTGAGCACCAAATGCGAAGCATAAGGTACCCAGTAGGTATCATAGGCCGACTGGGCACATATAAGATAAAAGCGCAGTAATAGACAGAATAGAAGCAGGTAGTCACAGAAATCAACGAAAGGTACACAGGAACTAGCCCAGAGGGAAATCAACAGAACCACATGTGAGGCTAGCAAGCAGAATATACACACCAAAGGCACAGGTGAAAGTAAGAAATAACGCACCTGGGGTCCTTGCAATAACAGTGTATATAAAATAAGTTTACGAAATGGACGGTATACCGGTAACCTCAAGGGTAAGAAGAAGAGAGAAAGAGTAATAATAGGCATGCTCAGAGACATGAATCAAACTCAACTAATCATACCAATCTCATACTTATCCATAATAGAGAACAATTCTGTAAGTAAAAAGCAAAAGTCTACCTACAGTCCCCGGCCGCCCATACAACCGAGGAACACAAACAAGTGAAAACAAACCCTCCGGCATCCCATACTACCGGAGCGTACAATCAGCAAACAGCAAACAAGGGTGGAACCTCGAGCCATGAATGATATGATGCATGAAGATCTCAAGTGCCATAGTATCTCTGTATGTACCTCCGCCGGCGCCGATCCGGCCCAGCAGGTAGGTTCCATGGAAGGACTCTGCCCGTATACCTCTACTCCACCGTATACCCCTCTTCCGGCACACGCAGCCCGTAGCCCCTGGCCCGGATAGCCAGGTCCATGGAGGTCCCAGACCCCATACTAAATCTCAGTATCAGAACATGTATCAAGATAGAGACCCAGTCTCGATATCAAGATAGAGACCCAGTCTCGAATATGCATGCCCAGACCCTGTCCAGGACTAAAAATAGTAGGAAAATATCTCAAAAAACCCCTCCAAGGGTGCCCGGGCGTAGCCGGGTCTAAACAGTAAAAAGTCATCTCAGGTGCTCGGTCCGACCGAGGCTAAAAATCATCTCAAGTAACAAGAAAACTCAACTAGCACCCCGGCCCTGTCGAGTCTAGCGATAATCGTAAAACTAATGATTTTAAACATAATTTTACTTTCTTGCCAAAAAATCTCCACAAGTGAAATCAACCATTTCCAAATCATTTCCATAAAAAATGGGCCCCCCGGGCCATGCAAGGTTTAGAAAACAGTGCCAGTAGGCCCGAAGCCAAAATCACAGTAAAACACGGATAAAACCTCTTTATATGCATGGAAATGGTATGATCACACACAATAGCTGCCCCGCAGCTCATAATCAACCTATCGACCCTGCACAGGCCCACAGCTACTCAGCAAGCATAACCAGCCTAGAAGGATAATTCTATGCCCGGGACTCGCGGACATTCCAAAAATCCCACCTTCTATGTTCCAGAGTCAACAAGGCCTCACAGGACCACAAGGGTAAATAAAATGTATCCGCAAATACTACAAGCAACGGAGGAATAAAAATAGGCGGACATGAATAAAGCGGTCGAGGTCTGTGGTACCAACCTAATAAACCAACCCAAGGATGCCCATTAATACAATTTTATTTTATATATACGGAGTCTAGGGAAAATAAACCGTAACCTACCTGTCGTCCGACGACAAGCTGCTAGAACAACGATGTCCAAGCTCGAACCACTCCGAGAAAATCCAAAACCAAATCGGAATCGGATTCGGATTTGGGACGGAATAACTTGACGTAGATAATTGATTTACTTTACCAAATATATTTTCCTCACAACAAAACCTCTCACGTGAATGAGTAATGCTTATGCAGCAGCCATGACTTAATAGCAATGCTTAGGCAGCAATTTAGAATTATTGATTTCATGTATTGTGTAATACAATTCAGTGGAATTGCATAGTAATGCATATATATACCACTCCAGCAAAGTCCAAAAGGGTGGCTCCCTTAATACAATTAATGCATACCATTTAATCATATGCTGCCACATAGATGATGATAATAAGTGATGACCCTCCCTCCACTTCCACGTGGAAGTGGAGGTGTCATCCCTTCCACTTTAAGTTATCCCATTATTTATATAATCGGGTATTGCATAAATTCGTGGTATAATAAATATAATATTTTAAATATACCATAATTAATAGAAAATCATTTCCAACAAAACCAACTACATTATAATAATAATTTTTAACATAATTAAATTTACTATCTCCGTTAAAATAATACAATGTATAAAAACTTTATAAAATAAATACATATACAATTATATCGTAACAAAATATTTTTCATAAACCTTTGAAATATTTTGAAAAGGCAATAATAATATAATTTTTACCAAATTCAACTTTTAAATAAACTACTTTCAAATACACGCACGATGCTAATAAAATCTTAAGTTTAGACTCGTAACTCACCAACGCACGATTTCGATATTCAAGAATTCTCTCGGGAACCTCCCTTATATTTTATCACTGTTTCGGAACTGAAATGGCATTTTAAAACGTGAAATTGAGGCTTAAATCGAGTTTAACCCGACCCGGTTCGCGACCCGGTTCGCAACCCGTTTTCTGCCAGATAGTCCGCGATAAAACAGTCATAACTCTTCACTCCGAGATCAGTTGGACGTGAGGTTTTGTGCGTTGGAAACTAGACTCGTAGACCTTCGATTTGGTATTTCGGGGGACTTCTAACTCTTTATATATTGGGAGAAAAGCTCCGAGACATTTGACCCAAAGTTCAGGAAATTTGTTAACGTACTTACTATAACTTTTGTCGATTTGCTTGACTTCAACTTAAACGTGGAAATGACCGGAAGGGTCATTACATTACCCCATCGGCTCCCCACATATTCCACTTACCACCTACTAAGTTTAACCTCTCAAAAGCATATAGGCCGAGTAAAAAGTACTGGGCGGTGGTGCTTGAGGGATTTGTGCATACAACCTGTTTAAACAACCAAAGACATCAAACAAAGTAAAAAGCAAACAAAAACTCACAAAGTGATTTCAATAGTCAATCAAAAAGGCTACTCAAACACAATTCCTCAGCAACGAAGCTATTTTTTATAACTCTCAAGTAACACTCTCCATTATGGAGGTGAAGGTGATCGTTAAGCAAAATAAAATTTATAAACCCGACGGGAGTCGGGGTCGATCCCACAGGGAATTGTAGAGTTGCCTAATGGATTGTCGTTTATCAATCGCCAATAGAGTTAATGTTTAAACAACAATAAAAGTAAAAAGGGGGAATCAGGGAATTGGAAATTCAGTCATAAATTCAATTCCAAACAAAACGGTAACGTAAACACGGGATGGTATCAAGAGAGAATATAACTAGGGGTATGTTTTCGATGGGACTTAAGCATGGGCTAAGGTACTTTCTTAGTTGCACAAATTCTTGTTAAACGACATGGGTAGCATTGGTTTTAATTATAAATGTCAATCTTTCAATCCAACAATCATATTTTCGATGGTCTTTGTTCAAGCACCATGGTTTTATAATTAACCAACCTATATATGCTTGGGGAAGTCATACTATCTCTAGCTTATACTCTTAAATGTGTGTTTCCGGCAAATTGAGCTATTTCTAGCCTCAATCTAAGTGGAATCCCAAGTACCCACTAGTGAATTCTCATCCAAAATTATGAACCCCATTCTCAAGCAAGAACACAATCAACTAATCTTAATCAGTGTTTGCTACCATTAGTTTTAGAGTTAAAACATGGAGAATTCACTAGACCCATATCAATTTAGCAATTATAAGCATAATTAAGCAAGACTCATACCCAATTTCAAACACTCATCATCAACACACCCCTAGACAGGGGGATTAGATACTCATGCTAAAGCAAATAGAGAAGATATTGAAGGGGTAATTCAATTTCCCTTTCATTAAAAGAGCCAATAACCAATATCCAAGCTCAATTTACAAGTCCAAAGTTAAAGATGGAGAGAATTGAGTGGAACCCTCGATCTTGCCTTGGGAGAGAAAACTTGTTCAACAATGTTCCAAAAACTTAAAAACTATGCAAAACTATGAAAAACTATGTCTAAATTAGATTTTAGAAAGTTCCCAAATTGTCATATAAAAGTGCACAAAATTACCCCTCAGTAGTTGTGTGTCGTTACGTGCATTTCACACGTCTTTTTATACATGTCGCACATCTCTAAATCAGTGAACCAATGACTAGGCTCACTCTTTGAGTGTCATGCAAAGTGGGGTGCAGACCGCACCATGTATTGTACGCGTCACACGGAGGCCACACCCATTAACAGATTCTTCTTCTTCTTTTTAGCCTCATGTGGAGGGATGTACGGGATGCACCAAGCATAGTGCGTATCACACAACAGCTGCACCTCTTAGCAAAATATTCATTTCCCTTGATCACTTCAAACATCAACACCGTTTGGGCTCTTTTGGGTCCAATTCCTTGTTTTCTACTCTTGACCAAGAGAACCTACATTCACATCAATAAAGGTCATAATAAACTCTAAATCTTATAAAACATAGCAATAATTCATGATTAAAGGCTACATAAGTTAGAAGATTACCAACTTATTACTGTGCACTCACACTCTATTGCATTCGAATGGCTTGAAGAAAGAATGGTATGGCTCACCTCTTAATTCGAATCTAGGCAAGTCAAAAGAGATGAAGAAATCTGTGAGCTAAGGGGCCAATCAGATAACATCAAAAGGACCACTCCAACCGAAAATATGCTTACAAAAAAGAGGACTATGGGCAATGGTCTAACAAGAAACAAAGAGCAACCGAACAACATAGCCAAGGTGTTCAAACCTTTTCCCAAATGTCCACCTCCCTTTCCACAACAATTATTGCAATTAAAGAAAAAGGAGCAACCGGGAGGATTTGACTCCATGTTGAGAAAAATCAACATCAACACCCCATCAAGTGATGCTTTTAACAAAATGCCCGAGTATGCTAAGTTTGTGTAAGATATGTGCACTACAAACAACTTCGGGGATTATGGGGTCATTCATATATCTCCCCAAAGTAGTGCAATACTATCGGGGACGTTCGTTATTGATGAGGTAACTCCTGGTGTTTTTACCTTTTGCGATGCAAAGGGAGTGCATAAATTTATAAGATTTGTGTGCGATGAGAATGGGACTGTGAATTTGATGGCGCTCACCATTTTTAAAAGGCTGGAGCTTGGCCAAACTAGAATCCCAAATATAAAGTTTCTCATGGCAGATCGATCAATGAAATACCCCGTGGGGATTGGATGCAATATTTTAGTGAAGGTAGGTTGGCTTGTGTACCCCATGGACTTTGTTATGCTTGGTTGCAATGGGTCTTTGAGATACCAATTATTTTGGGGCAGCAATGTCTAAAAACATTGCGCATATTGAGCAAAATAGAATCGGGAGAATTCAAATTTTCCGTGAATGAGGAAGAGGCAAACTTAGATTTGTGTAGGTCCATGAAATTACCGAATTATTTCTGAATGGCCTTTTCAATTAGCAAGATTGAAGAAAGTGTTGGACTACACGTAAAAGAGGGATTTATGGTGGAAGCATTGGAGGCAGTGTTGTTAAACTCGGATCGAGAGGGTATAGAAGAATATGATGAGATATGTTGTGCTTTAGTAGGGATGGAACCTTACTCATACCCGACAAAAAAACTTTATCTTGACTTAAAGAATAGACAAACAACTCCCTCCAAACCCTCTATCGCCACCCATTTTGGAGCTCAAACCCTTGCCCTCACATTTGAAGTGTGCCTACTTGGGAGCTAATGAAACCTCGTCGGTCATTATTTCAGCCAAGTTGAATGACAAACTAGTTGATGCATTACTCAGGGTGTTGAAGAAACATATTCGTGCCCTTGGGTGGACTGTTACTGACATAATTGGCATACCCTTGGTAATATGCACACAAAAGATCAATCTTCAAGAAGACTGCACACCATCGACTGAACATCAAAGACAACTGAATCCACCAATGCAAGAGGTGTTCAAGAAGGAAATAATAAAGTGGTTAGATGCGGGAGTGGTCTTCTCAATCATCTGATAGTACTTGGGTCACCTCAGTCCAATGTGTGCCAAAAATTAGGGAATTACTGTTGTTACAAATGAAAAAGAAGAGATGATAGCATGAGACCGGTAACTGGATGGCGAGTATGCATGGATTACCAAAAGTTGAATTCTTTGACTGAGAAGGATCATTTCTCCCTCCCTTTCATCGACCAAATTCTTGATAGATTGGCAAGTTGTGGCTTCTATTGTTTCCTTGATGGATATTCTGGAAACAATCAAATCTCTATTTATCTAAAAGACCAGGAGAAGATAACTTTTACATGCCCTTATGCGATGTTCGCATCTAAAACGAAGCCTTTTATCTTATGCAATGCCCCATCAACGTTCTAGATGTATGATGTCCATTTTCTCTAACATGGTTGAAGATATTTTGGTGATATTTATGGATGATTTTTTGGTGTTGGGGACGAGTTTGATGATTGTCTGGTGCATTTAGAAGAAGTAATCAAATGATGCAAGGAAACTTACTTGGTTCTGAACTGGGGAAAATGCCATTTTATGGTCAAAGCTGGAATAGTATTGGGTCACAAAATATCCGAAAAACCAAAAATTAAGGTCATCTCCAAGCTACCTACACCAAAGACCATGAAGGGGATATGAAGTTTCCTAGTCCATGCTGGCTTTTATAGGCGCTTCATCAAAGATTTTTTGAAGGTGGCTTATCCCTTGTGTAAGTTGCTTGAAAAAGAAGCCAAGTCTGACATTGATAGTAATTTCATGATAGCATTCCTCATATTGAAAGAGAAGTTATCATCAACCCCCATGATTATTGTACCGTATTGGTCAAAGCCATTCAAGCTTATGTGTGACACCATTGGCGTGGCTTTGGGGGTTGTACTTGGTCAACTAAAGGAGAAACTCTTCCACCCAATCTATTATGCAAGCAAAACATTAAATATAACCCAAACAAATTACACTATGACAGAGCAAGAGTTGTTGGTTGTGGTGTTTTCCTTTGAAAAATTCCGAGCATACCTTTTGGGACTAATGTTGTTGTTCATATGGACCATGCAGCGATTAGGTACTTGATGACAAAGAAAGATGTCAAGTCCTAGTTAATCCGTTAGGTCTTGTTACTCCAAAAATTCGATTTTGAAGTAAAGGATCGAAGGGGGTTTGAAAATCAAGTGGCTCGTCACTTTTCGAGACTAGAAGAAAAGGGAAGGCCCATAGGAGAGATTGAGATAAATGATTTGTTCCCCAACGAGTTGTGTTCTAAATACAACAAACTTCAAAATCAATACACTTCTATTCTTCTGCCTTCAAAAGTTCTCCATAAGATTGATTACTTTGACTTGTATCCATTCAACCAAACTCAATATTGAAAAATGGTTGGACTGAGATTTGAGTTACTCCACTCTCAAATTTGCCTCATTTATGACATCATCACTTTCGAATGAACTTGAGTCTTTCAAAATGAAACATTGAAGTTTGCTTTGCAACTCTAGTATCATTCTTTTGATTTTGACATCTTGATTAATGTGTGGGATGGTTGGTTGCCACAACACCTTTAATTTATGAGAGTCCAATGTGTCATCTTCTTCAATGGAAAAAAACTCAAAACTACTATCCACGACCATACATGTTTCAATATGAGTATTCAATTCGGTATTAATATTCCGTATAGCAATTTCAAGTAGCTCCTCTTTTTGACTTCTTTTATCATGCCTTATGAGAAATTTCTCCAACATTGGAAGAATTCTTTTACGTTGTTCTCCATAGGCTTCAAGTTAGTTGGCTTGGTCCAACTACAATTCTCGGCTCACGATTTTCGTCTAAGTTAATTTTTTACTCATGTTAGGGCTCAAACACAACTGGCTCAGAGTCTTAGACTCACTTATGGGAAATTCCATATTTAGAAAATCTTCATCATCATCCCCAAAGTGAATTTGATTGAGCCAAAGGTTTGAGACATTTTCATAATTTTCATCTCTCAAAAACGTTTTGGTTTCATTACATGGAGGACTAGAGAATTCTTCTTCAACTTTTTGCTTCTCTACTTCAAGCGTGCTACCTCTTTAACCCCACAACTTTCATTGTGATTAAAAAAAATTTGTGGATCATTTATTAGTCTTGGACGCTCTCCTTCACCAAGTTTTTCGGAAGGAGTAGACAAATCTTCTATGGATTGTTTAGCACGATTTTCCTCTTATTCCTCCTTAGCATTTATATTCCAGAAGTCTTGAAACATTGCTTCTATCCGCTAGAGTTGGGCTTTCGTTCTTGTTTCTCAAATAAGTCTTACAACATTGCCTCTATTCTCTTGATATTGGCACTTTCTTAATCACATGTCAAGTTATGATTCATATCATGATCACAAGAACCACTAGCACCATTGTTAGCATAAAAGGGGGATAGGGCATGACGATTATGACAATCACTCTAATGCCCATATTGACCACCACATAAATAGCAATCAGACCCATCATAGGATTTAGAAGGTGAATACCTCCCTCTCCTAGGGCTAATTTGACAATCCCTCCAAAATTGGGGTCCTCCATAATATTAACATGGGTCATTAAAATAAGGGTTGTTACTACCAAACCAATGAGCCTTTAGAACATATTTAGATGCTATAGAATTACAAAAAACAAAAATAAAGGCTAATTAAAATAAAAACAAATATTCATAAATTTGAACTAGAGTAGTAAACTCAAATTCTAAACTAACTCAATATGCTAAATGGTTCCCCGGCAGCAAGACCATTTTCATTGATGTTCAACAGTGCTCTCCCGAGAGAGGTGGTAATGATCACCAAGCAAAATAATAAGTAACCCAATTAATGTTGAGGTCGAATCCACGGAGAACAATATAAAGGCAATTGAGAAAATAAAGAATTAAAGCAACTTATTAAAGTTCAAGGAGCAAAAAGATGTAAAATTATTAGGGGTTTTTTTTAAAATAGAGAATTGCAATATAACGATCGGTTTACCACACCAACGACCTATTCGATACAAGTATAGCAAGGGAGACTCGGGAATGTGAATTAATTCAAATCCATAAGATTCATTACAAATTAATCAACTACTTACTAGATAATCATGAATCAATTAAAATAAGCCTTTGAATCTCAAGTATCCACCAATATCTCTCGATAATTGGTGAAGATTTCTCAACTATTTCATTCGAATCTAGCTTAAGTGTTAAATATATTCCAATTATGGCAACACTAGAATTTAACTATTTCTATCACAAATCCTTAAAGTGAGGTTTATGGCCTCAAGTTAGTGCTAACTAACCTTTTCACAAAATTGATTCACTCTTTCAAGACTAATAAAAAAAAAAGGCAAGTCCAAGGGTTGATCACTCCCTTTAAAATCGATTCAAGATCAAGATTAATTAGATTATCAAAGACCCAATTCATAAACTAGAAAATATTTAATTAATTATAAAAGAAAAAGATAACAATTCAAACCCATATTTTTTATCTCTAATATAATATCCAAAACTCAAATCAACAACTACAACTATACTTTTAGCAATAAAAAACAAGAGTTGAAGAAAGGAACTATGAATTTTATAAAAAAGGAATCCTATTTCACTCCAATGGTGTAGGGTGTTGAACTTGCTCTCCAAGCTCAAAAAGATAGGTCTCTCAATGGCTAAGGAATCAATAATCCTCCATGTTTATTTCCTAAAATGGTTGGGAGGCATTTTATATGGATTGGGGTTTCAAAAAGTGTGAAATAACCAATGTTGACATGATTGGAACTCGTCAGTCGCACCTGTAGAACTGTGACCGCAGGTGCGTGGCTGATGTGGCGTAAAATTAACCACAGATGTAGACAAGGCTGATGTCAGCATCAGTTGCAGGTGCAATAGACTATACCGCAAGTGTCGAGCCACAGTGGCAGCTTCCCTAGCGCAGGTGCGCTATCAGCAAAATAGTGCTCAAGCCGCTGGTTTGGCCCCTGCTACGTAACTGCAGGACCTCTGTTGTGCCCTATTGCATGTAAAGGCAGTGGACCTGGCAGCTTACAGTGCTGCTCTTCTCCTTTTCTCTCTACTTTAGTTCCTTTTGTCCAAATTGCTCCACATTCTCCATATAAATAAGAATCACCTAAAATATAACCAAAATATGCCATAAGTAGTCTCATATCACCATTAGAAGATGCAAAAGCATAGGAAAAAAGATGTAAATAAGTGGTAAATTCACCACTTATCATTTTACAAACCATGGAAACCTGGGACAATTCTTAAGCTTTCTTAACCTCTAGTCTACGGGTAAGACTACGGTCCATCCTTTAGGACCATGGACCATACACTCATCTATGGTTTTACTCTGAGATTTGGTGTCCATCAAAATAATTTCTACGATTGTAATCTATGAACCATCGATTGGAACTACAAACCATCTTGACATTTGGACTTTGATCTGAGATTTTTAGGGTCTTCTGAACTAGGTTCTATGAAAGGGAATTATGGTGCGTGCAATGAGTTGATAGGTCACCAACTAAATTGTGGTTATGCACTCAAAATTTCACCTCTTTGATGATGGTTCTATGATTGAAAGGATGGACCATCCTTTGAAAGGCTGAACCTTCAAGTCATTCGTACAAACTTAGGAGGACAAGACTTTGAAAAGTGCTTCTACGATTCACTGTACGGATTATAGAATTGAATTACAGACGGTAGAGTCGAGTATAGACTCTGAAATAGTGTTGGAATTTCTTGTAAGTGTTATAAAACATCAGTTCAGAACTCGAGGAATTATAATATCTCTCCCTTGGAATTATTCATACTCGTATGAAGGTCTATAAGTGTGAATAAAACACAAAAAGACATCATAATAGCTAATAAGGTCACAACCACACATCAGGAGACCCAAAGCACGAACATAAGCATAGAAACTAAAATGCTCTAATGAAAAGCAATGTTATTGAATCTAAAGTAAATTTTTTTTGTTATCTTTGCTTTCTACTTCTTGAGTATCGAACAAATAAGGATACTTAGTCTTCATATCTTCATCGTCCTCCCATGTGGTTTCTTCAAAAAACTGATTCCTCTAAAGAACCTTCATCGATGCTACCTCTTTGGTTCTCAGCTTGTTAACCTGACAGTCAAGAATCTTCCCAGGGACTTTTTAATATAATAAATTATCGTTCACTCCAACATCAACAGTTAGGATAATGTATGAAGGATCACCAACACACTTCTTTAGCATAAAGAAATGGAACACAAGATGTACTGTTGCTAACTCCATAGGTAAATCCAGTTCATAAGCTACATTACTAATTCTGTTCAGAATACTATATGGACCAATATATTAGGGACTAAGTTTCCCTTTCCTACCAAACCACATACCATCCTTCATGGTTGAGACCTTTAAGTAGACCCAATCATCAATAGTAAATTCCAACTCTCTTTGTATCACATCTGAGTAAGATTTTTGGCAACCCTAAGCAGTCTTCAACTACTTCTTGATGAGCCTAACCTTTTCCAAAGCTTGGTGAACCAAGTATTTCCCTATCAAAGGTGCTTCACTACCTCAAACCAACCAATAGGAGACCTACATCTTTGCCCATAAAAGGCCTCAAATGGTTCCATCTGAATACAAGAGTGGTAACTATTATATAAGAAAACCCAATAACAGTAAGGTGATCATTACAATTACCTTTGAAGTTTATATTGTAGGCCCTTAGCATATCCTCAAGTGTTTGAATGGTATGCTCTGCCTTCCCATCTATTTGCAGATGAAAGAATGTGGTCAATCTACCTTTGTGCCCAAGCATTACTGGAATGACTTCTAAAACTGAGCTGTGAACTAGGCACCCCTATCTGAGATTATAAACAAAGGAACTCTATGAAGCCTAACTATATCCTGGATATACATTCTAGCATAATCCTTTGTAGTGTGTCATTTTAATAGCCAAAAGCTGAGTTGGTTTAGTCATTCAATCCACTATCACTCAAATTGGGTCATGTTGGCTACACGTCCATGACAATCCTACTATAAAATACATATTTATTACTTCCTATGTCCACTCTGGAATGCCAATATCTTGAGTCATACCACCGGGTCTTTGGTGCTCAACCTTGACATATTGGCAGTTGGGATACTTAGTCACAAACTTTGCAATAATTCTCTGCATATTATTCCACCAGTACACAACCTTCAAATCATGGTATATTTTGGTGGTTCCTTTATGAAAATGTACTATCTATAACTATGCACTTCGGCCATAATCATCTATGATTATCAACACCAGGCACACCCAATCTACCGTGATATCTTAAGACTCTATATCCCCTTAGTTCAGAAGCCATAAACTTCTATGAAATGATTTCTTCGTTTAACTAAAGCAGAAATGGATGATCATACAACTTTGTCTTTAATTTAAGCACTAACTATGATTTTGATCCATTACAAACCACTACTTCTCTGTCTTCAAAGTTAACAAGGTAAACTCCTAAATAGGCATGTCGATGGACATCTTTTGCAAGCTCTTTCTTACCCATTTTACATGTATATTACTCCCCATAGATAACCTGCTAAGAACATCACCAACTACATTTGCTTTTCCTGGGTGGTAAAGCACACTCATATAATAATCTTTGAGAAACTCAAGCAATGTCTAATGCCTAACGTTCAACTCTCTCTGATTTAAAACATACTGGAGGCTTTTTGTGATCTGTGAAGATATCCACATGCATGACAAAGTTAGTGACACCATATCTTTAAAGACAAAACAACTACAACCAACTCAAGATCGCGAGTTGGGTAATTCTTCTCATGTACATTAAGTTAACCAGAAACGTGGGCTATGACCTTACCATGCTGCATCAAAACACAACCAAGGCCTATTCTTGAAGCGTCATATTATACCACAAAACAATATGTTCCCTCTGGTATAGAAAATACTAGATAAGAAGTCAAACTAGTTTTAAACTTTTTGAAGCTTTTCTCACAACCTTTCTACCACTGAAATGTTGTTTTCTTCTAAGTTAACTTTGTCAATAAGTAGTCCATGGATAAGAAACTTTTTAAAAATCTAAGGTAATAGCTATCAGATAAATGCTCAAACGTACTTTCCAAAGATAGAGGTAACGACAATCGTCAAATAAAACACATTTATAAGTACCCAATGGGTGTCGGGGTCATACCCACAGAGATTTGGAAATAGCACAATGATAATTGTATTGAAACGACTTCACTAAGAGAGCAAATTCTCGAAAACAAAAAAATAAAGGATTGGGGGAATAGGGATTATGTCACAACAATCTCAATTCATAAAAAAGCAAGAAAGTAAAACGGGTGTACAAATTTGAGTAGACGACTAGGGATGTGCATCTAATGGGACTCTAATATGGGATAGGGTAATTGCTTATTCTCGATCATTAACATAGGTAGCCTTGGTCATGAGTATGGATTGTTTATCTCTCAATCAACAACCATATATCTGACAATCTCGGTTAAAGCACTATTGGTTTCACAACAAACAACCAAGATCAAGCTTAGAGAGGTCATACTATCTCTAGCTTAGACCCTTAAATATGTGATTCCTTTGATATGATCTATCTTTAGCCTCAATCTAGGTGGAAGACCAAGTTACCACTAGTAATTTCACATCCGAAATAATGAAATTCTCTCTCAAGCAATAACATAGCCAAGTAAGGAAAATCAATGTTTGCAACCACCAATTTTAGGATTAAAACTTGGTAAAACTACTAGATTCATGTCAAATAAGCAATTATAAGCAAGAATTAGCAACACCCACACCCATTTGTCAAGCACCCATTCTCAACACATCCCTATACAAATGAAAATAGCCACTCATACTAAGAGAAAGAGACATACCAATTTTTATGTCAAATTCCTCTTCATTCAAATGTAGTCTCAAGTTCTAAGATCAGTTTTTGTACAGAAATGGTTAACCAAGATTTGGAAGAGAAAATGGATTTAAAACCCTCTTCTTCTTGGAGAGGAAAACTTGTTCTCAGAGCTAAAATTACTTGGAAAATA
Organism: Jaltomata sinuosa; assembly: GCA_003996215.1. Classification (NCBI taxonomy): domain Eukaryota; kingdom Viridiplantae; phylum Streptophyta; class Magnoliopsida; order Solanales; family Solanaceae; genus Jaltomata; species Jaltomata sinuosa. The sequence goes on along the minus strand of QJPP01003025.1, from coordinate 111,747 downwards.
TTCAGAGTTGAAAAGATATTCTTACAATTGTGCCTATTGACTTTTTATGCATTCCCAAAACGTCACTAATTTTCTGGAAAAAATTGCCCTTTGAGTGGTGTGCGATGCGACAAGTGGTTCGCACGTCATGATGTGCGCTTCACACACCATCTTCAGTTTGACCAGTTACTTCAGCTAATTTTGAGGCCGCGTGCGAAGGAGGTACAGTTTGCACCATGAGTTGCGTGTGTCATAAAGTGACCGTACCTCTTAGCTGATTCTTCAGTGAATATTTTGGTTCCATGCGGTGTAGGTGCGTTCCGCACCACAGCTTGTGCCTGTCACAAAGGCACTGCATCTTGAGTCAGAATCTCCATCTTTTTTTATCAGTTCACACTTCACTCCTTTTAAGCTCTTTAGGGGTTAATCTCCTTGTTTTCCATCTTTGATCACAAGTACCTGCATAGACATCAATAAAGGCCATAAGAACCTCTAAATCTATTCAAAACATAGAAATAATTCATGGATAAAGGCTCAATAAGTTGGTAGATTAGCAACTTATTACCGTTTAAGCCAAAGAATCTTTTGATATCTATCGGGGTAGTGGGTATAGGCCAACTCGTTACCGCTTCTATCTTTTAAGAGTAAACTTTAGTGCCATCACTAGACACAAAATGATCAAAGAATGTTACAGATTTCAACTAGAATTCATACTTAGATAATTTAGCATACAAATCGCAGTCCTTCAGCGTCTGTAGCAAAATTCTAAGGTGTTTAACATGCTCTCCCTCACTATGGGTGTATACCAAGATGTTATCTAGGAAGACAATCACAAGCATATCGAGATTCTTCTCGAATAATCTATTCATAATATCCATAAAGGTTGCAGGAGAATTGGTTTGGACAAAATGCATGATAAGAAATTCATAGTGGCCATACCGAGTACAGAACAAAGTATTAGAAATGTCACATTCTTGAACTTTCAACTGATGATAACAAGATCTAAGGTCAATCTTTGAGGAAAATAAGGCACCTGAAAGTTGGTCGAATAGGTCATCAATTGTAGAAAAGGGATACTTGTTCTTAATGTTGACCTTGTTTAACTGGCGATAATCTATGCTCCTTCTAAGATATCCATCGTTCTTATGCACAAAATGAACTGAGGAACCTCATAATGATACACTTGGTCTAATAAAACCCTTATCTAGATGTAACAACTCAGGAAATTCTAAGCCTAGAACTAGCCTAAGACAATCAAAAAGTGAAACTTTCCAAGTCAGAACAGAAACCACAAACGGTTTCCATGGACCATAGAAACTGTGGAAAGGACAATGGGTCATGGATAGCCTCCAATAAATCAAACTTGCATACCCATCCTATAGGTCTGAAACCACTAAAAGCTTTCACAGTTCATAGATCAGACCACGATCCTTTATTTGCCCCTCATATAAATCAGACCTAAGGATCATCAGTCCCTCAGGAACCATGGACAGGTTCTATGAGCTGTTAATGGTTCCACGGGCTGTGAACCTCATCCATGGAAATCATACCCATAGCTTGAAAAAAAAGGCCTATGAACAATGATAGGGTTCTACGAGCAATAGAAGCATCCACGAGCCGTGTTTCCTACCCTTGGAACTCAGGTCGCAAATTTTTCAGCAGTCTTCTAATTTAATTTTCATGGGTATTCTAGAATTTTACTATCCCTTTTAAAAGCTAAGCTATGATGTTTTACTAAGACTAAGACTAATTTTAATCCTAAAACTACCCAAACCCCTCATTCCAACATATTACAATTAATACTTTTAGTAGAATAGGAGAAAAAGAAGCATTCCTTTCTTCTCAAGAATAAACATAAGGGTTTTTCAAATTCAGACTCAAACTGAAGCATTCTTCTTAGGATTCTACTCTCAGGTATGTGGGATTTCATCAGTGGGTTCCTTTCACCCATTGGGTCCCTAGATTAACTCAGGTTATTCAGTTTTAGCTTAGATTTCAGAACCTAAGGTTCCCAAGATTTTAGGCAAATTCTTTGGTATTTCAGTTTCCTTATTATAATTGAATCTTTATTTTATGATTTTAGAAGTATAGCACTATTATGTTCTCAGAACCTTCAATTCATCTCTATGTGGTATCATCCTTGAATTTTTAATTATATGTATGAACTCCATATGTCAATCAGATTCCAGAATTTTTAAGAGTAGTTAAATTCATTAGGATACTGGGTTATGAACACCTAATCAATTTTAGGTCCATGCATTTTAGTAAGATATTCAGTAGGTCAGAACTCCGTGATTTGAATGCTCTCTGTTTCAGTATTTTGTCCATTCTCAGAAAAATTAGTATTTGAGCTATCCAGTATGTTAGTTTATCTGTTAATTTGCTTATTCAGTTAGGAGTTAACTTGGGACTGAGTGGACGAGGGGATAATGTCTCACCCATTAGTTTTTGCTGAGACCTTTAGTAGAAGTCCCTAAGTCCCAGAACTGCAGTGCCACTGTAAGTCCTAAAGGGGTCACCCGTAAGTTTAGGCTGACGCCCTAGTCCCTTGGTGGAAATCGGATTAGTGGATCCACGCCAGAAAATCTGTGTGCCCTTGTCAATGTATGAACACCCTCCCAGCCAGGGTTACAGGTTGGCCCCATAGTTTTCTAAGCTTGGGCTACATCGGTTATCAGTAGAACCCACAATTCAGATCCAATGTTGCATTGACCATGTGTTTAGTTAATTAGTCATACAATTGTATGTTTAATACTTGGTCATTGCATCAGTTATCTTTCAATCTCATGTTTCAGCTTATTTTTCATGTTCATATTATCTTGTCATATTAAGAATATATATATACGTATATATCCCACATTCTCAGTATATTCCAAGTATTGATGCATACTTTTGTGTTACATCTTATTATGATGTAGGTTCAGGTGCTGAGCATCCAGACCGCGCTTAGTGCGATTCTCCAGTCCTTTCATAAACTCAGTTGGTGACTCCTCATACTTCAAGGATGGGATTTATGATTTCTTTATTTCAGCCTTATTTATAAAATTCAGACTTTGCAATTATCTGGGTGCTTGTCCTCGTAACTCATCTCAGACAGAGGCTTTCTAACACAGAGTTAGTTTTCATCTTATACAACTAGACCTTATATATATTCAGATGCTTCATCATAGATAATATTTAATCAAATGCTTCGTTATGCCAGACAATGGGTTAGCTTGGGGTCACTTGTGGCTCTATGAATCGTGTTGTATCTAGAAGGTAGCCTCGGGGTGTGACAAACTTGGTATAGAGCATCATGTACAAGAGTCCTAGGATGTCTGAAATCCATGTCAAGTAGAGTCTTTTTCATGGGTGTGAAGCACGCCACACTTATGGGAGAGAGACTACGAGATGTTTTTAAGAAAACTTCCCTTTTTTCCATTCTATATCATGCGATAGAGTATGTAATATATTTAATCTCCTACTAACTCATGCCCTATGACATATAGAAAAATGCCTCCTAAAAGAGCTAATTGAAGGAGAAATGGGAATCAAAACAGAAATCAGTAAGCACCACCAGTTCTGGTAGACCCTTTGAACGAACATGTCACTTATGTTGAGTTCAGAGCTTCTTTCCACATGATAGCTTAGACCATGATTGCTCATGTGAACCAGCAGGCTGTGGAACCAGTTAACCCATAGAATAGCGCAGCATCATCTAGAGCCTGAGACTTCACTCGGATGAATCCTCCAAAGTTCCATAGTTCCAAGGCTTAGGAGGATCTACAGGAGTTCCTGGATGACATCCAGAAGGTCACAGAGATTATGGGTGTCACTCCAGTTGAGAGTGTAGTTGTTTCTTATTAGTTGAAAGGAGTGTCTCATATCTGGTACAAGTAGTGGAAGGAAGCTAGGGGTATAGACGTAGGCCCGGTTGATTGGGATCAGTTTAGGACTACTTTTCTGGATAGGTTCTTTCCAGTTGAACTCAGGAAAGCCAAGGTTCATGAGTTCATAAACTTGAGGCAAGGGGACATGACAGTGAAGGAGTATTCTCTCAAGTTTACTAAGCTGTCAACGTATGCTCCGACAAAAGTAGCCAACTCAAGAGCCTGTATGAGTAAGTTTATGTCAGGTGTTTCTAATGATGTGGTAAAGAAGTGCAGGACTTCTATGCTTGTGAATGAGATGGATATCTCCAGGTTGATGACTCATTCCCACCAAATTCAAGAAGAAAAAATCAAGAAGAGAGGGAAAGACAACAACAGGGCTAGAACATGTGACTTCACTTATTCTCAGCAAAAAACTGATGGTGGTAGTCACTCTTAGTTCTAACAAAAGTGTTCAGCTCCAGCCCCATTCTCTGTTAGTGCCCAGTGCTAAAGTTCAGACAGGATCAAAGAGATAAGGCACCAGGCTCTAAGTCCCAGGGTAGTGTCACTAGTGGGCGTACTATTCTGGTTTGCAAAAAATGTGATAGGAACAACAAAGGTGAGTGTATGAAAGGTTGTGAATTCTTTTTTAGATGTGGCAATCCAGGACAAAGAATGAAAGACTTCCCAATGGCTTCACAGAAGGGTAGGGATGCTTGCACGCAAAATCAAGCTAACTCTACAGCAGCTCTAGCAGGTTGCCTGGTTCAGCATGGTGCCTCATTTAGTGTAGGTGGTTATCAGTGCCAAAATTTTTTTTATGCTCTTCAGACAAGACAAGACCAGAAGGATTCCCTTGATGTAGTCACAAGTACGTTATAAGTCTTTTACCTTGATGATTATGCATTGTTAGATCCTGGGGCCACACTTTCTTTGGTGACTCCCTATATAGCAGTATACTTCGGTGTTAGTTCAGAAATTCTCCCAGAATCCTTCTCAGTGTCTACTCTAGTTAGTGATTTAGTCATCCCTAGACAGGTATACAAAAATTGCTCGATGACATCTTCTCATAAAATCACATCAACTAATCTTGTGGAGTTAGAAATGATTGACTTCGATATCATTCTAGGCATGGACTAGTTACATTCTTGTTATTCATCAATTGATTGTAGAACCAGGATAGTTTGATTCCAGTTACTAAATGAACTAGTCTTAGAATTGAAGAGAAATACCTCAGTGCCTATAGGTCGATTTGTCTCCTACTTTAAAGCTTGAAAAACAATTTCCAAAAGGTGTATTTCTCATCTTGTTGGGGTTAAAGATTCAGATTCTGAGACCCCAACTCTTGAATTAGTACTTATGGTCAATGAATTCCCAAAAGTATTTCCAGGAGATCTTCCTGGAGTTCCTCTTGAGCGGGAAATTGACTTCGGAATAGATCTTCTTCCAGTACCCAGCCTATCTCAATTCCACCCTACCGAAAAGCTCCATCTAAAATTAATGAGTAAAAGGAAAAGATGAAAGACCTTTTAGATAAGGTCTTTATTAGACCCAGCATCTCTCCATGGGGTGCTCCAGTTCTCTTCATGCATAAGAAAGTTGGTTCGCTCAGGATGTGTATAGACTACCCTCACTTGAAAAAAGTCACAATCAAGAGTAAGTTTCCCATACTAGGACTGATGACTTGTTCGACCAGCTTCAGGGTGCTAGAGTCAGAGATTGTGACATTTTAAAGACAACCTTCAGAAAAGGGTATGGTCACTATGAATTTGCAGTTATGTCTTTTGGACTAACGAATGCTCTTGCAGATTTTATGGATTTTATGAACAGGGGGTTCAAGCAGTACTTGGACATGTTTGTCATCCTCTTCATTGATGATATCATTTGAGAGTTGTGCAAGGATTGCCAGTTATTCACCAAGTTTAGTATGTGTGAATTCTTGTTGTTGTCAGTTGCCTTCCTTTGTCATATGGTGTCTAGTGAGGGCATCCGAGTTGATTCGTAGAAGATAGAGATAGTAAATAACTAGCCTATACCCACTTCTTCGATAGACATCAGAAGTTTTAATTGGTTACTACAGGAGATTTGCGAAAGGATTTTCATCCATAGCTACCCCATTGACTAGATTGACTCAAAAAAATCCTATGTTCCAGTGGTTAGATGAGTGTGAGAAAAAATTCCTAGAGTTGAAGACCAGGTTAACCACATCTCTAATTTTAACTCAACAAGATAGTTTAGATGGTTTTGTTATCAATTGTGATGCATCCAGAGTTGGCCTATGGTATGCTCTAATGCAGCATGGTAGGGTCATTGCTTATGCCTCCAGAAAGCTTAAGATTCATAAGAAGAACGACCTGACACATAACCTTGAGCTTGCAGCAGTTGTATTCTCCTTTAGGATTTGGAGACACTACTTGTATGCTGTCCATCAGGATGTGTTTACATACCATAAGATCCTCGAGTATGTGTTCATGCAGAAAGAGTTGAATCTCCATCAGAGAAGGTGGTTAGATTTCCTCAAGGATTATGATATGAATGTGCTTTACCAATCGGGTAAGGCCAATGTAGTGATTGATGGGCTTAGCAGACTTTTTATGGGTAGTGTGTCATATGTTGAGGAAGAAAATAAGAAATTTTCTAGGGATGTTCATTGGCTCCCTCACCTAGGAGTTTGCCTTACGGACACCACAAATAGCGGTGTGATAGTTCATAACAATCAGAGTTTCAACAATCAACCCAGTCCACTCATGGAACCATTGACAAAATATAATCAATTAGTATAATTAAACCCGTACAAGGCATAGTACCCGAGCCAACCATTATAGAACCTGTACCAGGAATGGTACCCGAGACAATTAGTAAGTATCTTGTTCAAGGCGTGGTACCAGAGCCAACCATTATAGAACCTGTACCAGGTATGGTACCCGAGCTAATCGATAAGTATCCCATATCGGGCATGGTACCCGAGACAACCGAATTTCACACACAATCCAACAAGTCAATACTTAATGAATAAATCACACTTGTAAACCAACAAGCAACCAAATTAAGTTCATTTCACATGATTCACACCCAGATACTTAAACATTCATAATTCCATTCCCTAAGAATGCAATGGACATACAATACTAAGCGACAGTTATATGAACACATATTACATTTGGGAAACAATAACCATCACCTACCTGGAATATCCTGAAAGCTCTATAGGACTAGAGTTTTGCCATTTTCCGAAGCTTCCGCTTGCCTTTGCTCTAAAAATAATTACACATAACTACAATCAATCCAAATGGCCTAATAATACCCAGTTATATACAAATCCTAATCCCCGGGACAAACCATGATCATTCCATCCATCCCAGGGCTTTCCAACCATTAATTCACCTAAAACTACCATTTTTATGGATACATTAAGCAATTTATGGTGAATAGATCATAATTGAACAACAATAAACAAGACCCGAGAATCCTTACGCCCTAGAATCCCTATAACACTAGATTCGACCCTCATCAGTCCATTCAAACCTTCCCCCAAGCCTGAAATTATCAATTTTAATACTCGAGAATTTAAGTACTGAAGTAGGGGAGTAAAATCCTTACCTTAGTGATGATTTTTGATGGAAAAATGAGTTGGAGTCTCCCAATTCACCTCTGCCCTTCCCCAAAATGTTCTTGAGAATTTTTGAACGTTATTGGGGAAGTTTTTGAATTTACAATGAATTTCACCTCTATAGTGGTCCCCACTCCACTATAGGGGCTCCGCCATAGCGGACTAAACCGCTATGGCAATGCTGATTGACTTTGACTTCTAATATAGCAGGAATTTCTCCATTATAGCAGCCATTATTGTAGGGCGGTGTAAACCTCTATAGCAGTTGACACGGAATAGAACATCAAAAAATCACCCAAAAGTGCCCATTTTAAAACACACTTCAAAACTCGGCGTTCTGAACCAACCTCTTTACGTCAACTTTGATATTAGAAGTTTTACCAGCCCGAATTCCCTTCCAAAAAGTCCCTCTGCCTCCTTAATATCTTAGCTAACAAAAACACTAGCACAGCATAAGACAATTTACCCAATCCTCAATCGGATTGCCCTAGACCATACCTTGCTAAAAAATCATCCAAGACTAGCCTAGCCTAAATTTTCCAACTCCCAAACCCAGAAGTTTTCTATTCCGACACTTCGCATGAATTGTTTCCCCCATAACGACAAAATAGGTTATTACACTCTAATGTATAGAATGAATTAATTTTACTAGGACAAGGCCCCTGGCTACCTTTATATTCTAAATAGCTTAAAATAAATCTAAGTCCTTTATATTCAAAGAGGACTCTCCAACTAGAGTAGCATGAGAGCTAATAGAGAGTCTAATTACAAGCCTGAGCCTTAACATCGGTGTCAACATCATGATAAGATTAGCGCAAGAAGAGCATCAATAAAATGGAATGTATTCGCATTGAAGATCAATTGAACATAAAAGAGGGACATATCTGGGGACTATGACAGAGCAAGACAAAAAGGTAAGCAAATTTTATATGCATAAGAAGAAAATCTAAAATACGAGTTATGATCATTTAAAAGCATTTCATAAGCTGAAGATATATAAGATATTTTGAAGTTACTAGGGTGAAGTGAAAAGGGTCTCGGCGCATGTTAAGTGATGATTTACTAACGTGCACCCATGGATCGTAATCGTACAACTCAATCGCGAAAACCAAATACTCCGGTGAAGACTGCACTCCCTGGTCCATCGACAGTACCTCTGGGGTATAGTAACACCGAACACTGGGGTTCCAATATCGCTACCACCCATCAAGCTATCTTAGTAGCTAGAAAGGGCGAGTAGTAGTTCTAAGGCAAACCATGCACTAACGAAGGCATTACCTCTGAAATTGAAGCTTCTGCTGGTAACGAATCCTGAACCAGACCCAAAAGAGACTAGAGGAACACAGGTGGCGAGAAAACTTACGTTCTCTACAGGAACCAATCCGTCAGTGGTTGATAATTGAGCTGTAAACAAAGGTAACTCACTTAGCTACTTTCCCCTAGTTCTGAAAGAGGGTGTTAAGGTTGTCAAACTTGACCCTGTAGCATTGGAACAACAGGCTAGAAAATGGGATTGTGCCTTGGTAGGATATGTCGTTGGAAAAAAAAACCTATTCAAATAAATGCTTAAATTTGTCTATGCTATCTGGAGTTTCATCAAAGCCTAGGGTTTTTCTCCACGATGAGGGATACTACATCTTTAGGTTCGAGAATGAGCAGGACAAACAAAAATTTATTCAAAATAGACCTTACACCTTCGATTACCGACCACTATTGCTCACCAACTGGAGACTGGACTTCAACATGGATGAGGAATTGTTTTGGATGATGCCCCTATGGGTTACATTACCCAATCTCCCAATACATTACTAGTCCACTGAGAATCTCAGTAGAATTGCAAGCTACATCGGTAAACCAGTACGTACTGATAGATTAACTGCTACTGAAGATAGAATAACCTACGCTCGAGTTCTAATTGAGATGTATGTTACACAACCCTTGCCTGAAGAAATGATCATTGAAGAGCCATATGGGAGTACTAGAAAACAAGAGATTGAATATGATTGGTGGCCAGAGTTTTGCAATGAATGCATGATTATTGGGCATGAAACTGCCCATTTTCACTTGAAGAAAGAAGTTCCACCACCACAGGCTATTATTCTAGCCAAAGGCAAAGGAAAGATCCAAATTCCTACAATATGGAAAGCAAAACAGCAGTCACTACATCAAAATGCCTCTATACTTGCCTCTCAGATAACAGTTGATACAAATCAAGTCATGAATCTGATTAAAGGACAAAGCAACAAGGAGGTAAATACTATAGATCTTCCTAATTTTAATACACTGGGGTTTGTGAATGCAGCTACTGAAAAGTAGGGTCCTGAGCAGCCCTTACAGCACCTAACATGATATTTTGTTCCTGGAACATTAGGGGGCTGAACCATCCCCACAAGCAGAAGGAGTTAAAATCTTTTTTGCTTAAGAGGAAAATACACCTTCTGGGATGTTTAGAAACCAAGGTGAAACAAGGCAGAGCTGATAAAATTAAAAGGAACTTGGGCACTGGTTGGTCTTTCTATTCGGATTATATACTGAAACCCAATGGTAGAATATGGATATGTTGGAAATAGCAGAATGTTGATGTTACTATTTTTGCAAACATTCCACAACTAGTACACTGTCAGGTAAGAGACAAGGATTCCAACTTTTCTTGCCATATGACCTTTGTGTATCGATACAACACTATCACTGAAAGGAAGGCGATCTGGGAGAAATTGAGGCTTATCCATCCAACTATGACAGAACCCTGGATAATTCTAGGAGACTTCAATACTTATGTGTCTGCAACTGATAGGTTGAATATAGCTCCAGTTCATCAAAAATAAGTTCAAGACTTTGTAGACTGTATAGAAGATTTGGGGCTTGGTCATCTGAACAAACGAGGTTGTGATTACTCTTGGTGTAACAAGAGAGGAGATACTGTGAGGGTATCTGGTAGAATTGAGGCATGGACAACTGGAAGCTCTATATGGGAACCCTGAATGTTTAGATCATTCCCCTATCATTGTCAACACCAAATTTTCTACTCCACAGATTAGTACACCCTTCAGATTACTAACTGCCCTGCTACACCAATCCTCCTTTAGAGAACTAGTTCAACAAGTATGGGCTCAACACATTCTTTTTCACACCGTGTATTCCATTTGGAGGAATCTTCAAATCCTATGCACAAAGGCTAAGCATATGAATAGAGAACTTTCCTCCCTAGACTGCAGAATGGAGACTTTGAGAGATAAGTTACAACAAGTTCAAGATGACATTGCAAACAACATATTTGATGTTGATTTGATCACCTCAGAAAAATAGCTCACTACAGATATATAGAAGTGGGGTGCAATTCATGAGCAAGCAATGAGATAAAAGTCTAGAGACACCTGGATAGCTGTTGGAGACTCCAATACAAAGTTTTTTCATGCCCATTTGAAAGCTAGGCAATCCAGGAACAAAATTTCGTCCATATGCAACTCACAAGGGACTAGACTTACAGAGACAGATGAAGTGCAATAAGAGTTTATTAACTTCTTTCAATATCTTCTTGGCACAACAACACATGAAATACCATGCCTCCATACTGCTATAGCTAGAGATGGTCCATGCCTTGATATAAACCAACAGAAGCAACTGGTCCTAGCAGTAACAAGGGAAGATGTTCTGAATGTTGTTAATCACCTCCCAGATGATAAGGCTGCAGGAGTTGATGGCTTTCCTGCAGTGTTTTTTAAGGAATATTGGCCTATAATTAGAGAATAGGTGACTACTGCTACCACACAATTCTTTGAGAATGGCAAACTATTGAGAAATGTCAACTGTACCACAGTGACCTTGGTACCTAAAACTGTTGTTCCAAACTTTGTCAAAGAATACCGACACATTGCTTGTTGCTCCACTGTGTACAAACTAATTGCTAGGATTTTGACTAACAAGATAAAGCCTATGGTTGATTACTTGGTAGGCCCTTCTCAATCTGCTTTCATAGAAGGGAGAAGTATTCTGGATAATGTGATAGTAGCTCATAAATTGGTGAAGAGTTATGGACAAAAACATATTTCCCCAAGGTGCTTTATGAAGATAGACATAAGAAAAGCATATGACTCTATTGAGTGGGGGTTCCTGAGAATGGTATTGACTGAATTTGGCTTTCCTCAAAAAGTGATAAACTAGATCATGACTTGTGTTACTACAGTGAGCTACTCCCTCCTTATCAATGGCAGCCTAACAACTATATTCCAAGCAAAAAGGGGGCTGAGATAGGGTGACCCCCTCTCCCCTTACTTATATGTACTTGTTATGGAATATCTTAACAGGTCTCTGAAGCAGTTGAGGCACAATCCAAACTTCAACTATCATCCCAAGTATGAGAGGCTCCAACTAGTCCATATATGCTTTGTTGATGATCTGATTATGTGTTGTAGGGCTGATCAAATCTCTATCATATTATTGATCCAGGCTTTTGAGCATTTTTCTGCAGTATCAAGTCTCCAGGCAAACCTAGATAAAAGCTCTTTCTATGTAGTTGGAGTCTCACAAGTGCTGAAAGATCAAATTCTAGCAGAAATGAAGTTTACCAGGGGTGAAATACCATTTAAATATTTAGGAGTTCCCTTATCATCAAGAAAGCTGAATATTCATCAATGCTTGCCCGTTGTGGAGAGGATGGTTACTAGAATTAGCTGCTGGACCTCAAAGTTTCTGTCTTACAGTGGACGGTTACAACTAATAAAGAGTGTGTTTTTTGAGATGCAGACTTACTGGGCACACGTGTTTTTGTTTCCTAAGAAGATCATCCAAATGGTAACTCACATCTGCCAGGTGTTTCTGTGGATAGGAGGGTGTGATAACTCAAAAAAGGCTTTGGTTGCATGGGATACCATGTGTAAGCCCAAAACAGTAGGAGGCTTGAATATTATTATCTTTGGCAGATGGAATAGAGAAGCCATCTGTAAGCTCCTATGGGCTCTAACTCACAAGAAAGAAACACTATGGGTGCAATGGATCCACAACTTCTATATAAAAACACATAACATAGCAGATATGGAAACTCCACCACAAGCAAGCTGGCTTGTGAAGAAGATATTTGATGCAAGGAAATGGTTCCCTAATATCAACTCTACTATACACTTAAACTAGTTCTATGCTATAGGGACCTTTAGTATAATGAAGTTGTATGTGTCTCTTATCCCTCAACTCCCAAATATTACTTGGAAAAATTTAATTCTGGCCCTAGGAACACTACCTAGACATCAGTTTGTCTTATGGCTTGCAGTGCAGAATCGACTTGCCACAGTTGATCACCTAATCAAATGGGAAATACAAGTCTCACAGGGATGTGTGCTTTGCAGTTCAACCATCACAAAGACACTGGATCATTTGTTCTTCCAGTGCCCCTTCTCCAACTCCATCTGGTCTACTATCCTTACATGGATTAACATTCCTAGGCAAATCAGTATGGTAAAAATTCACAAATAAGTCACTTATTCAATTTTGAACACGTACATGCTAAATAGTCGAAAAGAGAGGCTAGATCGTGCTGCTAAGGATGGTTGTATGCTATCTTAAGGGGACAATGTTGAAGAGGAACCAATCAGTGATATTTGGGGTCAAGTCCATAGGGATCACTGATTAGTTCTTCTTTAGGATTATCCCTTCTAGATAGCATGCGACCATGTATAGAAACACGTTCTAGCCTCGCCATCCGATTATTTAGCCTATATGCATTCAAAATAGAATAAGTGACTTATTTGTGTATTTTCTCTACACTTATTAGATAGTATAGAATATTTTGAGATAAAAGAAAAGAAATTAAATATTGTCAATTGTTGAGTTGTGACTTTGAAACCTCTGATTCGTGCAGGAATTTTGAGACTAATTAATTAAAGGACAAAAAGTGCAGAAAAAGGAAAAAAGTAGTGCACGAATGGTTCATACATGAACACTTTATTCCTCATTCCAAGATTATAATAAATCTTTATTTTACTGCATATCAGGTTAGTCCATAAGGGTCTTCTCAAAAGGTGAAATCTATTTTTAGTTCATTCGCTTTCGTTTTCTTTGTTCATGTTGTGCAGCTTCAACCCTCCTGGATTTCACAATCTGAGTCTATCATCATCCTTTGAGTGCATAAAATTATATATAGCCAGATTTTATTATAACAATATTTTACTATTATCATAATCTAATAAATAATCAAATATCTACTAACTTTGTCTAGTTTAATGATCTAAAGGTTAGCTTCACCTTTAGAAGGTACAATTATGAAGTTTACATGATCAATGGTCATGACTGTAGTTGTAACTAATCTTCTTTTTTTCCCATGCAATTCTTGGGGTACTATTAAAGTTTCAACGTCATTCTATAATTGAAAACATATGTTAAAAATTTCTTGCTATTAAAGAAAAATATGAGAAAAAGATAGTCTCTATAACTTGAGTTAATATTTCATAAAAAATATTAAAACTAAAAAGTCATCAAATAATTTTTTTAATCAATTAAAAATAAAATCAACATCTAAAAGTTTCTTAAGTTGGTCAGTATAACTTTCTCTATATCTGAAACAATACTTTATTACCACATATAATCAGGCTATAATGTGAAAATATTGTAAATATTAAGATATTAAGGTAGTATCTTATTATATTATCTATTATTTAGTTCGTTGTTATTTTTTATTAGTAAAATTGATTCCATGATACACATCTATCAAAGTAAAATTATTTTTATGACCATCGTTTAGAGAAAACACACAAAAAAGAAAAGAAACCCTAACTAGTCCCCTGGGAATATTTTATAAAATTAAAAGGATAAGAAAGATTCTCTAAATACAACTAGATCTAAAGTTTGCCAGAATGGTGTTTGAAGAAAAAAATCACTAAGCTTCATTACTTAAATAATATTCTCAAAATTTCAGTACTAAAATCTTAAGGAATTTTAGTTATGCAGGATTTTCCTTCATTAACCAAAACATAATTAAATGAAATTCTTTTCTTTAACAAAAAAAATTATTAAGATAAACCCCCTTTTTCATGTATGAGAACTTCTCTAGTTTCAAAATTAAAAAGAAATCTCAAAAACCTTTATCAAAAAATTGTTCAATTGATACATGCATCTTAAGCTAAAAAATGATGGAGTAATCTTAGTAAAAAGACAACATACCACTATTTGAGCACTATTGATTGTTGAAATTGGTGGAATATAAGAAACTATGTCTAAGTAAGTGTTCATGTTATATGAACAAGCCATATATATAAGAATGGAGATTAGAGTATTTTTATATTAAAAAGACAAAAGAAACAAAAATTAATTAAGAAAAACTCAAGAATGATAGTTGAGAAGCAAGGTGGTTTGAGTATATATAGACAAATAAAGTGAGAAGGCAGAAAGTATTTTGAAGATAAATAAGGATGAAACTAATAGGATCAGATTTGTAGCATTGACTTTTTAGAAGGAAAACCATTATTTGCCATATTTTTACATTTGGTCAATATTTATTTATTATCCGTAGAGTGTAGAAAGTATATAAGATTCTCATAATTTATTTTTAGTGTGAACACAGTTAATTAGTAAATCTACCATGAGGGTCTCTTAGGTTTTGCACCCCAACTTGTGTATTCTTTTATGATTTGCACAGTGTCCTATTTATTTTTATGATTATTACCCTAACATATTTATTTTCTTGTAAAATAATAAAACTATTCTTTTTTAAAAAAAATTCACGAGGAAAAAATTGTACATATAATAAAATAATTATTATCTTAGATAACCCTCTTCATAGTCATCCAAAAGAATTCTCCTTGCAAGATCAATGACAATCTGGGAGAAACCTAGTGGAGGGGATATTTTTGTTCGAAGTTTTCAGCCGATTTAGGGGGTTTTGAAGGACAATTTTAGGGATCTTTATTACATCCTATTATTTCTATTTTTTGCAGCTTTGGATACCATGTACTAAGAACCTTCTTCTCCATCATCTTTGGAGAGATTTTCCACCATTATTTGTGAATTTTAGCTTCGATTTGATGTTTGAAGCTTATCAATGGATCAAATTGATAATGATAATTTGGGTGTATGTTCTTTCCCTTTTATTATGAGTAGTTAATATCCTCTATCTTGGGAGTGTTTGATGTAGGATCTAAATTTTTAATTGAATCTTATTTAATTGCTCCAATTATTAATTATTGGGTATGGGTTTCGTTAATTCTCAATATTTAAATTAAAATTAGAGGTTACAAACTCTAATTAGCTTCTAATTGTTTTTCTTTCTTGAGAAAGAAGATGAGAATTAATTGAGGAATTAACTAACTAGGAATAAAATTGAATTTATTTAATAATTATTTCTAAAAATAGGGCAATTAACTAGAGGTATTTGATTTTTTTGAATTTGTGCACACATTGGGGTTTGAGAAAACCCAAGGTGAATTATATTAGTGGACTGAAAAATCATTAATATGGTTAAAACCAACCTTAGTGGAGTCAAAAAATAGATTAGAAATGGCTAACAATCCTATTTATATTAGGTGGAATCGAAGATCCTACAGTTGGGTCTATGGAAAATATACCTAATCTATGGACAATAGTTTGAATCGTGGAAACCTGGGACAATTCTTAATCTTTTTGAACCTTTGGTCTATGTCCTTCAGGACTACAGACCATAGACTCATCCGTGTTTCTACTCCGACATTTTGTTATCCTTCAGAACAATTTCTACGATTTCAATCTACGAACCATATATAGGAACTATAGACCGTCCTGACATTCATACTTTGACACTAAGATTTAGAGGGTCTTCTGAACTAGGTTCTATGGAAGGTAATTACGGTACATGGAATGAGTTGATGGGTTATCAACTGAATTGTGGTTACACACTTGAAATTTCACATCTCTATTGATGGTTCTATGATTAACAGGCTGGACCATACTTCAAAGGACGAATCGTCAAGTCATACATAGAAACTTAGGAAGACAAAACTTTGAAAAGGGATTTTATGGTTCACTCTATGGACCGTAAAGTTGAATAATCGACCGTAGAGTCGATCGTAGACTATTGAATAGTTCTGGAATTTCTTATAAGTGCTATAAAATGTCAGTTCAGAAGCTAAGGTGTTACAATATAATTTATGACATGTGGAGATTGGTGACATTATTCCAAAGGTGATCAAACAAGTATTTGGTGAGGTTTTCAGTTTTAATAGTTTGAATGTTGAAAAGTTACCAAAGTTAACATTTTAGATTAATGAGCTCGAAATTGAATTTTGACAGTTCCATTATCTCCAGAAGATGATTTTTGACTTTGTTAAATAGTTGGTACGGAACCTCAAGTGTTCAGGAGTGATTTTTATCATTAATAGGATTTTCAACGTTTTAGGAACTTAAGGTTGACCATGGTCAACATTCAATCAAGATGACTCCATATTGGTGATTTGATGATTCCAACAAGTCCAAAATGTGTTTTCCTAGTCAATGTGCATATGTGGTTTGTTTTCTTAGGATTTTGAACAAATCTTGAGGATCTGTTTGGGAACTTTGGAATTTGAAATGTTGCTAGTTTTAGCCGTTTCTAGTGAAGATGAAGATCCTTTTTCTAGTTTTTGATTGCCCCATGATGTTAGTTTAAATTAGGGTTCTTCTAATGTCTATTTTATTTAAGTTTTCTACATCCTTTTGCATGTTTTTCTGTGTTTTTAATGTTTGACTGTTGTTTTTGTAGGTATTTGATGTCAGACTGGCCAAAATATGGAAAAAGTGAGAGAATGCCCAAAAAGGGGATTCACTGGCAGTGGAATGGATGTACGGTCTGATGTGCCTTGAAATTAGAGCACATTTTATGTCTTTTAGTTGGAGTTTTACCTTTTCTTACGTTTCTTTTTATGTATTTTAATGTTAGAATATTTTATTGTAGGTTTTATGTGTCAAAATGACCAGAAGGAGGAAATTATTAAAAACTACCATAAATTTAGTAATTTATGTTCACACTTATTATCACAAATCAATTCACAAACTTCAAATTAGGTCATGGAAATGCATAAATCCAAATAGGACTGTAATGACCCTTCTGGTCATTCTCTTATTTTAGCCTTTCTTGTACTGTTAGAGGTGACTTGTAGTGGACCCAAGTCAATTATGGCTTGCTAGGACAGATAGTCTGGTGCTCAGGCCGTCTGTTTGGTCTTTATGGCCATTTTCTTGTTTAATAGCTTCAACTTTGGAAATCGTTGACTTCTATCAACATTCTTAGCTATCATGATCGAAATTGAATTTTGACATTTCCGTTAGCTCTGGAGCATGGACTTTGATTTGGGTCGACCTTTATCCGGGATGTGGGAGCTTGTCATCTTGGAATTCTCTCTCATTCTATGTTTTCAGGCCAGTTGGGCTTGTATGGTTGACTTTGGTCAACATTTAGAGAAGACAGCCTTGGATGGAAATTCCATCAGTGTTGTTAGCTCAGGAATGTCGAGTTTAGGTTTGAGGGACCATTGATTCAGGTACCGATGCTTCTGGACTTGATTTCGGCCCTTAGGTTCCATTTTGGAATAGTTGGCCTAAAGGTTGATTTTGGGCGCAGGGCTCACTTTTCATTAAATCGACCTCTGATAGGATTTTTTGTTGATTCCGTTGGATCTGCAATGTTATTTCTAGTTGAATAGTTCAGGTCATTTGTATTCACGGTACCCCGGATGCGTTCCCAAGGGTCCGTCGGAAGCCAATTCTTAGTTGGCATGGTTATTGGCAGCTTGTTGTCATGGCAGCAGCAAGCCTATGTCCACGCATGGGCACGGCCGCATGCGCGCTGCAGCATGCCATCTGCCACCTCCTCTTAGCCATCGCCTAGGCAGTGCATGGGCCGCGTGCGCAGTGGCCGGCCGCATCCGCGCTGGCCTAGCGCTTAGCCTGACCAATGCCTAGCCTACGCATGCGCGTGCACCCAACTGCGTGTGCATGGGCCCTGCGCACACTGGCCGGCGCCTGACAGCTATAAATCCTTTCTTCTCCAATTCTTTTTCCAATTTCCTTTGGACGATTCCTCCATTAAAATACTCCAAAGCCACCATTTTCAACCTAGTTCTTTCCCATAACTTGGAGGCTACCACCTTGACGATCCTTGTTCGATTTTTGAGTTAAAAATCTGGTAAGTTTACTCTTAAAACTCTGATTTCTCCCATAAATTCCCTCTTTAAATTTTTGACTCTTGGGGATTTTTTGAGCCCTTGTCATGCTCCATTTATGCTCATTTTTGGAGCATGTTCTCCCAGGGACATGGGGAACTTTGTGGTGTTTTGGTTTCTGGCTTCGAGTGGAAGGGCCTACGGGCCTTCCTTTGACCCAAATTTTGACCCGACTATATTTTTAGAATTATGGGCATCGTTAGTCTCATTTTGACGTGTAGATGATTTTGTTCATAATGTTTTTGCAAATTGGGACTTCTTGGAGCAGTTCAAGATTGGAAAACATTATTCCAATAACTTATCGTCGGACGATAGGTAGGTTATGATTCAACCTTTCTAGACTTTGCGTATATAGGCTATAATTGCATTAATTAGTATCCTTGGGTTGGTTTTCTAGGTTGGTACCCTAAAACATTGTCCGCCTCTTCTGTTCATTTATTTCATCCATTATTTGTAGTATTTGTTGTAGTGTTGTACTATTACCCTTCTGGCCCCGTGTGGCCTTATATATTCCTCTGGACCATAGACGGTGGGATATTAGGAATGTTCTAGAGTCCCGGACATCGTGATATTACTTTAGGTTGGCTATATATGTTGTAAAGCTGATTGTGCATCTGCAGGGCTGATAGGAATGTTTATGAGCCATTTTGGGCTTATCTATTATTTGCAAGCATATCATTCATGTAAAAAGATTTGCTGCATATTTTACTACTGTTTTGGCTTCGGGCCTACTATAAACAGTTTTCTAAACTTTACATGGCCCCGAGGGCTCATTTGTGGTAAAATGAGTATGAAAGGAGTTTTGTTACTAATTTTATGAAACCTCTTAGATTAAAGGGGATATTTTGATAATTTCACAACTGGTTTTTATACTGATACTAGGCTCGGCTCGATTATAGCGCTAGACATGATTTTCTACGGATTTAGACTTAGACGTGATGGGCACCTTGTTTAGGGGATTTTCAGACTTTATTACTGGTTTAGACCCGGATACACCCTGGGCACCCTTTATAAAGGGTTTTGAGATCATTGCTACTGTTTAGACCCAGTTCGATTCTGGGCACGTATGATGAGATTTTGATTATTGATTGACATGCGGACACACTCTGGACAGTTTTACTTTGAGATTTACAATTAGTATGTGGTCACGGACCTCCATGGACCTTGTCACTCCGGAACCAAGAGCTACGGGCCGAGGTTGCTAGGAAGAGGGGTGTACAATGGAGTAGAGGTATTTGGGGGAATCCCTTTCATGGATCCTACCTCTATTGGGCCTTTTAGGTATCGAAGGGGGTAACATACGGGTAACTATCATACTGGTTTCATCTCACCATCATCATTACACATATTTTTTCGAATTCCACCCTTGTTTGATGTTTTCTCAGTGTACGATTTGGTAGTATGGGATGCAGAAGGGTTTGTTTTCACTTGATTGTGTTCCTTTATTGTATGGGCAGTCATTGGGATTGTAGGTAGATACTATTTCTTATCTCATATTATAGATATTGTTATGGCCTTCGGTACTTGGTGATTTAGCAAGTTCTAGCCTGTTTTGGCTCCGATTGTTGGATATTTTGATTGTTAATGGATTAGTAGGTCCTTTATTGCTTTGATGCAATGTTTACGTGGCCTTCTGGGTGATTGTAAGGTAGGGAGTTCTATCCTCTATTGTGATTCTTAGTAGTGGCTTTCAGTTCCTTGTGGCATATTTTATTCCATCTAGGTTTTAAACTAGAAGGTGGTTATATGTTTCTCTTATCTTTATTGGTGTTTTAAGCATGATTCTGTTAGTGTATTGCTTCTAGCTCGAATATATATTGGCTTCCTTCCCTTCTTTCCCTTTTTCTTGAGGTTACTAGTATACCGCCCTTCTCCTTAAACTCTCCCTGTTTATATATTGTTGTTGCAAGGATCCCAGGTGCATTCTTTTTTCTTTCACATGTGTTTCTATGTATGTATATCTTCTGTGCTAGCATTATATACTTTTAACCCTTGGTTTACTACTCTCCGTGCTAGTTCCCTTGTTCTTTCTATATTGCTTTAGTGATTGTTTCTTTACTATCTGCTATATTATTATTTTTATATCATATATGCGCTCAGTCGATCGATGATGCCTATTGGGTACCTGTTACTTTGAAATTAGTGCTCATACTACACTTTTGCATCTTTCTGGTGCAAATATTAGTGTGAGCTTTTGCTATTGATCGCGTGAAGACTCGTGCAACTGTTGGATATTCGAGACTAGGGTGAGCGCCTGTCGACCAGGGCTTGACCACATCTCATCTTTCGGCACTTTTACTCTTTGTATATTCAGAGACAATTGTACTTAATATTTTGTTACTACTAGCACTTGTATTCTATTTAAAAGCTCATGCACTATCGATACCAAGTCTTGGGGTTGGTGTAGTTCCTTGTGTTTATATATTCAGGTTATTTGCTTTTGCATTGTCTTTATCTATATATTCTGCTTCCTCTTATTTTTGCTTATTGTGTGTATTGATTAGGTAGTATCCCTTTACTAACCATTCCGGGCTACAGGAATTGGTTTGCCTAATGGGGGGGTTGTAGGTGCCATCATGACCTGAGAAATCAGGTTGTGATAGCTTGGTATCAGAGCTCTAGGTTAGCCAGTATCATAGTACAAAAGAAAGTGTCTAAGTAGAGTCTCGCGGAGTGGTATGATGATGTATGTATCCTATCTGTGGGAGGCTACAGAGCATTGTTAGGAAAATGTTCAATCTTCTTCGCTCCTTAAATGCGTTCCATGCTCTATTGACTTCTAAACTTCAGTTGTTTCATTCCTTTTCATATGCCTATGATGAGTATGCAACAGATGGTGTCGAGGCTTCTATGCCTGTTACTTCAGTGCTTCTGTCAGTGCCAAGATTTCAGAGTGAGAGCAGATTGCATCAGTTAGGGGGTTTAGGGCCAGCCCAACATCCGGTAGAGTTTAACGCTACCCCAGTTCTGTAGGACACCTTGGCTAGGACTCTGAGTCCTCAAGTGAGTGTTTCAGTGCCTCAGGTTGGGTCAGTACCCCGTCCTTTGACCGGTGCTTCAGTTAGGGTTGAGCTTCCAGTTCATCAGTAGGGTTGTATGTCGGTATTAGAGTATGAGGCAAGATTTCGAGAGATGGTTAGGCATACACAAGGACTGTGCCTACAGAGTTTGATAGGGTTCAGAGCTTTATTGGAGGTTTGATTTCACCGCTCCGTTTGGCGACCGAGCACCTGGTTACAGTTTGGATGACCTTTCTTCAGGTACTTGATCATGCTTAGGATGTTGAGGCTTTATGTTGTGAGGCATATTGGGGTAGTAGTAAGAAGCGTCACTGTCATTAATGTAACACCCCAAAAATCCTAAACTAATACTCGAACCTTTTTCTGTGAGTGTAATGATCATTTTCCTAGTGTGGTGAGTGCTTTGGATGCGAATCATGCTCATAAGAAACTCTTATTATCAAGTTAAGTCGCAAGCACCTAACCAAAGTAAGTTTTCATGTAATTCTAAACTAGGGTCAACTTCAATCGATCATTTCTCCTAAGATATAAAGAATTAGGTGGCCTCATACCCACCAAATTAAAGGTTTTTGAGTCCTCTTTCCAAGCCACCGACCGCGCATTAATCTGAGTCTGGAGTAAAAAGTTATGGACAGTTTACTGCAGTGTTGTTAGTGATGACAGATCGGATGATGGGTCCATACTTTGAACGATGGGTCCGTACTTTGAACGACGTATCCGTACTTTGAACAATGGGTCCGTACTTTGAATGACGAGTCCGTACTTTGAACCGTGATTGCTGAACTGAACACTGAAATTTCATTTTTAAAACCACTGGTTGGTTGACGGCGCATAGATCAAAACCACGGTCCGTAGATTGACCCGTGATTTGTCAAAAATAAGCTTTTCTTCCCAGATTCCATGAGTGACTTGACGGGTCATCATTTTAAATGAAGTTCCATCTTGTAACTCGTGGAATGGAGTTCCAGTAGGCTCTCAAAAGTGATTTCTAAACTCACGAATCAAATGACGGTCCATCATTCACTTTGACGGTCCGTACACTGACCCGTAATCCCTGAAGCCGAGTCATTTCATCAATTTTTCCAAGCTTAAGTCCAGGGGTATTTTTATAATTTTCCACTCTTTTGACTCCTATACTAGGTCGTTTTAATCCTATTTAGAAGGTTTTTTTATTCCCACTTGGCATTAGTTATCTCCCATTCTTCCAAACAAGTTTAAAAAAAACCCAGAGTTTCATCCTCTCAAGCTTCAAGTTAGGGTTTCAAGCTCCATAGCAAGGGATCCACTCAAAGTTTCTAAACTCCAAGTCAAGTCTCCTAAGTATTTTCCATTGAAGTGGGTTATCTTCACCTAAGGTATGTGGGTATTCAATAAGGGATTCCTTCACCCTTATGCCCAAAACCCTAATCTTCTAAATTGAACTTATGGATTTCTAAATTAGGGTTCTTACTCAATTCTTATGGGTATTTCTAAAATTGGTTCCTCATAATTCTTCTATGGATTCTAACTCTAAATGGCATGATTTTGAATAAGTTTTTATGAGTGGTTTCTTATTCATGATTTTAAGGCCAATTCTTACTTTGAGATATGAAATTAGGGTTCTGATCTAAAATTGGGGAAAGTTTATGAAATCAGTTTCTATGTTTAAATTCATGGTTTCCTTTTGATAACTCATTATTTAAGTATGATTCTCTCATTAGTTTTAAAAGCCCAAGCATGAATGTTGATTTCTAGCATGAAGCTATGAATTTACATGTTATTAAGAGAAAGTTGGCATGATTGGATATCATGGCCTGTATGTATTTGTGAAATTGCATGAGTAATTCTTTAAGTATTAATTTAGTAAGAAAAGTATATTTTGAATTATGGTCTTGCAAAGCTTTAAGATTCATGACTTGTAAATTGCATGACATCAGATATATCCTTATGTTTTATGAAATTTTTGGACATCAGATATGTCCCTATGATTTAAGAAAGCTTTGGACATCATATATGTCCCTATGTTTCTAGAAAGGTTTGACGTCTAGATATGTCCACCTAAGCTAAGTGAATTGCACGGTATCAGATATACCCATATGCTTTTCAAATAGATTTTGCATCAGATATGCCCAAGTATTATATGAGCTATATGTATGTTTTAGGAGTAGTATTAGCACCGAGTTAGACTAGGTGAGAGTACCCAAAAGGTACCAGAACTACGTGCCCCCATAGGTCTTAAGTCCCCTCTGTTGGGCATCAGTTTTAGTGATCACACCAAAGTAATGCCTCTATACCGTGGCAATGTATATTGGGTCCTTTCGATGGGGCGGATACATTGGATTGCATGTAGCTCACATGGTCTATGTCGGTTAGAGAACCTCCTACAGAAATAGTTTATGCTTTAAAAATGTTTAAACTCTTTGCTTTCAAATTTTAGACTTACTACTTATGATTATGTTTTTAGCTTATGATATTGCATTGAGTCATTACATTATAGATTTTACTATTACCATATGATTTCAGCTTCAAGGATTATTTAAGCATGTTTTATCACAAAGTATGTATGATCTCAGTTTTAAACAAGCTTTCAAGTATATTTTTTTTATCACGACCTATGCATATCCCACATACTTAGTACATTCCATAGTACTAACGCATATTGCGCTGCATCCTTTGATGATGCAGATTCAGGTTTCCCTTCACAGCTTCATGGCTAGAGTTCCCGGCCCCTCACACGTTGCTTTGGTGAGTCCTCATAGTGCGAGGACTAGTTATGATTTTCCTTATGTTAGCTTTACTTCTATACTCTGAGTTAGCTAGGGTCTTGTCCTAGCAACTCTTTATGTTATGACTAGAGGCTTTCAGACATAGTTTGTATTCGAATTCCCTATTTAGATATTGTATGTTATGGGGACCTTAGACCCTTTATTGATGTTTCCTTCGTAGGATTTCTGTATTATGCTTCCGCTTATCTTTTGTTATGCTTGAGAACGCTATGACCAAGGGTTAGCTTGGGATTTTTGTGGTTCCAAGTCCCGTGTTACGTCTAGGGTAACCTCAGGGCGTGACAAACTTGGTATCAGAGCCTCAGGTTCAAGAGTCCTAGGATGTCTGAAAGCCGCATCAAGTAAAATCTCTTTCATGAGTGTGAAGCGCGCCACACTTATGAGAGGGAGGCTATAAGATATTTTAGGAAAAACTTCACTTCTTCATGTTCACTATTGTGCGATAGAATTTGACTCTACTTACCCTTCTAATATATTCCTTACGCATTTCAGATAATGTCTCTGCAAAGAAACCCCATGAGGAATGCTAATCCAACCACTCCAGATCATGAGGTTATGAATGCAGAATTTCGTCAGGCCATATGTATGTTTGCTCAAGCCATGACAGCTCAGTTGAATGAGAAAGAGAAACTAAAGAAGAGGAAGGACAAGAAGGCCAGAACATGGAACCAATCATCTTCTCAGTAGAGGTCATACATATCAACCCCATCTTCAGTTAGCACACCTACCCTCGACTCTCAGTCTTGTCACCATAGGGCTCCGAAGACCTTGAGGTACCCTCATTGTAGTAGTTGTTGTAAGTTTCATTTGGGTGAGTGCCTTGCGGGCAATGAAGGGTGTTTTAGATGTTGTCAGTTAGGCCATAGGATCAGGGATTTCCCCTCATCTAAGAGGAGAAACTATGATGTTTAGCTCCAAAACCAATTCCATTCATTGCCTAGCCAGTCGGGTCAGAGTATTCCTCCAGAAGTTGAATCAGGTACGTCACTAGATTTTCTTCCTTTATGCACCCATAGCCCCCAGACCCCTAATCGTGTTTGGTTATGAATTGTCTTGACCTAGAACTAAGTGGTGATAGGAGGGTTAAGGACTAGACTTTTAGGAGAAGGAGATTCTTAGACTAAATAAGGAAGTGGGTATTTTTGCTAGATTCTGGAGTAGTGTATGTTTTTTTAGGGTAAAACAATCATAGTTCCTTTGAGAGGTTGGTTAGAGGTCCATAGACTTAGGAGGGTAGCATGAACCTAAGAGGGAGATGGTGGAATGTAGAATTAGTCAAATTTTAGAGGCTCAGGTAGCGATGCTTGTGGGTGTTAGAACAAAGTCAAGAGGGAAGGCAGAAGCTTATTTCCATCCTAGCATCCTAAGTATACTTCTGTCATTATGATACCTTTTGCATGCCTTGTGTGTCAGTGCTATGGTTCTATTTCAGACTCACGCTGATGTTCAAATTCTAGAATGGCAAGTGATTGCTTCAGACAATGATTCTACTCTTACTCTGTGAGTCTATGAATCCCATATTTTTTCCCCAAGGTCTGTTATTTATGTGAACTCATGTATCACAGTATGCTCAGTTATGTTTACTCAGTCAGTCTTCAGAAATACCTCAATGGCTAATCAAATCATGTTACGCTATGTATATGCTCAGTCCTGATTCTTGAAACGATTCACGCTTATGATTTCCTTATTCTAGAGCCCTTTGATCTTTGCCTTTGATGACGAGGGGTGGTGATCCCCACTAACTCATGTCTTACGTACCAAGTATGTGAAGTGCTCATGCCTATTACGATCATTTCCCCAAGCCCCACCTTGAGTGTCTTTATCATGCTAAGTGTAAGTTAAGATCAATCTGTAATCCTTCATTCGTGTCGCTCCTACTCCTTCTCTTTCCTTTCAATGATTTTGTCTTATGTTGTTGTAAGTGTTAGGGAAGAAGGCCTTGTAGTAGGCTAGTTGGGAGGTAGCAAATTCCTTTTTCCTTATTAGTGTACTTTTTCCACCTTGACTTCTAGGTGTGGGTGAATTATGAGGTAACGATTATTCATGCGAAATAGTTAGAAGAGGTAGTCTAGTATGTCCCCCTGTAGAAGTCCCTGAATTTATGATTCTTAGTTATGATAAGGGAGAGGAGAGAAGTCTTAAATAGGTTAAGCTACAAAACCATAAGGTGACCATAGTTATAAGCTTGAATATGGTGATGGGATACATATGGATATTTGTTTTCCACAACTAGTGACCCTTAGGTTTGGGAGCTTTGGATTAGTTGGTTGTTGTGATAAGAAAGAATACCATTCTTAGGAGATAACTCTGGATGCAAGGGGTTTAGTTGAGTTAGGCTTAAACATGGAGAATCGGGTAGTTAGACTCGGACCTTAGTACCTTTATGTGCACTATTGAGGTTGTTAGTTGCAAATGGTAGGAGTGGTATTCAGAAGAGAATAGTTTTCCCATATGTCTACTTCTCTCAGTTTGGTGTCTCTTTTCGGTTAACTGTGATTTCTAGAGTATGTTCGTTCTTTATGAGTTTTATCTGAGTTACTACTCTCATCCCAGACCAATTATCATGTTAGATATCCAGTTCCTGTCCTATTGGTAATTTTTACACTTTCGGCATGTATACGTGTCTCATGAAACCAACTCAATTTTTATTTCAATCAGAAGTCGGTTACCACGATAGTACTTCAGCTTTTACAACTCAGTTGAAGGAGCTACTTGGGAAGCAGAATCATCGATGAAGGCCAGGTACCTTCACCCTTTTCCATCAGATCTGGCTTCAACTTGAGGTAGTCGTTCCATCCTTAGTATGTCCTTCCGAATCTATTCTGTAGTTTCCCTCACGATCCTCGCATGTATTCACATTTTCGAAGTTGATTAAGACATGTTTTAAGTTCAAAAGTTCAGTTTCATGTTTATTCTTCAGTTTTCATGTTTCATTTTTTGTTGGGCTGTTTTCTCTCTAGAGTCCCCTCGCTTAGTCTTCGTTCGAGGACGAATGATCCCAAGGGGGAGATATTGTAACACCCCAAAAATCCTAAACTAATACACGAACCTTTTTCCATGAGTGTAATGATCATTTTCCTAGTGTGGTGAGTACTTTGGATGCGAATCAGGTTAATAAGAAACTCCTATTATCAAGTTAAGTCGTAAGCACCTCACCAAAGTAAGTTTTCATGTAAGTCTAAACTAGGGTCAACTTCAATCAATCATTTCTCCCAAGATATAAAGAATTAGATGGCTTAATACCCACCAAGTTAAAGGTTTTTGAATTCTCTTTCCAACGCCACTGACCGCGCATTAATGTGAGTCTGAAGTAAAAAGTTATGGGCAGTTTACTGCAATGCTGTCAGTGATGACGCATCAGGTGACGGGTGCGTACTTTGAACGACGGATCCGTACTTTGAACGATGGATCCGTACTTTGAATGACGGGTCCGTACTTTGAACGATGGATCCGTACTTTGAACCATGATTTCTGAACTGTACACTGAAATTTCATTTTTAAAACCACTAGTTGGTTGATGGACCATATATCAAAACCACGGTTCATAGATTGACCCGTGGTTTGTCAAAAATCAGCTTTTCTTCCCTAGATTCCACGAGTGACTTGACGGGTCATCATTTTAAAGGGCGGACCATCCTGTAACTTGTGGAATGGAGTTCCAGTAGACTCTCAAAAGTGATTTCTAAAATGACGGATCAAATGACGGTCGATCATTCACTTTGGCGGTCTGTACACTGACCCGTAATCGCTGAAGCCGAGTCATTTCATCAGTTTTTCCAATCTTAAGTCCAGGGGTATTTTTGTAAT
The DNA here is from genome assembly GCA_003996215.1 of Jaltomata sinuosa. Lineage (NCBI taxonomy): Eukaryota > Viridiplantae > Streptophyta > Magnoliopsida > Solanales > Solanaceae > Jaltomata > Jaltomata sinuosa. Next base: position 83,559 of record QJPP01003025.1, on the reverse strand, counting down.
TTTCCACTCTTTTAACTCCTATAATAGGTAATTTTAAGCCTATTTAGAAGGGTTTTTATTCCCACTTGGCATAAGTTATCTCCCATTCCTCTAAACAAGTTTCAAAAAAAAAGAGTTTCATCCTCTCAAGCTTCAAGTTAGGGTTTCAAGCTCCATAGCAAGGGATCCACTCAAAGTTTCCAAGCTCTAAGTCAAGTCTCCTAAGTATTTTCCATTGAAGTGGGTTATCTTCACCTAAGGTATGTGGGTATTCAATAACGTATTCCTTCACCCTTATGCCCAAAACCCCAATCTTTTAAATTGAACTTATGGATTTCAAAACTAGGGTTCTTACTCAATTCTCATGGGTCCTTCTAAAATCTCTATGGATTCTAACTTTGAATTGCATGATTTTGCAGGAGTGTTTATGAGTGGTTTCTTATTCATGATTTTAAGGCAAATTCTTACTTTAAGTTATGAAGTTATGAAATTAGGGTTTTGATCTAAAATTGGGGAAAGTTTATGAAATCAGTTTCTAATTTTGAATTCATGGGTTCCTCTTGATTACTCATGATTTAAGTATGATTCTCTCATTGGTTTTAAAAGCCCAAGCATGAATGTTGATTTCTAGCAAGAAACTGTGAATTTACATATTTTTAAGAGAAAGTTGGCATGATTGGATATCATGGCCTCTATGTATTTGTGAAATTGCATGACTAATTTTTTAAGTAAGAATTTAGTAAGAAAAGTATATTTTAAATTATGGTCTTGCAAAGCTTTAAGATTCCTGACTTGTATATTGCATGACATCAGATATGTCCTTATGTTTCATGAAATTTTTGGACATCAAATATGTCCCTATGATTTAAGAAAGCTTTGGACATAAGATATGTCCCTATATTTCAAGAAAGGTTTGACATCTAGATATGTCCACCTAAGCTAAGTGAATTGCACGGTATAAGATATACCCTTATGTTTTTCAAATATATTTGGCATCAGATATGCCCAAGTATTATATGAGCTATATGTATGTTTTGGGAATAGTATTAGCACTGAGTTTGACAGGGTGAGAGTACCCAAAAGGTCCCAGAATTATGTGCCCCCGTAGGTCTTAAGTCCCCTCTGTTAGGCATCAATTTTAGTGATCATGCCAAAGTAATGCCTCTATACCCTGGCAAGGTATATTGGGTCCTTTCGATGGGGCGGATACATCGGATTCCATGTAGCTCACATGGTCTATGTCGGTTAGAGAACCTCTCACAGAAACAATTTATGCTTTAAAAATGTATTGACTCTTTGCTTTAAGATTTTAGACTTACTACTTATGATTATGTTTTTATCTTATGATATTGCACTGAGTCATTACATTACAGATTTTACTATTACCACATGATTTTAGCTTCAAGGATAATTTAAGCATGTTTTATCACAAAATATGCATGATCTAAGTTTTAAACAGGCTTTCAAGTATATTTTTTTTATCATGACCTATGCATATCCCACATACTTAGTACATTCCATAGTACTAACGCATATTGCGCTGCATCCTTTGATGATGCAGATTCAGGTTTCCCTTCACAGCTTCATGGCTAGAGTTCCCGGCCCCTCACACATTGCTTTGGTGAGTCCTCATAGTGCGAGGACTAGTTATGCTTTTCCTTATGTTAGCTTTACTTCTATACTCTGAGTTAGCTAGGGTCTTGTCCTAGCAACTCTTTATGTTATGACTAGAGGCTTTCAGACATAGTTTGTATTCGAATTCCCTATTTAGATATTGTATGTTATGGGGACCTTAGACCCTTTATTGATGTTTCCTTGGTAGGATTTCTGTATTATGCTTCCGCTTATCTTTTGTTATGCTTGAAAATGCTATGACCAAGGGTTAGCTTGGTATTCCTGTGGTCCCAAGTCCCGTGTTACGTCTAGGGGGTAACCTCAGGGCGTGACAATTAAGTTTTTGAGGTTCTCAGACTCAAGGTAGGGGATTCTCCACTAATGCTTGGTTCTATTGCCTCTTATCTAGCAGAAAAGTTTCAGTTGCTCCACAGGTTCCAGAGGGTAGTTTTAGAGTGCATGTTGAGCAGTGTAGACATAATGCATGTCGGGGTTCCCATGGTTTGCATTCAATGTGTGTAGGCATTGTTGGCCGGTCAGGCTCAGGGAGGGCTTCCCCACCGACTTTATTCTGTGGAAATTATTTTTAGTGTGGTGAATGTGGCCACTGTGTTAGGGATTGCTCCATGATTGTGCATCTCAGTGAACGTCCCCGGTGAAGGATGGTTTAGCCTTTAGCTTCGACTACTCAGTTCAGTGATACACACCATCAGTCAGATACCCCCCTTGGTAGGCCAAGGGTAGATCTTCCTGATACCGTTTCTCTAGGTACAACTTTTGTTACTTTTAGCTAGTGTTGGAGTTGTTGCTTTGCAAATCTACCCTTTTCTTTTCGTGTATTTGCTTATATGCCTTATCGTTTTCCTTGTTTAGTTGTTTTACTATTTGAGTTATAGTACTATTAATGTGTTTCCCACTAGATCAATTCTTTTTAGTAGTGCATGGGTTAAGTTGTCCTTAAGAGGTGGATACCTGGAGTTGTGACTTATGGGTAGGTCTTATTAGACTTGTTTCTAGTTTGGTTGTGGTTCTAGACCTGGGTTAAGCCTTCTTTTTCCAGCGGTACTAGATGGTTGTTGCCTAGGCCATTATCTAGTGTTTGCTATAAGTCCCTTTATTGGTTTGGTGTGATACCGGTGGTTATATGCCAAAGATTATTGTTTTGTCTTAAGGAGATTGGTGTTGGTTATTCAAGTAGGCATGGGTTGGATTTGCTTTTCTCGGGAAATTAGAATCGACCTTCTCTAGTTATTTGTTTAGGATGTTGGCTTTTGAATGTATTTCTCCCGTGATCTTCTTCTATTTTTTGTCTGGTTGGGTTGTTTTCTTGTTCTCCCCAGTTTCGGTTGATATGGTTGATTTTTTACTGTAGTTCTCTCATTGCATTTTGATTGTGGCGTTGTGGTCGAGTTTTGGACATAACATTTTTGCTAAGTGTTGACTGCACCATCGTGGTAGAGTTGTGTTCGTAGTACTTTGGGTGAGTTAGGCATTCGGCCTATTTTTTTCTTGCCTTATCGAGTGCCACTTATAAAGGATGTGGGAGCTAAAGGAATAGCCCTAGAATCTTCTTAAAGGAGTCTGTGAGGTTGGTTGTATCTTTGAAAGAGGTTGAAAGGTTCAACTTATGCTAAGGAAGGGTTATGTTTAATTTAAAATGGAGGGAGGTGACTCCTTGTTCATATGTCTGTTCTAGTAGCTGATTGAGGTAACGAGTGAGGGTTTGCTTTTGGATTGTGTGTGGGTGACTTGCATCGACCGAATACATATTACAGTGGAATATTCTTTGATAGGTTTGAGGTCAGATTTTCCTCTAATAAGGGTTCGAGGTGGTGTCCATTTCCAGTACTACCTTTGGGAGCTTATCGCATTGACTGTGGTTTCCTCGATACACTCTTTGAGGGACTCAAGTTTTAGTAGCATCTATGGATTGGGTAGCTTGTATATTCAAAGCCTAGTTGGCTCCGATTCCTAAGTGTTCATCGGCAGCGTATTGCATCTATTCATGGGTTTTACAGAGGCAATTGGCAATTGGAGTTGGATTTCAGAATCGCGGGCTAGAAGACTACTTTGGGTGGTTCATGGGTAGTTCTCTTTGGTTGCAGCTTCATGGATCAGAAGGCAGCAAGTTCGAACAACTTATCTTCACTAATTTAGTTCTGGAGTGGTAGTTGTCCTTGAACATCATGTCCTTGGCTAACCAATTGATTAGGGAGGACATTCCAGTTCCCATTGGTGTTCTCATCAGTACGAGGTTCATTCTACCATTGTTGGACAAGTTCAGTGGCGTAAGTTTGAGAATCAGTGGTGGTATATTATGTATGATCAGCTTGTGCGAATTGAGGCCAGTAGGGCTACATTAGATTTCGAATGGTACATTGAGTTTGATGGTCGCCTTTGTATTTTGAGGATTGAAAGCTTGATTTGGTGGACTCTCCAAGGGGTGGTCTGTTGTGTGAGATTCCATCATTAGTTAGACTCAACCAGTGTGGACCAAAAGTTTAGTATGTTGGATACTTCAGAGTTATTGGTTTGTGTGCAGATGCAGTAGAGTGGTTGTAGTGGTTGTTTGAAGCCAAGGGGGTGAGTTAGAAGGTTAAGACTTTGCCAACAGCTAGGTGGTGACCTTAGACTTCAGACATCTTTCCTTTGCCTACAGGGTGTATGGACTTGATATTCGCGGCATAGTGGACTTCTTCACGAGGTGAGACTAGTAAGGTAATCCTAAAATTTGAATAGTGTTTGAGTGTTTGTAGCAGCAGTGGTATTTTTTTAGAGTTTGGAGCTTAGTTGATGGCTACAGATCTCGTGGTAGGCATACCACACTCCTTCCAGGGTCTCGGTTTAGGTTTGGGATATTTGGGCGGGTTTCCCTGGTTTATTCGCTTTCAGTCGATTCAGACATGGCATGGTTTAGTGAGGTTGGGTTCATTCTATAGTCAGAAGGTTCTCCGTCGACACAGGGTGTTCATATATGACTTTTCTAACCCTATTGTGCAAGCTTTAGTCGATTTCAGATGGTTGATTTAGATGATTAGTTCAGATGGATTCAGGTAACTAGGTTGGTCTTAGAAAAAGTATTTGTCCATCAATTGATGGTCAGTCGGGGTAAAACTACTACAGTTTCCGAGTATGTGCTTTGGATTAGTATTTTGGATGTCAAAAATTAGTATGCTATGGCTTGGCTTGGATAGAGTTTGAGTATAAAGGTGACTTCGTTCGTGGTTGAGTATAATGAGAACTATAGATCTCCGATGGATTACTTGATTTTTCGAGGGTGGATCAAGTGTTCTACTTATTTGAAGCTTCATGATTATGCTGCAAAAGGATTCAGGTCATAATATAATGTTTTTGCGGATCAGTGGGTTCATAAGCTAGAGTTTTGGTTGGTGACTTTGTGGGTGAACTTTGTTGTGGTATGAGGATTAAGGTTTTTTGTGTAGATCACCTTGGTTCTGTGGTTTCGGTGTTGTGTCTGTGCTTCTAAATGAGATTCTTGAGGGTCATTTTAGTGGGAAGATATTTGGAGTTTAAAGTTGGAATCTAGCTTTGCTAGAGTGAAGTTAAGACGTGGTTGCTTTCTTTGGTCTCATTCTATTGGGTGTCATCCAATCGAGGAGGCTACCCAGGTTGTTTGAGAGCGTAATGCGGGCTTTGTATCCGCAGTTGTTAAGCTTCTGCTCTTCCCTTCTTTCTTGACTTTCAAGGATGAATGTCCTTTTTAGTAGTGGATGATGTAATGACCCTTTCAGTTATTCTCGCATTTTTGCCTTTCTTATAGTGTTAGAGTTTGCTTGTAGCATCCCCAAGTTATTTATGGCTTGCTGGGACCGGTAGTCCGATGCCCCAACCATCTATTTGGTCTTTATGGTCGTTTCCTTATTTTAGAGCTTCAACTTTTGAAATCGTTGACTTTAGGTAACATTTTTAGCTATCATGATCGGAATCGAATCCCGACAGTTCCATTAGCTCCAGAGCATGGACTTTGATCTGGGTTGATCTTTGGTCGGGATCTGGGAGCTTGTTAGCTTAGAATTCTCTCTCATTTTGTGTTTTCAGGCCAGTTGGGATTCTATTATTGACTTTGGTCAACATTTGGAGAAACGGTCTCGGATATAAATTTCGTCAGCACTGTTAGCCCTGGAATGTCGAGTTTAGGCAAGAGGGACCCTTGGTTTGGGTCCCGAGGCTTGCAAATATGATTTCTTCCCTTAGGTTCCATTTGGAATAGTTGGCCTGAGAGTTGATTTTTGGTGTGGGGCCCACTTTTTGTTAAATCGACCTCTGATGGGATTTTCATCGATTCCCTTGTATCTAGAATGTTGTTTCTAGTTGAATAACTTATGTCATTTGTATTCGCGGGACTCCGAATGCATTCCCGAGGGTCCGTCGGAGGTAAATTATAAGTTGGCATGGCTGGTTGCGGCCTGTTGCTATCATGGAACCAGCAAGACTATGCCCATGCATGGTCACGGACGCATGCGCACAGCAGCGTGCCAGCTGCCACCTCCTCTTGGCCATCACCTAGGCAGCGCATGCGCCGCATGTAAAGTGGTCAACCTTGTGCGTGCTGGCTTAGCGCCTGGCTTGGCCGACGCCTGGCCTACGCGTGCGCATGCTCCTAGCGGCGAGTGCACGGGCCGCGAACGCAGTGGCCGGCGTGCATGCGCAGTGGCCGGCGTGCGTGCGCAGTGGCCAGCGCCTAGCAGCTATAAATCCCTTGTTCTCCAATTCTTTTTCCAATTTCCCTTGGACGATTCCTCCATTAAAATAGCTCAATAGCCACAATTTTTCAACCTGGTTCTTTCCCATAACCTGAAGGCTACCACCTTGATGATCCTTTCTTCGATTTTTGACTTCTAAATCGGGTAAGTTTACTCTTAAAATTCTGAATTCTCCCATAAATTCCCTCTTTAAATTCTTTACTCTTTGGGATGTTTTGATCCCTTGCCATTGTCCATTTTCGCTCATTTTATGATCATGTTCTCATAGGGACATGGGGAATATTATGGTGTTTTCATTTTTGTCTTCGGGTTGTAGGGCCCACGAGCCCACCTGTGACCCAAATTTTGACTCGGCTATATTTTTAACATTATGGGTATCGTTACTCTTATTTTGATGTGTAGATTATTATGTTGATAGTGTTTTTGAAAATTGGTACTTTAATGAGAAGTTCTAGTTTGGACGATGCTATTCTAGCAGCTTATCGTTGGACAACCGGTAGGTTACGGTTTAACCTTTCTAGACTTTGCATATATACGCTATAATTGCATCAATTAGTATCCTTGGGTTGGTTTTTTGGTCGTACCCTCAGACCTTGTCCGCCTCTTCTGTCCATTTATTTCATGCGTTATTTGTAGTATTCATTGTAGTCTTGTACTATTACCCTTGTGGCCTGTGTGGCCTTGTATATGACTCTGGACCATAAACGGTGGGATACTGGGATTGTCCGCGAGTCCCGAACATCGTGATATTACTTTAGATTGGCTATTTGTGTTGTAGAGATAATTGTGCCTGTGCAGGGCCGATAGAAATGTTTATAAGCCAAATTGGGATAATCTATTTTTTGCGAGATTTTATCATTCATGTAAAAGGATTTCCTGCATATTGTACTACTATTTTGGGTTTGGGCCTACTATAAATAGTTTTCTAAAATTTGCATGGCCCCGAGGTGCCATTTTCAGTAAAATGAGTATGGAAGGGCTTTTGTAACTAATTTTATGAAACCTCTTGGAGTTAAGGGGATATTTTGATAATTTCGCCACTGGTTTTCGTACTGATACTAGTCTTAGCTAGGCCATAGTGCTAGACATGATTTTTTATTTATTTAGATCCGGACACGTGCTGGGCACCCTGTTTAGGGGATTTTCAGACTTGATTACTGGTTTAGACCCGGATACACCGCAGGTAACCTTTATAATGGTTTTGAGATCACTGCTATTATTTTAGACCCGATTTGATTCTGGGAACGTACTATGAGATTCTGATTATTGATTTACATCCGAACACACTTTGGACAGTTTTACTTTGAGATTTGCAGTTAGTATTTGGTAACGTACCTCCATGGACCCTGTCAATCCTGAACTAAGATCTACAGGCCGAGGTTGCTAGGAGGAGGGGTTTACGGTGGAGTAGAGGTACTCGGGGGAATCCCTTCAATGGATCTTGCCTTTATTGGGCCTTTTAGGTATCGGAAGGGGTAACATACGTGTTACTATCACACGAGTTATATTGCACCATCATAATCATGCATATTTCTTTCGGATTCAAACCTTGTTTGTTGTTTGCTCAGTGTACGCTCCGGTATTATAGGATGCCATAGTGTTTGTTTCACTTGATTGTGTTCCTCGATTGTATGGGTGGCCTTTGATACTGTAGGTAGATATTATTTCTTATATCATATTAAAAAGCTTGTTATGTCCTTTGGTACTTGGTGATTTAGTGGGTTCTAGACTGTTGAGGCTCTGATTGTTGGATATTTTGATCATTGATGGATTAGTGGGTCCTTTATTGATTTAAGGAATTATTTACGTGACCTTCTGGGTGATTGTAATCTAGGGAGTTCTATCCTCTATTGTGGTTCAGAGTAGTGGCTTTCGGTTCCTTGTGGCATATTTTATTCCATCCTAGGTTTTAAACTGGGAGGTGGTTATCTGTTTCTCTTATCTTGATTGGTATTTTAAGCATGATTTGCTTGTAGCTCGAATATACATTGGCTTTCTTCCCTTCTTTCCCTTTTACTTGAGGTTATCGGTATATCACCCTTCTCCTTAAACTCTCCCTGTTTATATACTATTGTTGCAAGGATCCCAGTTGTGTTCTTCTTTCTTTCACCTGTGTTTCTGTGTATGTATATCTTCTGTGCTAGCATTATATACTTTTAGCTCTTGGTTTACTACTCTCCGTGCTAGTTCCCTTGTTTTTTTTATATTGCTTTAGTGATTGTTTCTTTGCTATCTGCTATATTATTGTTTTTATATCATATATGCGCTCAGTCGATCGATGATGCCTATTGGGTACCTATTACTTTGAAATTAGTGCTCATACTACACTTTTGCATCTTTCTGGTGCAAATATTAGTGTGAGATTTTGCCATTGATCGCGTGAAGACTCGTGCAGCTGTTGGATATTCGAGACTAGGGTAAGCGCCTGTCGACTGGGGCTTGACCACATCTCATCTTTTGGCGTTGTTACTCTTTGTATATACGGATATAGTTTTACTTATTATTTTGTTACCTCTAGCACTTGTATTCTATTTAGAATCTCCTGTACTATCGATACCAAGTCTTGGGGTTGGTGTAGTTCCTTGTATTTATATATTAAGGTTATTTGCTTCCGCGTTGTATTTATCTTTATATTTTGCTTCTGCTTATTTCCTTTTATTGTGCGTATTGATTAGGTAGTAGTCCATTACTAACCATTTCGGGTTAAGGGAATTGGTTCGTCTACTGGGATTTGTAGGTGCCATCATGACTTGAGAAATTGGGTCGTGACAAGGACCCTTCTTAGCATGCCAATGTATGAATAGGAATATAACTGCATATCTGATATACAACCCATAAATAAAGCAGAATCCAAGCAGTTAGGAGAACATACAACAGAACTTGTGACTGTACATAAAGTGAATGTACGATATTAGTCCAGAAACCCTACAAGGCAACTGATGGCCACCTTAAAGGCAATCTACAGTCCGCAACTCAATGTACGATTGTGGATTGGGTCCCAAAATTTATCGACATATCAATTTGTTATTTTAGGATTCCACCTTTGTGGGTCATTATGAATAGTCCTATCAGGTTTGCATTGAGAAGAGCCGGCTAGCTAGTTTGTAGATTTACTTTTTATATGTTAGTTGAGAGTGTTTGGACAAGTTCTATGGTTCTTCTCTTTCTAATTTCTTAAATGAAGAACACCATTATTATTTCAAGATTTAATAATCAAATTATGTTTATAAATTCCTTTAACTTATATTGTTGTTACTTTCTTACCAGTATGAGTAGCTAAATCCTACACTGAGGTTGTGAAACTCAATGCGGTTTTAAAGTTTATAAATAGCATGAACTCGCTCGAATTTCTCCTACTATGGTGGAGAACTCTAAACGTTCGGAGCACCGGTTCTATTTCAGAGATTTTCGTGTATTGCATGATATTAGGTGGATAAGATATAAAACTTCTTCTCATTATTAAATACAATATTACCATACACTATAATATCTTATTCTTTAGGTTCGAAAGAGAAGGTTAGTATTCGATAGAAGAAGCTTTGCATGAAGTCGAGGCGCTAAGCCTCATTTGATAAATTCATATTAGGAATAGTAATATTTACTTAGTCTAATTGGTTGCGCTTATTAAAATAACTCATATAGTTGTGAAAATATTATATAAAGATAAATTCTTCAACTCTTGGGAAAGATTATATGTGAAAACATTATATAAAGATAAAATTATTCAACTCTTGGGGAAAATTGAGTGATGATACAGGAACTGAGTACATATGTAAAACGCGAATATCTGTAATTGCACTAAAACCAACAGAATAATGCAGCCCAATATGGAAAAGTTATTTAATATCATAAGTTTAAATTCAGTGCTTTAAGATCATAAGTTTTCATGCGTATTTATTTACTACAATTTTTAGTTCAATTATACAAAATCTCTTCAACCTTTACAAAATAAAAGTCGACTGTTAATATGGTATTCATCCCAGTAGTAAGCGTTTTCTCCCGATTCCCTATGGGATTCAACCCCAACCTTGTTTGGATTACTATGTTTGAATACAATCACGTTACATTATCTGAAAGTGTATCTTGAGTATATCACGGACCATGGATCCAATTGAAAAGATCCGAGAGATGTGTATGCATGATTTTCAGAAGTTGAGCAATCTACTGTGGAAAGTATGGACCGTAGGTCACATTCACAGTCCGTAAGTCTAGAGAAAACCAAGCTGGAATGCATATTCATGGAAGAAACCAAAGACCATGGAATATTTTGTGGTAAAATTATTCTCCAAAGGACTAGTTAGGGTTTCTTTTGTTCTTTGGGTGTCTTCTCTAAACGGTAGCCATAATAATAATTTTAGTTCGCTAGATGTATATCACGGAATCAACTTCAATAATAAAATAAATATCAAGAAAATAATTAATAGATAATCTAATAAACTACTATCTTAATATATAAAAAAATATCTCAAATTGGCCTGACTGTATGTGGTAATCAATTTGTTTTCCAAATCTTGTAAAAGGGATATTGACTAACATAAGAAACTTTTAAATGTTGATTGTATCTTTAATTTATTACGAAATTTATTTAAAGACTCTTTCGTTTGAATTTTCTTTTGTGAAATATTAACTCAAGTTAGAGAGATTAACTTTTTCTCATATTTTCCATTAATATTAGCGGAACTTTAACATATGTTTTCAATTGAAGAATGAAGTTGGAACTTTAATAGTACCCCATTAATTATTTGGGAAGATCATATGATTAGTTACAACCTAATGTCACTGCCATTGTTGATGTTAACTTTCTTAATTGTAACTTCTGAAGATGAACCTAACCTTTACATCATTAAACCAGACGTGTTTAGTAGAGATTTGATTATTCATTAGATGATGATCATAGTAAAATATTGTTATAATGAAGTATGGCTATATATTATTTTATGGACTCAAATGACTAGGAGGGTTGAAGCTACACAACATGTACAAAGAAAACGAAAGTGAATAAACGAAAAATAGATATCACTTATTGAGAAGGCCCTTATAGATGAACATGAAATGCAAAAAATTAAAGCTTTATTAGAGTCTTGGGATGATGAATTAAGTGTTCATGTATGTCCCATTCAGGCACTACTTTTTTCATTTATCTTCCCTTTCTGTAAATAAATTAATTAGTATTAATTCCCTTGCAGGGATTAGAGGTTACAAAGTCATAGCTCAAAAATTAGTAGTATTTAATTTCCTTTGTTTTATCTTAAAATTATTTTATACAAGATAATTAGTATGGTGAAAATTCACAAATAAGTTACTTATTCAAGCTGTCTTGTGCAAGCTGCACAAGCCCAAGGTGGCTACACTTGAGAAGCACACAAGCTTCATAATTAGTGGAGGGGATATTTATGTTCGAAGTTTTCAGCCGATTTTGGGGGTTTTGAAGGACAATTGTAGGGATCTTTATTACATTCTATTATTCCTTTTTTTGCAGCTTTGGATACCAAGTACTAAGAACTTTCTTCTCAAATCATCTTTCACTACTAAAAATAGCTCAAAAAGAGACGGATAGAAAAGCAACGGACAACGTCGCTCCCGAAAAGAGACGGAAAAAGCGACGTTGTCCGTCGCTTTTTCAATTTTTTAAAATTTATACTTAATTTTTTATAAAAGTGACGGATAGTGTCGCAAATGCCGTCGCTTTTTTTTCGTGGATTTTTGTGCCATTATTATTTACATACAATTTATATATATTTTTAAATATAAGCGATGGACAGCGTCGTAATAATTTAAGAAAAAGAAAAATTTATTTTTAAATAACGACTTTGTCCGTCGCAATTTTTTGTATTTTAATTTATTAATATATAAATAAATTTCAATTTTAAAAAATGAATTCATATTTTTTTAAAATAAAAGCGACGGACAGTGTCGCTTTGTCTGTCTTTTGGTCAAATGTTAGTCAACTCATTTTAAAAAAGCAACAGATGAAAGTGACGTTGTCTGTTGCTTTTTAAAAAATATAGTGACCCAGATTGGGTAACTCCTCCATTTTCCTCTTTTCTCTTCTCTCTTTCTCTCCACCATCTTACCTCCACACATTGCCTCCACACATTGCCTACACACCCCTCCACAACGTTGCTGTCGTTGTCGTTGTCTCCATCGCCTTCTCCTCTATCCGCCACGCCACCTCCTTCCTCCTCCATCAATAATTTTTGGGTTAGGAATAATTTAGAACTTCAAGGTTAGATTTTTTACTTTTTTTTTTCAATTACATTGCATTTATTTTAGGTTAATGTTAGATTAATAATATTGTTAGTTGTTATGAAGATTAGAACTTGAATTAGTAGTATTTAAAATTTTATGTTAGGGTTTGTTTGATATTTTCCGTTATTAGAAAGTTTGTTAGTTTCGAATCTTGAAATTATTTTTTGCCATTTATTTTTAAGTTAGTGTTAGATTATGAACATTGCTAGTTGTAAACCTTTAATAATGGTTATGAATATTTTATAATTCATATAATTGAATTTGTGAACTTGAATTTGGTTTTAGGTTGAATTTGTAAAGTTTGAACTTGAATTTGATTTTAGAATTTGTGAGCATAGTAAATGCCTTAGGCTCTTGATTTTAAGTTGACTTTGATAATTTGATAGTGAATTTGAAAATTTTCAATTAGGTTCTTGAATTAAGCTCTTAAATTAATTTTCAACTTTAGGTTTTTTTTTTAATTTTGAATTAGGTTCTTGAATTTTAGGTTGAAATTAGTTCCTTGAAGTTATGTTTTTTTTATGTTTGTTAGTTTAAATTGTTAGTTTTGGGTTATAATCTTGAATTAGTTTTCAACTTTATGTTAGTGTTAGTTTTCAAATTTAGGTTGTTGGATTAGATTCTTGAATTTGATAGTGAATTTGAAAATTTTAAATTAGTTTATATTGTTGGGTTATAATGTTAAATTAGTTTTCAACTTTAGGTTGTTGAATTTGGTTTTGAATTTGACAGTGAATTTGAAAATTTTGAATTAGTGTATATTATTGGGTTATAATCTTGAATTAGTTTTCAACTTTAGGTTGTTGAATTAGGTTCTTGAATTTGATAGTGAATATGGACATTTTGAATTAGTTTATATTGTTGACTTATAATATTGAATTAGTTTTCAACTTTAAGTTATTGAATTAGGTTCTTGAATTTGATAGTGAATTTGGAAATTTTAAATTAGTTTATATTGTTCGGTTATAAGCTTGAATTAGTTTTCAACTTTATGTTAGTGTTAGTTTTCAACTTTAGGTTATTGAATTAGGTTCTTCAATTTGATAGTGATTTTGGAAATTTTGAATTAGTTTATATTGTTGGGTTATATTAATCTTGAATTAGTTTTCAACTTTAGGTTGTTGAATTTGATAGTGAATTTGGAAATTTTAAATTAGTTTATATTGTTGGGTTATAATCTTGAATTAGTTTTGAAATTTAGGATAATTAGTGTTAGTTTTGAATTTAGGTTGTTGAATTTGATAGTGTATTTGGAAATTTTGAATAAGTTTATATTGTTGGGTTATAATCTTTCATTAGTTTTCAACTTTAGGTTCTTCAATTTGATTGAATTGGAAATTTTAAATTTGTTGGGTTATAATCTTGAATTAGTTTGGAACTTTAGATTAATTAGTGTTAGTTTTGAATTTAAGTTAAAGTTAGATGTTTTTGCTATTAGTTTTTTCACTTTATGTTAGTGGTAGTTTTGTTGTGAACTTGAATTTGAGAACTTTAAACTTGAATTTGTGAATGTTTTAGGTTAGTGTTAGTTTGTGAATGTTTTAGTTATTGTTTTATTTTTTTAAGCTATTAGTTATTAATTTAGGTTAGTGTTAGCTTACTACATTGTTAGTTTGTGAACATTGAATAATGCTTGTGTCATGACCTAGACCATCGTGAGTGACACTTACCCAATACCCTTGGGTGAGCAGACCAATACCATCCCAACACTTAGCAAAGTCTAACAACTCAAAACCAGTGTGCATAAAGTAAACTAACATTCACAATCACAAATACTATCACAATTATAATCTGCAGAAAAATCTTCCCTACAACCTGAAGATCATCATATCAAAATATATACAAAGTCTAAAATACGGGGATGCAACCCCAAAAGCAACAGACAATTTAAGCCTTTCATGACCCGATTCCTCGGTCATGATTGCACCTACAACCCCCCAGTAGGTGAACCAAACCCCGTAGCCTAGAACAATTAGTAATGGGCTACTAGCTAGCAAGCAAGCGGAAGAACAGTAAGAAAAATGCAGAAGCAAGGGCAATAAGTGAAGGAAGCGAACAACATGAATATATATAACATATATACGAAAGCTAAACAAACTTCAAAACCTGGTATCATAGTATAGAGCCAGAACTAGATATAAGCAGTACAAAGGATCAAAAACAATACATACACAAATGTCTCTGAGTAGTAACAGAGTACATAATACAAATGATAAAATAAAGCTAATCCCTGATAGCCAAGAGCTCATCCTCAGTCTAAAGTATCCCCAAAATAGCTCCTCGCACGAGTCTCCAATGAGCTGACAACAATGGCCCACACTAGGATCTAAACCAGAAGATAAAGAGTGTAGTATGAGCACCAATTGCAAAGAAACTGGTACTCAGTAGCTATCATAGGCCGACTGGGCACATATAAGATAAATGATCAGTAATGAACAGAATAGAATCAAGTAGTCACTGAAACAACGAAGCAACACATCAAAGCTAGCACGGAAGGAATGCAATAAAGAACAATACACATCGCTAGCTACTAGAATACATATCACAGGTGAAAGATAGAAACACGTACCGGGGATTCTCGCAATAACAAGTATATAAACAGAGATTTAGAAAGTAGGCGGTATACCGGTAATCTCAATGAATAGATAAGGAAAACAAGAACGAAAGTAATTATGCTCGAAAACAAAATGCAATAAACCAAGTAGGCATACTAATCTAAAGTCAAGAATTCAATAATTGGAAGCCCATGAACAACCTTAAAAATATCCAATCTCATAAGAAACCATGATAGGAACCAATAACGCAAAAATAGTAACAATAAATCTATCTACAGTCCCATGGGCGCCCATTCACCCGAGGAACACAAGCAAGTGAAGACAAACCCTCTGACATCCCATACTATCGGAGCGTACACTCAGCAAATAGCAGACAAGGGTGAAACCTCACACAAATGAATGATATGATATGATATAATATGGTGAACTAAGTATAACATCATTATAGTATGTTACCCCTCCGAAGCCCCAAAGGTCCAATAAAGGCAGGATTCCATGGAAGGAATTCTTTCGAGTACCTCTACTCCGCCATACACCCCTCTCTTTAGTCACCCATTTTCCCGTAGAACTCGATTCAGAATGACAGGGTCCATGGAGGTCTACTCATAGCCCACATACTACACTCAAACTTTAAAATATCAGTGTAATGAACCCTTCGGTCATTTACACGTGTTTGCTTTTCTAGTACCGTTAGAGCTTTCCTATAGTGGCCCTAAGTCATTTATGGCTTGTTAGGACCGGTAGTTCGGTGCCTGGGCTGTTTGTTGGGTGTTTTTGTCCATTCCTGGTTTTAGAGATCTTAACTTTGGAAATCGTTGACTTCAGTCAACATTCTGGGTGAACGTTCTCGAAATTGAATTTCGACAGTTTCGTTAGAACCGAAGCATGGACTTTAGTCTAAAGGGACCTTTGGTTGGGATCTGAGACCTTTTCAGCTTGGAATTCTCTCTCATTCTGTGTTTTTAGGCCAGTTGGGCTTGTTTGGTTGACTTTAGTCAACATTCAGAGAAAATGACCTCGAATGGAAATTCCGTCAGTGACGTTAGCTTCGGAATGTCGAGTTTTTGTTAGTTATTTGGTTGGTTTGGGTTTCGGATGAGCCGGGCTCACTTTGGGTGTTTGGTTGGCATTAGCTAGTGTTGACTTGGGTAAAATTTCTTCCCAAATGATCTCGTATAGAAGTTTCGTCGATTCCATTGAGTCTGGAACATCATTTCCACTCTAATAGCAATATTGGTTTTTGAGTATCGGGTTCCGATTGTGCCCGGAATGCCTTGTAGAAGTTTTTGGCTGTTGCTTGTTTTTCTGCTTATGGGGGCCTTCAGCGCGATCGCGCTCGATTAGCACCATTGTGTTGACCTGTGATTTCCCCTTCAGCATGATCGCGCTCCTTTAGCACGACTGCTCTGTGTTTTTCCCTTCAGCGCGATCGCGCGATAGCGCTTGTCTGTGGTGTTTCCTTCAGCATAATCGCGCGATAGAGCTGACCAATGACCAATAATTATATATTTTTGGTCCTTTAGTTTTTCCAGCACTTTCTCTCCAACTTTCTCACTCTAACTTGAAAATCCTCTCTACCAAATTGCTCCCATCTGTTCATAGCCTTGGGGAATCCATTTAGTTGGGAGATTTAGCTATTTCTTTGACAATTTGTAAGTCCTCTTCTTCGCAAAGATACTTTTCCTCCATTGTTGCTATTTTCTAAAGCTGGGAATTTCATTGAAGAATCTGCCCTCCTGAGCTTTGCATGATCGTGGGTTCAGAGCTTTTGCTTCCTTAGCTTGCCTTCTCGTTGTGGTAAGTATCTTTGGGCTAATTTTCGAATTTAATTCTTGGAACTTCCTTCTTTAATTCTTGACTTGAGCGGGCTGTTTTGAGCCCCAATTATTGTCTATTTTGGCTCAATTATTGAGCATGTGCTCCTGGGATGGTAAGGAACACATGTGTGTTTTTCGTTTTTGGTTTTGGGTTGCGGGGCCCACGGGCCTGTTTGTGACCCGAAATTTAACCCATGTATGTTTATGGCATTATGGGTATCATTAGTCTTGTTTTGAAATATCGATGATTGTGTTGATAGCGGTATTGTGATTTGGAGCTTCCTGGAGAAGTTTGAGCTTGGATGACGCCGTCCCCGCATCAATTTGTCGGACGACATGTAGGTTATGGCTTTCCCTACCTATACTCTGCGTATATTGGCTATAACTGTATTAATTAGCATCCTTGGGTGGGTTGTTATAGGTTGGTACCCCAGACCTTGTCTGCCTTTTCTGTTTGTTTATTTCATACGCTGGTTGTAGTATTCGTGTAGTAGTGTATATCGCCTTTGTGGTCCTGCGTGGCCTTGTGTTGACTCTGGAATATAGACGGTGGGTAATTTTGGAATGTCCGCGAGTCCCGAACATAGAGATATCCTTTTAGGCTGGTTATGTATGTTGAGTAGCTGTTGGGCCTGTGTAGGGCTGATAGGAAATGTTTGTGAGCCGCTAGGCTAATTTATATTTGTGTGCAATCATATCATCCATGAAAAAGGCTTTCCCCTGCATGTTTTACTACGATATTGGCTGCGAGCCACTATAGATGGTTTTTCCTAAATGGCCCCGGGGGCCCGTTTTTGGTATAACCAAATAGGGACATGGGATTTGGATGATTTCACACTTGATTTTCTACTGATACTAGGATCTACCGGGCGGAGTACTACACTTGATTTTCTACTGATACTAGGCTCTGCCGGTGGAGTACTACACTTGATTTTTCTACTAATACTAGTCTCTGCCGGGCAGAGTACTACACTTGATTTTCTACTGATACTAGGCTCTTCTAGGCGGAGTACTACACTTGATTTTCTTACGGATTTAGACCCGGTTACGCTCTGGGTACCCTTTGAGAGGGTTGTTGAGACTTTTATTATTGATTTAGACCCGAGTATAAATTATAAAAGTCTCAACAAACCTCTCAAAGGGATCCCAGAGTGTATCCGGGTCTAAATCCGTAAGAAAATCAAGTGTAGTACTCCGCCCGACAGAGCCTAGTATCAGTAGAAAATCAAGTGTAGTACTCCGCCCGACAGAGCCTAGTATCAGTAGAAAATCAAGTGTAGTACATTGCTTGGCAGAGCCTAGTATCAGTAGAAAATCAAGCGTAGTACTCTGCCCGGCAGAGCCTAGTATCAGTAGAAAATCAAGTGTGAAATCATTCAAATCCCAGGTCCCCATTAGGTTATACCAAAAATGGGCCACCGGGGTCATGAAAGTTTAGGAAACACCATCTATAATGGCTCGCAACCAAAATCAAAGTAAAACATACCGGGGAAAGCCTTTTTAATGGATGATATGCTCGCACACAAATATAAATTAGCCCAGCAGCTCACAAACATTTCCTATCAGCCCTGCACAGGCCCAACAACTACTCATCAGACATAACAAGCCTAAAATAATATCTCTATATTCACGACTCGCGGACATTCCCAAATCACCCACCGTCTTTTTTCCAGATTCAACACAAGGCCACGCAGGACCACAAGGGCGGTATACAATACTACATAAATACTACAACCAGCGTATGCAATAAATGGACAGAAAAGGTTGACAAGGTCTGGGGTACCAACCTATAACAACCCGCCCAAGGATGCTAATTAATGCAGTTATAGCCTATATACCAGAGTCTAGGTAGGGAAAGCCATAACCTACCTGTCGTACGATGAATATCTGCGGGGACGGCGTCGTCTAGGCTCGAACTCCTCTGGAAAGCTCCAAATCACAAAACTGCTATCAACACAATTATCTGTACATCAAAACAAGACTAACGATACCCATAATGCCATAAACATACCCGGGTCGAAATCCGGGTCACAAAAGGGCCCATGGGCCCCATAACCCGAAACTAGAAATGAAAAACACGAATGTGTTCCTTACCATCCCGGGAGAACATGCTCAAAAATTGAGCAAAACCTGACAACAATTGGGGATCGAAACAGCCCGCTCAAGTTAAGAATTAAAGAAGGAATTTCCAAGAAATAAATTCGGAAATTAGCAAAAAGATACTTAACACAACGAGAAGGCAAGCTAAGGAAGAGAAAGCTCCGAACCCACGATCATGCAAAGCTTAGGAGGGAAGATTCTTCAAGGAAATTCCAAGCTTTAGAAAATGGAAACAATGGAGGAAAAGTAACTTAGGGAAGAAGAGGACTTACCAATTGTCAAAGAAATAGCTAAAATCTCCCAACTAAATGGATTCCCCAAGGCTATGAACTGATGTGAGAAATTTTGTAGAGAGGATTTTAAAGTTAGAGTGACAAAGTTGGAGAGAAAGTGCTGGAAAAATGAAAGGACCAAAAATATATAGTTGTTGGTCGCTGGTCAGTGCTATCGCGCTAAAGGAGCGCGATCGCGCTGAATGAAACATCACAGACCAGTTGTGCTATAGGAGAGCGATGGCACTGAAGGGAAAAACACACACCAGCGCAATCTCACTAAAGGACCGCGAACATGCTGAAGGGGAAATCACAGGCCAGCGCAATTGCACTAAGGGAGTGCGATCGCGCTTACGGCCACTAGAAGCAGAAAAACCAGCAACAACCAAAAACTTCTACGGTGCATATCCGGCACAATCAGAACACGATACTCAAAAAACAATACTGCTATTAGAGTGAAAGCGATGTTCTAGACTCAATGGAATCAATGAAACTTCCATACGAGGTTGTTTCGTAAGAATGTTGACCTAAGTCAACACTAGCTAATGCCAACCAAACACCCAAAGTGAGCCCGGCTACTCCAGAATAGGAACCAACCAACATACTAACACAAACACAACATTGCGAAGTTAACGGCGCTGATGGAATTTCCATCAGAGGTCGTCTTCTCCGAATGTTGACCAAAGTCAACCAAACAAGCCCAACTGGCCTGAAAACACAGAATGAGAGAGAATTCCTAGTTGAAAAGCTCCTGGATCCCGACTAAAGGTCCCTCAGACCAAAGTCCACGCTCCGGAGCTAACGGAACTGTCAGAATTTAATTCCGAGCATGTTCACCTAGAATGTTGACTGAAGTCAACGATTTCTAAAGTTAAAAGCTCTTAATCCAGGAATGGAAAAAAAGGCCAAACAAATGTCTCGGGCACCAAACTACCAGTCCCAGCAAGCCATAAATAACTTGGGGCCACTACAGGAAATCTCTAACGGTACAAGAAAGGCGAACACACAGAAATGACCGGAGGGGTCATTACATCTTTGGGCACCCTTGGAGAGGGTCTTTTGAGATTACTACTACTGTTTTAGACCCGGTTCAATCTCGGGCATGCATATTTTAGATTAAGCCACTGGCTTGAACCCAGACTTGTTTTTGGATGACATGTTAGACATTTCACGTTCGTTACTGTATGTAAGACATCATAACCAGGTAGAACATCATGTACATGAGGACCATCAGTACATGTCCCAACAACCACGAGTCATACCATGAACCATCATTAAGAACCACGGTCCATCTTGTGGAATCATGGAATCAGAACATAAGAGGCCCCTCAGTCCTTGTCACAAAAACCATGAGTCAGACTATGGACCGTACTTCAGAACCATAGCCTGTCCTTTGACTCATGGAATACTCAGATTAGAGGACCCTCAACTAAAGTCCTAGGAACCACGAGTCACACAATGAACCATCGTTCAGAACCATGGTCCATCCTGTGGAGTCATGGTTTCCTCAAATCAGAGAACCCCCAAGACTCATGGACTTGACCACAATTCAGTTGATGGTCCATCATCCAGGACTACGGTCCATCAACTGAGTCATGGGTACCTAAGTCACGATTTTCAGCAGCTTTCTTTTAAAATTCTCAGGGGTATTTCAGACATTTTATTTCTCTTTTAAGGCCTAAGCTACATCATTTTTCTTAGTCTAAGCCTAATTAATTAGTCAAAATCTACCTAAACCTCCCGTTCTACTAGAAAACATCCGACACTTAGAGAAATAAAGAAAAGAAGCCGCAGTTTTCTCTCAGAAACAAGCATAAGGTTCCTTCAAGGTCAGCTTCTTCAGTATTTGGGTAAATCTTACTAATGCTTCTTCAGTATTTGGGGGAACCCTTTGTTTGAGAATTCCTCCATAGCCGATATCAGAAGCATCAGTTTCAACTATCATGTAGGTAGCCTTAATTATGTAGCTTACTTCATCCCAAACATCAGACAGGTTTGTGAACCCCTTTATAAAAGATTTAGGAAAACCCTTGTACCTTGGAGTATAGATCAAACCAATGCTATCAAGAAAGTCAAAAGACTTGTTCAAAACCTTCCCTGTTTAGGAATATCTAATCCTAACGCCTACATGATAGTTGAAACTGATGCTTCCGATATCGGCTATGGAGGAATTCACAAACAAAGGGTTCCATAAAATACTGAAGAAACATTAGTAAGATTTACCTCAGGAGTCTGGAATTCCGCCAAAAAGAATTACAGTACAGTCAAAAAAGAAATTTTATCTATAGTGCTATGTATCACAAAATTTCAGGATGACTTAATAAATAAAGAATTTTTGCTCAGAGTAGATTGTAAATCTGCCAAAGAAATTTTACAAAAGGATGTTAAAAACATTGTTTCCAAACAAATTTTCGCTAGATGGCAAGCTCTGCTCTCTAGTTTTGATTTTCAAATTGAATTTATTAAAGGAGAAAACAATTCCCTTCCAGATTTCTTTACTAGGGATTTTTTGCAGAATCAACATGAGTAACCCTCATCGTCACAATTCTCCTTTTAAAGGAAACAAACCTATATCAACAAAAAAGGCGACATCAGCCCTCCCCTGTACACCACCACAGGTAGGACTAATGCAGCTAAGACCACGGCCTCCAAGGCCCCTTATGCCAGCTTCTGGTCACCTTAGGCCAGAATTCCCTCCCTTACCAGGACCGGCATCATCCGGACCACCGGCATCATCCTTAGATGCTATATTCAAGAACGTGTACTCAATATTTGTGGAACCTCTAAAGAAAGAAACAGGTCCCACAAATATCGCAAGTTCCAGCAGCACAACAGAAGGATCCAAATCCAATTCTCTAGTTCAGACAAAAAAGTGTTATGAAGTAAAGATCCCAGAATCTTATTCACAGGCGGTAAATCCCCGACTGATTCCTACAACTCCAAGAAAATAAGCTTTAGTGCAAGACAAAGAAGAAACTTTTGATTTCTTGACTACTCCAGTACTTCCACTAATGGCACTAGACAAAGGATATGAAGGTTTTAAACCAAAAGATCTTACCAAACCTTGTTACACAGATAACAATTTTGTTGACACAGATGATCCATTAAAAACTAGGCTCTATTTCGAAGCTATCCTGGTTGACACCAACTTGATTGAGGTAGAACATACCTGCGATGAGAAAAACCCTGAGTATATTCTATACTCAATAGTAACATTAAAGAGAATACTATCTCCCTTCGACTGGTTTGTAGACCATCTTCAAACACCAGTTAGACTATCAATGACACATAGGCCGCAGACCTATAATTGGTATATCTACAAAGACGCCTGGTTCAATTTTATGTATCTTCATCCAGGACACACTTTGTTCATCAAGTATTGTACAGAATTAACAAATGCTATCATCCCTAGATGGTTCTACGATTGGTGGAGCTATTTGGGAGGACAAAACCATATCTTACCAAAATAATTCATACCTAGATATGAAGATTTTCAAGTCACAGAGGAAATCACCACTCTCCCTGAACACATAAAAATGTGTAAATTTTACATTAAAAAAAGATTCTCCTATATAATCAGTTGGAGTTTCTCTATATCTAAGTTCGACAGAATCAAGTATTCTTCCAAAGAGATAAAATTCAAAGGATGGACACCTAAGCCCAAAGTTAAAAAGGATAAACAATCTATATCCAAGAAGGCATCTTCCTCAATGATCCAGCTCAAGATTAGGCTGCAACAAGCCCTAAACCATATAGAAGACTTTGAAGAAGAAGAACTATTGCAAATGCCCAAAGAAGCTGAGTCATCTAGTGATAACGACAATGGAGATATGCTATGCCCCAAAGGAATAGCAAAATCCTATCAATGCTTCCAAGGCAATTATTATGACTAGTAAAACGACCCTTGGGAAAAGTAGAAGTCCAAAGGACTGGAATTACTTTTCACAAAGGAGTCTACTACGTCAAGATAAGCTTTTCAGAAGGACCCACCTTCCACCAACTGTCGACCATTCAAAGGAGTCTACTAAGTCAAGATAAGCTTTTCAGAAGGACCCACCTTCCACCAACTGTCGACCATTAAATTGTCGGCAACATCTCATCCTTACACTTGTTCACCCCAGATGAATTTCCTTTAATATCTCAGTCTATATAAGACAATGTATATCATTGAGAGAGCAGGACAAAAATAAAACAATCCCTCTCTAATATTATCACACTACCCTCTCTGTAATATTTCCGCAATGTTTTCCAGTTTTCAATAAATAAAATCTGTAAGTTTGTTTAACTTTTTAACTTCTTATTCTCTATACCCACGATCTTTAAATTGGTATCAGAGCCATGTTGGCAGGGTTTAAACTTAGCATGAGCAGGTAAGTCTATATACTGCCAGGAAGCATGGAGATAGATATTTTCATAAAAAAATAATTAATTTAGAATATAATCAATTTCTTAAATTAATTATCGTTCTTTATTCATCTTATTATACTGCTTGTATCTGGTGTGAGGTTTCTATTTCTCTTTTCGATTTGAGGTTTCCAATTAATATCCGGTTTAAGGTGTTGGCTAGCTGAATGAATGGTCATTGCCAGGGTGTGCGTTAGACCTATAGGTGATCCCTCCGCTGAGATAACCTTAAGAGAAACAAGTGTAAACCCAATAGAATATAATATTGCAGTGCTTCTCAAGATAAGTAAAGATCTTTAATTTTGCTAATTCTTTGATGATCTTCTCTTTGATGAATTTATTTGAAACTTATCTATACCACATCGCTTTCTGGTAGTATCTCTCTTCTCTATGAGTAATACTGAAAACATTTTGAATACGGTTAATGTCTCTTCTCAGGCAACTCGGATTTCCAATGTCGAGAGTAATCTTCAAAACTGGAGTATACCAGAAGAATCCTTTAAAAAAATCTACCAACTAGGTAACTTTAGCTTCATCAAGAAGCATAATATTAAAACTTGTGAGTCCACTATGACTATTAATAATTCTTTAGAAATCATTAGAATGCTCAAGGAACATGATATAAATAGATATAAATCTAATTTTAACTATTTGCATATTGGTTTAGTCCAAGTAGCTATAAAACCTCTCTTTAGAAAAGGTTTAGATGTTCCTATTTGTACTATCCTTAGAGATGGTCGTCTTCTTAATTTTGATGATTCTATTCTAGGAATCTTGCAGAGTAATCTAGCCAATGGCCCAGTTTACTTTAATTGTTATCCAAACTTTTCGGTAGATATTAACGACTCTAATGTTATTGATACCTTGACTCTTAATGTCAAAACCAAGAACATGAATAGTAAAATCAATACTAGAGAAATTTCCATTATCTATAGGGTTTATTATAGACTAATGTCCACTTCACTAGCTCCTAAAGCTAGAATTGAAGATGTCAAAGGTGTTACTATGCTTATGGAAGCCAACCAAGAGCATGGTACAACCTTCGTTCCTAGACTCTTAAAATGGAACGACATCCTTCAAAATAGCGATTGGCATTTTGAGGCCATAACTCAGCCTCTTCCCCTTAACCCTGAAAGATCACAAATCGAAAGGGTTATCCAATATCCTGACAGTTTGATAGATCTGAAATTTCTCAGTGATACTGATAGTAGAGCGTTTTCATATCGAAGATCGACATCTACAAGGCTGTCTACTTCCAAACCCCTGGAGGGAAAAGGAAGTGAATATGACGACAATGCCAAAGGCAAAGTCGTTGGAGTTGACTTTTCGGGAGATCTCCCCAAGGTCCACTACCATCAGAAATACCATGAACCGAGTAGTTCCCATGGTAGTCCTACTCCTTCTGAGATGTTACCCCCTGGTCAAGACCCTGGCTGTAGAGTCATCAGGTCCGATGACGAATACACCCCGGATCTCAAAGGAATCAAGATACTTTGGGATGACAAGGGAAATAAAACCAAGAGAGATTGGTATTTTAGCACTTATGATGCAAAACAACAAACCCTCTATGGAAAGGACTGGATCAAGGACATGAAAAGAATCCGATGTGACATCAAGTTCTTCAAATGGTTTGAAATCACGAGAAAACTTGACCATCAACAAGAATCATTAAAAGTTCTTGTACAAAGATGGAATACCCAGTCCAACAAGATCATTGAATCTATAGTTCCCCCTCTTGAAGGAATAAAAATTGCCCATTCCAATAAGGTAATCCTAGACTCCCCTTTTAAACTCAATAGTGAGAAAAATCATGACCAAACTTTCAAGCAGGTCACCACGGGAGACATAGACAAAGTAGTTGAACAAAACAACTACACCAACTAGCTTCTTCATGTCATTTCTAGACAGATAGAAGAAAAGGCTCACCTTGCTAACATTCCAGTCCCCTCGAAGGCTAGTACTAGCAATATGATTGAGACCAATCCTATCTTCAAAATGACTGAATTCAGTAAGGATAAATTCCCTAAGCTAGCTGAATATTTTGATGCTTCGGGAAAAATCCTTGAACAGATCAATGAGAAGCTAGCAAAGTTCTCTATTACCAGACCCAAGGATACCCTTACCACCATTCAATAAGAAGGGAAAAATCTTAATAAACTTGCTAGTAATCGGTTTCATACCCGCAAGAATTACTACCAAACCCTCATTCCCAGACATGCAGTTTGAAGAAAATGCTTTTCTTTCAACTGGTTCCCATGACGGTACGGGTATCACCAAATGGAATATTGACGGATTAGCAGAACACCAAATATACAATAAAATCCATGAAATGTGAGTTGCTATCACTGCTTATAAAATTAGGAACGCCTATGACAAAGAAGCCGCTACCTTGGTTGCTGCAGGCTTCACTGGTATGCTCAGGCACTGGTGGGACAACTGTCTCACTGAAGATGTCAAGACAGCCATTAATGATGCCAAGGCCATCGAATCTATTGTTAAAACAGAAAACGGTGTAGATACTGTTACTCAGGTTCAGAAGGAGGACGCTTGCGCGACCCTCCTCTATCTTATTGCTAAGCACTTTGAGGAGAGCCTAAACTCTTCCAAGATAGGAGTTTAGAGATCTTTAACAACCTTTCTTATCCTAAACTCACTGACTTTAGATGCTACAAAGATACCTTCTTAGTTAAAGTAATGACCTGAACCGACTGCAACCATGACTTTTGGAAAGAAAGATTTATCAGTGGTTTACCCCCCTCTTTACCGATAAGGTAAGAACAAAGATCAAGGATATATGCGATGGGAAAATACCCTATAGAAACATAACATACAGAGATATTGTCAGTATCATCAATACTGTAGGCCTAGAGCTTTGCACTGATCTTAAGCTTAAACATCAACTTAAGAAAGATCAAACTTCCTCTAAGAATGAATTAGGGAGCTTTTGTCAAGACTTTGGTTTTGTTTCATCCACTCCTCCCTCTAAGAACCATAAACCTAGCTTTTCTTCTAAGAAAGTCCATAGATCTAAGTCTAGAAGAACCCAGGACAAACCTAAGGAACCTCGCCGAAAAGGTTCAAAAGGTTTCAAAAGACGTCATAAAGGAAAAGACTTCTGTTGGGATTGCGGCAAGACTGGCCATAGAGCTAACAACTGCCCTAATTCTAAAAGAAAGAAGAAAATCAACATGTTAGGTTTAGCATATGATACCAAGGAATAACTCGTCAATATTTTAGAAGAGCAGTATTCCGATTCTCCTAGCCAATCCTCTAGTGAAGAATATAGTGATGAAGAAGATATCAAGATCGCCTATAGTTTTGACCAGTACCAATCTGGTAGCGATTTACCTAATTGTGGAATATTCTGTTCTTTCCCTAAGCAAGTCATAGGAGTCCTTTCTAGTGATTCTAAGGAAATCCTCTTTGACGTCATCGAACATATCACTGATGAAGAAGCAAAGGCCAAATACCTCTTAGAACTTAAGAAGATCGTTCTTGATTCTAACAAGGTAAAAACTCCTAGGGTCATATAACCTTTTAACATGAAAAATGTTATGTCTAGGTTTCAAAAACCTATAGAACCCTCTATTGTAGAACTGAGAGAATAAGTTAATTCTCTTAAAAAAGAGATTCGAGAAATCAAAACCAGACTTAGTAATGTAGAACTTAGCGTTCTTACCAGCCAAATCCTTAAAGATGTTTCTTACTCCGAAGACAATAATCCTAATGAGTTTCCCAATCTAGGTAAAGCTATTGAGTCTGAACCTACCACCGGGCATTTCCCTGGAATGACTTCCGAAAGCATAGATCCCCCTGACCAGTTAGTTATAACTAACATTAGGTCCTTAAGTGCCCATATACCAGTCAAAATCATTATTAAAGACTTCGTTTTGCAAAAAGTCGCCCTCTTTGATATAGGCGCCGATCGCAACTGTATATTTAAAGGTTTAATCCCTACTGAGTACTTAGAAAAAAGTACTACTCGTCTTTACTTTGCAATAGGAGAAAAGATGAAGATTAATTTTAAGCTTTCTAAAGCTCATATATGCAATAATAATATTTGTCTTGTTAATGATTTTGTTATTACTGAAGACATCAATGAAGATATTATTTTAGGTTTACCCTTTATCAACCAGTTAAAACCTTATACTGACAATTTTGATGGTATTCATTCTACTGTCTTTGATCAGAAATTTTTCTTTCCTTTTGTTAAAACCGTTTCCTCTAAAGAACAATCTTTTATTAAAGAAAGAACCATTTTTAAATAAATCGTCTTTATAATCATATCTTTTCTTTACAAAAGGAAATAAAGATCAAAGAAATAGAGAAAATTTTAAAAACCCCGGGAATGGTTACTAAGATTGCCAATCTTGAGAGTAATTTTAAAACTGGAGTTTTCTCTGACTTTCCTAATGCTTTTTGGGAACGAAAATGACATTTAGTTGAACTTCCCTATATTTCTGATTTCAATGAATTAGCTATTCTCACAAAGTCTAGACCAATTCAGATGAATCAAAGCATGATGGAAATCTGCAAAACAGAGATAAACCTTTTACTTAAAAATGGTATTATCCGTCCCTCTAACTCCCCCTGGAGTTGTTCTGCATTCTATGTGAATAACAACGCAGAGAAAGAAAGAGGTTCTCCCTTTGCTTTTTTTATCACCTCTCTACCTTTGCCAACCTTTCCTTGATATATTGCTGCTTTCGGACTGCACTAGCTAGTGTAGGACCACTAAAAGTAGAAAAATATGATGGATCAAGTGTCTATGTGGAAGAATTCTCTCATAGGCCAGCTATAATCTAGTGAATATGAGCATCCATGTTGTAGACCAGGCTAAGTGTCAGGGGCCCAATCCTAAGTGGCCTTATAGCCTCTGCAGCAGTTGCTGAATCAATTGCCTTGCTAGAATTGGAGAATAGACCAAATGATGGTGATGCCACGTTGATCTTCCTCTTCTTCACTGCTTGCCCAACTTCCCTCTTCTTAAATGGATGAATCATCTTTTCTGGCTTCCTTTAATTTTTGACATCTCTCTTCTAAACTCTGGCTTGGTAGCATAAATATGTGATTAAGGAATGGAAGAACAAGCTTTTGCTACCTTCAAGCACAACTTGCTAATTTCTTACACAATAAACTATCCCACATTAACAGGAAGACCATCCAAAATAGCACAAACAATAGCTACTTTCTCTAGTGTCACATCTTACTCATTTTTGGATGGCATGATTTGAGCACAAATGATGGAAAGCCAAGTTTTGAATTTAAGATTGAACTCAGAAGACTTGATCCTTATATTCAAAGCCACCCACTGTGGAACTATGCCATCATGTAGCTTTTTCATAATCCAATTAGTCCCCAATTCCTTGGCTTGTGCAGTCAATATTGCATTGTCGACACTTGGAAGGTTGTAATAGGTATTGGTCAACTCCAAATTGAATTGTACTAGCTTGCCCTTAACAGTGACAACCAAATCATTAGCAAAGTCCATCTCAGCCGCATTAGCATATAATTCCCAGACTATAGAGAAGTTGCCTTAATAGGCTCGGCTGCAAAGTAAAGTCAGCCCATCTATTCTCTAGACCATCCAATAAATTGCCTCTCTCCCTAGTGATGTTCTTCGTCAAGTGACGATTATACAATTGTCAACATATTAGGAGACGAAGGTGCCTTGATCAAAGTACTCCTTATCAGCTACTTGGGCGACATCATCTTGAGTTATTTCATTTGATATTAGAGCCATTTTAAAGCTATAAGTACCTACACAAGGAGTATAAATGTCAAACACTTATTCGGGCATGTACAACAATGTATTAGGACATGATTAGGCCAAAGAAATGAGTCAAAATGATCCTGTACGGAGTTGGGCAAAGCTCCAATTTTGGACTATTTTCAAAATTGACAGCGGATGATAATCACAATCACAGAATTTTTCATCATGATCGCGAAAGCAATTTTTATTTTCAGAAAATTTGTTCTTCATAATCGTGAAATTGGGCATCGCGATCGTGAAGGTCATCTTCCTCGCCCTGAAATTTTTCACTCTGGCCTATCATCAAATAGGTTCCTTGCACCCTTTTGTTTCACCCTTTTCACAAACCATTAGGACTAGATTTTATCCCAATAATACCATACAAACAGCCCTCACACTCTCAGCCATCCTCACCCAGAAGATTTAAAAGATAAAGCACATGATTCATATTTTTTTTTGGAAAACAAACAATCACAACAAATTAGGATATCTAAGCCACTGATTTCACACACTAATAAGCAAGTTCAAGGACAAAATACAAAAAGGACACATACATTTGAAGTTTCAAGGCAATTGAACTATGGAATTTGAAGAACTTGATGGATGAATTTTATTTTGTGCTTGAGGAGAAGAAGACTATCCAAGTTTAAGGGCCAATATTTTCTCTTGAAACGTGACTTTTTGGAACTTAATACCTGGTGACTGCCTGTTTACTTTCAGTCGCATGTCCTTTTCACGTGA
Organism: Jaltomata sinuosa; assembly: GCA_003996215.1. Taxonomy (NCBI): domain Eukaryota; kingdom Viridiplantae; phylum Streptophyta; class Magnoliopsida; order Solanales; family Solanaceae; genus Jaltomata; species Jaltomata sinuosa. The sequence goes on along the minus strand of QJPP01003025.1, from coordinate 53,352 downwards.
TCGTGATGAATTAATAACCCTACGCGATTGTGATAGGTCCAAGCAGTGACTTAGAGTTACTTAAATTTTATGTCAACGCAATCGCGATGGTCAGGAGTTACTATCGTGATGCTTTGTTGAATACTAGATTTCCAGAATTAGCAAAGTGCACTATTTTCTCATGCAATGGCGTGTGCAAACCGCAAACCTCCAGGTGCAAAACACACATGTTCTGCACGTCCTCTACTTGGCCTTCAACATTATGGATTCACCCCCCTTCCTTTTGCACACCTAAAACAACTCAAAAATATACCAAAAAGTGAAGTATAACATAAAAAAAATCAAAGGATGGGCTGTGTCCCATCAACCGCTCAATTTAACGTCGCAGTGCGATGCAAGTAGCTTCATTTGTCCATACACTTGGAGGATTTAGACATTTAACCCAAATTTGAATCAAAATTCTGGTGAAAAGCATGGGTTGAAGGTGAGCACGTAAGAAGGCCATTTCCTTGGTGTAACATTTTGCAATTTTTTGCCTTTAGGTGAGGAGGGTCATTTTTCCTTCTATCAATAACAAACTTCAAAATGAATACACCTCAATCCTTCCCCCTTCAAAAGTCCTCCATAAGCTTGATAACTTCGACTTTTGTGCATTCAACAAAACTTAATGCTGAAAAATAGTTGGAGTTGATTTGGGTGTCTCCACTCTCAAATTTTCCTCATTTATGACAAACTCACTTTTGAATGAACTAGAGTCTTTCAAAATGAAACTTTGCACTCTGCCTTGCAACTCTAGTATCATTCTTTTAATATTGGCATCTTGTTTAATTTATGGGATGGTTTATTATCAGAACCCCTTTAATTCATGAGAATCCCATGTGTCATCCTAGTCCATGGGTAAAAACTAAAAACTACTATCCATGGTCATACATATTTCAATATGAGCCCTGGATTCACTGTTCAAATTCCGGATGGCAATTTCAAGTGACCCCTTCTTTTTGACTTCTCTTGGCATGCCTTTTGAGAATTTTTTGAACAATGGTAGAATTCTTTCATGTTGTTCCCCATAGGTTTCAAGTTGGTGAGCTCAATTTAACAACTATTTATGGCTCACGATTGCATTCAAGTCAAGTTTTTCTTCATGTTGGGGGCTCAAGGACAACTGGTACAAACACACTCACGGGCGATTCCATATTTTGAAAATCTTAATCATCATCCCCAAAGTGAATATTATTGACCCTAATGTTTGAAACATGTTCATTCATTGGGCTTGGAGGTTCTTCTTCACCAATTCGCTATAGAGGAGTAGATAAATCCGCCAAAGGTTGGTTAGTATGATTTTTCTTCTCTTCCTCCTTAGCTCTACTATCTAAGAAGCCTTGATTTATGCACTTTACACCATCCTCTATGCTATCTTCCTTGTCCAAGCGAGTTTGGAGCATGGCATACATATTCTCCAAACATGTGTTGTGTTCTTCACTTGCCAAGTTATGATTCCTATTATGATCGCGAACACCACTAGAACCATTATTGGTAAAAACAGGGGGAGGGGGCATGAATATAGGACAATCACTCAACTGACCATCTTGACCATAATATAGATAGCAATTATACCCATCATAGGATCTAGCGGGTGAAAACATCCCTCTCCTAGGGCCGATTTGACAATCTCGCCAAAAGTGGGGTTCTTCACAATATGGACATGGGTTACTAAACTAAGGGTTGTGACTACAAAACCCATGAGCCTTTAAAACATATTTAGATTTCATAGATTTAAGAACAAAAAAAATTAAATCTAACTAAAACAAAAACAAATATTCACAAATTTGAACTAAAGTAAGTAAACTTCAATTCTAAACTAACTCAATACCCCAAATTGTTCCCCGACAATGATGCAATTTTTGATGACGCAAAAAAGCACTCTCCCTGAGGAGGCCATAGTGATCATCAAGAAAAACAATATGTAACCCAACGGGATGTCGGGGTTGAATCCACGAGGAACAAGTTCAAGGCTATTGAGATAATAAAGAATTTAAAGCAACTTATTGAAGTTCAAGGAGCAAAAAACTAAAATGATTGAAGGTTTTGTTATTTGAAAACATGAACGCTATTGTAAATGCGAAGTTGACCAACCTTCCCAATGCAAGGATAGAAAGGGAGATTTGGGAATGGAAATTACTTCTAATCTACACGATCCATTACAAATTTAATCAATTAATTGCTAGATTAATCATAGGTCAAATGAAATATGCCTTGGAATCTCAACTATCCACTAATATCTCTCCATAATTGGCAAATATTTCTCAACTAGTTGTCTCAAATCTTGCTAAGTGTCAACAAAACTATTCCAATTATGGTAATACTAGAATCACTATTTCTAGCTCAATTCCTTAAATGAGGGTTAAGGCCTCAAGTTACTGCCAATTAACCTTTCCCCACTTCATTTAACTCTTTCAAGCCAAATCAAGGTAAAAGGGGCGAATCCAAGGGTTGATCACTCCCTTTAGAATTAATTTAAGCACCAGATTTATTAGATAATCAAAGACCAAATTCATAAACTAGAAAATAATAAATAAATTATAAAAGTACCAGATAAGAATTCAAACCTAAATAATATTTATCTCTAACACAAAATCCAAATCTCAAATCAACCAACACACCTATGAATTTAGCAATACAAGCCAATAATTGAAGAAAGGAACTAATGATTTTACAATAAAAAGCTTTCAATCTCCACACCAATGGTGTTGGATGAACTTTCTCTCCAAGCTAGACAAAAGTTCTTCACTCTTTGGCTAAGGATGAAGTGGTTCCTCCACTATTCCCGGATTATTCTCCCAATATAGTCAGGATGTGCTTTAGGTGGATTGGGGTTTCCAAAAATATGATTTTCCAAATCTACCCATGTAATGACCCTTCCGGTTATTTCCACGTATACATTTTCCTTGAACCGTTAGAGCTGTTTATAGCGGCCCCAAGTCACATAAGTCTCGTTAGGACCGGTATTTCGGTGTTGGGTCCATTTGTTTGGTCGCATTATAAGTTTTGAAGCCAAGCAAGTCGGCAAAAGTTATCGTAAGTTCTTTAATAAATTTTCTGAACTTTGGGTAAAATGTCTCGGAGCTTTTCTCTCAATATATAAAGATTTAGAAGTCCCCAGAAATACCAAATCGAAGGTCTACGAGTCTAGTTTCCAACGCACAAAACCTCACATCCAACGGATCTCGGAGTAAAAAGTTATGACTGTTTTACCGCGGACTGTCTGGCAGAAAACGGGTTGCGAACTGGGTCGCGAACCGGGTCGGGTCAAAATCGATTTTAAGCCTCCAACTTAAATGCCGTTTCAGTTCTGAAACAGTGAGAAAACATAAGGGAGGGTTCCAAGAGAGTTCTTGAGTATCAAAATCGTGCGATGGTGAATTACGAGCCTAAGCTTAAAAATTTTATTAACATCGCGTGTAATTGGAAATATTTTATTTGAAAGTGGAATTTGGTAAAAGGTTATATTATTATTACCTTTTTAAAATATTTTAAAAGTTTATGAAAAATATTTTGTTACGATATAATTATTTATGTATTTACTTTATAAGGTTTTTATACACCGTAATATTTTAACGGAGATAGTAAATTTAGTTATGTTAAAAATTATTATTATAATATAGTAGGTTTTGTTTGAAATAATGTATATTTAAAATGTTATATATATTTTACCACGAACTTATGCAATACCCGAATATATATGTAACGGGATAAGAATATTTTAATATGGTCACCTCCACTCCACGTGGAAGTGGAGGAATGTGTACAACAATCTTCAAAATCAAGGTGTGGCTGCCACTTATTGACACTTTAATTAGTAATTATCTAATAGCCTTGAAAGAGTTTATACTTTCTTTTGCCAAAAAACCACCTCTTAATTAGATATTCATCACTTCTCCACAATTTGAAGATGTTATGAGTGCTGCATATATGTATAATAATTTTCAGGTGGGTGGGTTAGCATCTTATCCCATGATTTACATAATTTTGTGTTTAATCAATTATCTATGTCAAGTTATTCAAGCCCGAGTTCAAGATTGATTTTTGTTTCGGAGCTTCTTTTCGGAGAGATTCAAGCTTGTCATCGGACGACAAGTAGGTTACGGTGTATTTTTCCTAGACTCCGCATATATAGAATTAAATTGTATTAATGGGCATCTTTGGGTTGGTTTATTAGGTTGGTACCACAGACCTTGACCGCTTTATTCATGTCCGCCTACTTTTGTTCCTCCGTTGCTTGTAGTATTTGCCGATATATTTTATTTACCCTTGTGGTCCTGTGAGACCTTGTTGACTCTGGAACATAGAAGGTGGGATTTTGGGAATGTCCGCTAGTCCCGGGCATAGAATTATCCTTCTAGGCTGGTTATGCTTGCTGAGTAGATGTGGGCCTGTGCAGGGTCGATAGGTTGATTGTGAGCTGCTTGGCAGCTATTGTGTTTGATCCTACCATTTTCATGCATATAAAGTGGTTTTTATACATGTTTTACTACGGTTTGGGCTTCGGGCCTACTGGCACCATTTTCTAAACCTTGCATGGCCCGGGGGGCCCGTTTTTGATGGAAATAATTTGAAAATGGTTTGATTTAACTTGTGAATTTCCTGGGTAAAAGAAAGTAAAATTATGTTTTAATTCATCAGTTTTACGATTAACGCTAGACTAGGCAGGGCCGGGGTGCTAGTTGAGTTTTCTTGTTACTTGAGATGATTTTTAGCCTCGGTCGGACCAAGCACCTGAGATTACTTTTTACTGTTTAGACCCGGTTATTCCCGAGCACCCTTGGAGGGTTTTTTTTTGAGATATTTTTCTACTACTTTAGTCCTGGACAGGGTCTGGGCATGCATATTCGAGACTGGGTCTCTATCTTGATCCCGGACTTGCTTTCGGACGACATATTTGATACTGAGTTTTAGTATGGGGTCTGGGACCTCCATGGACCTTGCCATCCGGGCCTGGGGCTTCGGGCTGCGTGTGCCGAAGGAGGGGTATACAGCGGAGTAGAGGTATACGGGCAGTGTCCTTCCATGGAACCTACCTGTTAGGCCGGATCGGCACCGGAGGAGGTACATACAGAGATACCATTTCACTTGAGATCTTCATGCATCATATCATTCATTGTTCGCGGCTCCACCCTTGTTTGTTATTTGTTGATTGTACGCTCCGTTAGTATGGGATGCCGGAGGGTTTGTTTTCACTTGTTTGTGTTCCTCGGTTGTATGGGCGGCCAAGGGACTGTAGGTAGAATTTTGTTATTTACTTACAGAATTGTTCCCTGTTACGGTTAAGTATGAAATTGGTTACTGCTAGACTGTTAGTTTCTGGTTTTGAGATTGATATGATTAGTTGAGTTTGATTCATGTCTCTGAGCATGCCAATCATTACTCTTTCCCTCTTCTTACACTTGAGGTTACCGATATACCGTCCATTTCGTAAACTTATTATGTATATACACTGTTATTGCAAGGACCCCAGGTGCGTTATTTCTTACTTTCACCTGTGCCTATGGTGTGTGTATTCTGCTTACTGGCCTCACATGTGATTCTGTTGATTTCTCTCTGGGCTAGTTCCTGTGTACCTTTCATTGATTTCTGTGACTGCTTGCTTCTATTCTGTCTGTTACTACGCTTTTATCTTATATGTGCCCAGTCGGCCTATGATACCTACTGGGTACCTTATGCTTCGCATTTGGTGCTCACCCCTACCCCCGACATCTTTGGATGCAGACCCTAGCATGGGCCATCGCCGTTAGATCATTGTGATTCGTGCTTGGAGAGCTGTTGGGGACTACTTCAGACTGAGGGTGAGCTCCTAGCGATCGGAGCTTAGCTTTAGTTTATCTTTTGCTTCATGTACTCTATTACCATTCAGAGACATCTGTATATATTGTTTCGATCGTTTGCACTCCATGTATGTTGTTTTGGCTCTATACTATGATACCAGGTCTTGTTGTTTGGTTTAGTTTCTGCATATGTATATATTTATAGTCCTTTTATCTGTTCTCTTCGTCTTGTTCTCTTATTTGTTAGATAGTAGCCCATTACTAACTGTTCTGGGCTACGAGGATTGGTTCACCTACCGGGGGTTATAGGTGCCATCATGACCGAGAAATTGGATCGTGACAACTTGGTATCAGAGCCTTAGGTTCACCGGTGTCATTGGTATAGGAGCCAATGTCTAGTACAGTCCTGCGGATCGGGGCGGAGACGTCCGTACTCAATCAAGTTTCTGGAGATCTCATTTATTCTACTTCATTCTTCCGCAGATGGTTCGTACGAGATCATCGGCATCACGCGGAGATGATACTCCCACTCCAGCTAAGGGTCGAGGATGCCCTCGATCAGTGGCACCTGCTAGAGCTGCTAGAGTGGAGATAGAGCCCGAGCAACATGTGGTTCAGGGGGCAGCCCAGGTACTACCAGCTCCAGTACCAGCTCTAGTGCCCACTTCTGTGCCAGCTTCAGCCGCAGCTCAGTTCCAGATATTCGGGGATTACTATTACAGCTTTTGGGTATGATTGGAGAGCGGCCTTCTGAGGTAGCGCAGACATACGCTTAGGGGGAAGCCCTAGGTGCACAGAGCTTAGGAGCGCAACCTGCTACTATGGCTCCCCGTGCGGAGGTCATTCCGGTTCCATCTGTTGCACAGCCTCTTGCTCCTCGCCCAGCTATGACAGAGTCAGATCAGAAGGCGTTGGGTAGGTTTTTGAGGTTAGCACCTCCGAGGTTTGCTGGTACTTCTGGACAGGATCCACATGACTTTATTACTACCTGTGAGGAGATGTTGCATCATTTGGGTTTGTTGGAGACTCACAGGGTTGGTTATACTACCTATCAGTTAGAGGACCCAGGTTGCTTGTAGACCACCATCGTCACCTCTTTTGGCCTGGTCTGAGTTTTATGAGGCCTTTATGGCCAAGTTCCTACCTTAGAGTGATCGTGAGCGTCGCAGGGAGCAGTTTACTCACCTTACGCAGGGGTCTACGACTATCTCAGAGTATGAGACCCATTTCCATCAGCTAGCACTGTTCGGAGCTATGATCATTCCTACCGAGGATGATAGGATTCGCAGATTTGTATGTGGTTTGAGGCCAGAGATCAGGCAGCCAGCTGAGATATTGATTGCCAGCGTTCGGTCATTCCAGGATATTGTAGACTATGCCCGCACTATGGAGGACTTACAATGACATGATCAGGGGTTCAAAGATAAGAGGCCTCGACATCAGGGTGTCTATAGTGGTTCCAGATATAGTGGTAGAGGTCCTGCCCAGTGGAGCTGGAGTTATCAGCCACAGCAGCACCAGGGTCAGTCCAGTCGACCGGTTTAGGCTTCCCTTCAGACTTTCGGTAGTACCCAGTTTGAGCAGGGTCAGAGCAGCCATGAGGGCTATAGCGGCCAGTCTTTGAGGGGTATAGTTTCTGGGGCATCAGGTCGTGGTGGTCATACAGGATTTGCTGGTTCATATCAACTGAGTAGGCCGTCAGGGGCTTGTTTTACTTGTGGTGCGATTGGTCATTTTGCTAGAGATTCCCCTCAGCAGCGTACAGTTCAGTTGGCCGAGCCTTTACGGGCAGTTCAGCCCCCGGCTAGAGGGGGTGGCCGTCAGGGTAGAGGTGGTGCCCCGCGCGGCAGAGCAGGTGGTAGGGATGGCGGTCGGGAAGGTGGAGGTCGTCGTCAGTTTTACGCGGTCCCTAGGAGACCAGAGGTAGAGGCCTCAAATGCAGTGATTACAGGTATGATTTCTGTGTGCCACCAGTCTACTATGGCTTTATTTGATCCTGGATCCACTTGTTCATATGTATCTGCCTACTTTGTGCCTTTCTTGGGGTTGGCTAGTGAGCCATTATCTGTTCCTGTTTCTGTTTCAACCCCAGTAGGAGATTCTTTAGTAGTGGATCGGATTGTTAGATCTTGTATGCTATCTATTGGTGATTCAGAGACTTTGGGTGATTTGATGATTCTTGATATGCTAGATTTTGATGTGATATTGGGCATGGACTGGTTATCACCTCATCGTGTGGTTTTGGATTGTTATGCTAAGACCATTACCATAGCTGTGCCCGGTGTATCCCCGGTTGTGTGGCAGGGTTCTTTTAGCCATGCACCATCTGGGATCATCTCTTGTCTTCAAGCTAGGAAGTTGATTTCCCGTGGGTGTTTAGCTTATCTAGCATATGTCCGAGATGTTAGTGCTGACCCTACTTCTCCTGAGTCCGTTCCTGTGGTTAGAGACTTCCTCAACGTATTTCCTACCGACCTGCCAGGCCTTCCACCTGAGAGAGATATTGATTTTACTATTGAGTTAGAGCCGGGCACTAGGCCTATTTCTATTTCTCCTTACCGTATGGCTCCTGCTGAGTTGAGGGAGCTTAAGGAGCAGCTCCAGGATCTGTTAGCTAAGGGGTTTATTAGACCTAGTGTGTCATCGTGGGGTGCTCCTGTTCTCTTCGTGAAGAAGAAGGATGGGTCGATGCACATGTGTATTGATTATCGGCAGCTGAATAGGGTGACAGTGAAGAATAGGTATCCGATGCCGAGGATTGATGATTTGTTTGAACCAGCTTCAGGGTTCAGTCGTGTTTTCGAAGATTGATTTGAGGTCTGGCTACCATCAGTTGAGGATTAGGGCGGAGGACATCCCTAAGACAGCATTCAGGACACGTTATGGCCATTATGAGTTCCTGGTGATGTCTTTTGGGTTGACTAAATGCCCCCGCAGCCTTTATGAACTTGATGCACATGGTTCTTGGCCCGTATTTGGACTCATTTGTGATAGTTTTTACAGACGACATCTTAGTATACTCGCGTAGTAGAGATGAGCATGAGCAGCACTTGAGGGTTATACTCCAGACTTTGAGAGATTATCGGCTTTATGCCAAGTTCTCAAAGTGCGAGTTTTGTCATGAGTCAGTTGCATTCCTTGGGCACGTGGTGTCTAAGGATGGGATTAGGGTTGACCTGGGAAAGATTTCTACAGTTTGTGATTGGCCTAGACTTACTACTGCTACTGAGGTCCGCAGCTTTATTGGGTTAGCAGGTTACTACAGACGATTCGTCGAGGGATTTTCTTCCATAGCAGCACCCTTGACTATGCTTACTAGGAAAGATGTCCCATTTCAGTGGTCGGATCAGTGCGAGGATAGCTTCCAGAGGCTTAAGGCCTTATTGACTTCAGCTCCAGTTTTGAATTTGTCGGTTGAGGGTCAGAGCTTTTCCGTGTATTGTGATGCTTCTGGGGTTGGTCTTGGTTGTGTGTTGATGCAGTAGGGTCGAGTAATAGCATATGCGTCGAGGCAGCTGAAGGTTCACAAGCGCAACTATCCCATTCATGATTTAGAGTTGGCAGCGGTAGTTTTCGCGCTCAAGATATGGAGGCATTACCTATATGGTGTTCACTGTAAGATCTTCACCGATCACCGTAGTCTTCAGTATATCACGAGTCAGCGAGAGTTGAACTCGAGAAAGAAGAGATGGGTCGAGTTACAGAAGGACTATGACTTCACTATCCTGTATCATCCGGGCAAGGCAAACGTGGTAGCGGATGCCTTAAGCCGGAAGGCAGTGAGTATGGGTAGCCTAGATTCTCTTTTAGTCTCAAAGCGACCGTTGATCTTGGACATCCAGTCCTTGGCTAACCGTTTGGTTAGGCTTGACTTGTCGGTTCCTAGAAGAGTTCTCGCCAGTGTTGAGGTTCGTTCTACTTTGATCGATCAGATTCAGAGTCGTCAGTTTGAGGATCAGCAGTTGTGTGAGCTTCGTGATCGGGTGGTACAGGGTGAGACCAGTCGGGCTACTCTAGATTCAGATGGGGTTCTGAGGTTTGATAGTCGCCTTTGTGTTCCGAGGATTAGTGATTTGATTCAGTTGATACTTTATGAGGCACATTGCACTAGATACTCCATTCACCCTGGCACAGTAAAGATGTATAGAGATTTGAGGCAGCTTTACTTGTGGAGTGGTATGAAGCGGGATATAGCGGATTTTGTATCTCGGTGCTTGAACTGTTAGCAGGTTAAGTTCGAGCACATGAGACCTAGTGATTGTTGATAGGCTGACTAAGTCAGCACATATCTTGCCGGTTCAGACTTCTTATGGTGCAGAGAGGTTAGCTCAGATCTACCTTCGTGAGGTTGTTCGGTTGCATGGGGTCCCAGCTTATATTATTTCATACCGCGACACTCAGTTCACATCTCAGTTCTGGAGGGCTATTCAGCGAGATTTGGGTACAGAGGTTCATCTTAGTACCTCTTTCCACCCTCATACAGATGGCCAGACCGAGAGGACCATTCAGATTCTGGAGGACATGCTTCGGGCCTGTGTTCTTGACTTTGGAGGTTCTTGGGATCAGTTTGTTCCCTTGGCAGAGTTTGCTTATAATAACAACTTCCATTCGAGTATCGGCATGGCACCTTTTGAGGCTTTGTATGTCAGGCGTTGCAGATCACCGGTAGGTTGGTTTGATGGTTTTAGTGCTGGGCCACAGAGCACAGATTTGCTTCGAGATTCCTTAGACCGAGTCCGAGTGATTCAGGACAGACTTTGGGCAGCTCAGAGCAGACAGAAGAGTTACGCTAATCGTAGGTTTCGTGCCTTGGAGTTTAATGTCGGTGACTTGGTGTTTCTCCGTGTATCGCCCATGAAGGGCGTGATTAGATTTGGTAGGCGGGGCAAGCTTAGCCCCAGGTACATTGGGCCATTTGAGTTTCTTCAGAGGGTTGGTAGCGTTGCCTATCAGTTAGCCTTACCTCCGATGTTTTCAGCTATACATACTGTATTCCATGTTTCGATGTTGCGTCGGTATGTCTCAGATGAGTCTCATGTGTTGCAGTGGGATTCAGTTCAGTTGGGTGAGGGTTTAGCCTTTGTTGAGGAGCCGGCAGCTATTTTGGCCAGAGATGTCAGGAGATTGAGGTCTCGAGAGATCCCGGTTGTTAAGGTTCAGTGGAGGCACCGTCCAGTCGAGGAGGCTACCTGGGAGGCTGAGAGAGATATGCGGGATCAGTATCTGCAGCTATTTTAGCCTTGAGGTACCCCCTTGACCTTGACTTTCGAGGACGAAAGTCCTTTTTAGTAGTGGATGATGTAATGACCCTTCCGGTTATTTCCACGTATACGTTTTCCTTAAACCGTTAGAGCTGTTTGTAGCGGCCCCAAGTGTTAAGGCAAGTTAGGACCGGTATTTCAGTGTTGGGTCCATTTGTTTGGTCGCATTAGAAGTTTTGAAGTCAAGCAAGTCGGCAAAAGTTATCGTAAGTTCTTTAATAAATTTTCTGAACTTTGGATAAAATGTCTCGGAGCGTTTCTCTCAATATATAACGAGTTAGAAGTTCCCCAAAATACCAAATCGAAGGTCTACGAGTCTAGTTTTCAACGCACAAAACCTCACGTCCAACGGATCTCGGAGTAAAAGGTTATGATTGTTTTACCGCGCACTATCTGGCAGAAAATGGGTTGCGAACCGGATCGCGAACCGGGTCGGGTCAAAATCGATTTTAAGCCTCAACTTCACATTTTAAAATGCCGTTTCAGTTCTGAAACAGTGAGAAAACATAAGGGAGGGTTCCAAGAGAGTTCTTGAGTATCAAAATCGTGCGATGGTGAATTACGAGCCTAAGCTTAAAAATTTTATTAACATCGCGTGTAATTGGAAATATTTTATTTGAAAGTGGAATTTGGTAAAAGGTTATATTATTATTACCTTTTTAAAATATTTTAAAAGTTTATGAAAAATATTTTGTTACGATATAATTATTTATGTATTTACTTTATAAGGTTTTTATACACCGTAATATTTTAATGGAGATAGTAAATTTAGTTATGTTAAAAATTATTATTATAATATAGTAGGTTTTGTTTGAAATAATATTCTATGAATTATGGTATATTTAAAATGTTATATATATTTTACCACGAACTTATGCAATACCCGAATATATATATAACGGAATAAGAATATTTTAATATGGTCACCTCCACTCCACGTGGAAGTGGAGGAATGTGTACAACAATCTTCAAAATCAAGGTGTGGCTGCCACTTATTGATACTTTAATTAGTAATTATCTAATAGCCTTGAAAGAATTTATAATTTCTTTTGCCAAAAAACCACCTCTTAATTAGATATTCATCACTTCTCCACCATTTGAAGATGTTATGAGTGCTGCATATATGTATAATAATTTTCAGGTGGGTGGGTTAGCATCTTATCCCATGATTTACATAATTTTGTGTTTAATCAATTATCTATGTCAAGTTATTCAAGCCCGAGTTCAAGATTGATTTTTGTTTCGGAGCTTCTTTTCGGAGAGATTCAAGCTTGTCATCGGACGACAAGTAGGTTACGGTGTATTTTTCCTAGACTCCGCATATATAGAATTAAATTGTATTAATGGGCATCTTTGGGTTGGTTTATTAGGTTGGTACCACAGACCTTGACCGCTTTATTCATGTCCGCCTACTTTTGTTCCTCCGTTGCTTGTAGTATTTGCCGATATATTTTATTTACCCTTGTGGTCCTGTGAGGCCTTGTTGACTCTGAAACATAGAAGGTGGGATTTTTGGAATGTCCGCGAGTCCCGGGCATAGAATTATCCTTCTAGGCTGGTTATGCTTGCTGAGTAGCTGTGGGCCTGTGCAGGGTCGATAGGTTGATTGTAAGCTGCTGGGCAGCTATTGTGTTTGATCATACCATTTTCATGCATATAAAGAGGTTTTATACATGTTTTACTACGGTTTGGGCTTCGGGCCTACTGGCACCATTTTCTAAACCTTGCATGGCCCGGGGGGCTCATTTTTTATGGAAATAATTTGGAAATGGTTTGATTTAACTTGTGAATTTCCTGGGTAAAAGAAAGTAAAATTATGTTTTAAATCATCAGTTTTACGATTAACGCTAGACTCGGCAGGGCCGGGGTGCTAGTTGAGTTTTCTTGTTACTTGAGATGACTTTTAGCCTCGGTCGGACCGAGCACCTGAGATTACTTTTTACTATTTAGACCCGGTTATTCCCGGGCACCCTTGGAGGGGTTTTTTTTGAGATATTTTCCTACTACTTTAGTCCTGGACAGGGTCTGGGCATGCATATTCGAGACTGGGTCTCTATCTTGATCCCAGACTTGCTTCCGGACGACATATTTGATACTGAGTTTTAATATGGGGTCTGGGACCTACATGGACCTTGCCATCTGGGCCTGGGGCTTCGGGCTGTGTGTGCCGGAGGAGGGGTATACGGCGGAGTAGAGGTATACGGGCAGTGTCCTTCCATGGAACCTACCTGCTAGGCCGGATCGGCACCGGAGGAGGTACATACAGAGATACCATTTCACTTGACATCTTCATGCGTCATATCATTCATTGTTCGAGGCTCCACCCTTGTTTGTTGTTTGTTGATTGTACGCTCCGGTAGTATGGGATGCCGGAGGGTTTGTTTTCACTTGTTTGTGTTCCTCGGTTGTATGGGCGGCCAAGGGACTATAGGTAGAATTTTGCTATTTACTTACAGAATTGTTCCCTGTTACGGTTAAGTATGAAATTGGTTACTGCTAGACTGTTAGTTTCTGGTTTTGAGATTGATATGATTAGTTGAGTTTGATTCATGTCTCTGAGCATGCCTATCATTACTCTTTCCCTCTTCTTACACTTGAGGTTACCGGTATACCGTCCATTTCGTAAACTTATTATGTATATACACTGTTATTGCAAGGCCCCCAGGTGCATTATTTCTTACTTTCACCTGTGCCTATGGTGTGTGTATTCTTCTTACTGGCCTCACATGTGGTTCTGTTGATTTCTCTCTGGGCTAGTTCCTGTGTACCTTTCGTTGATTTTTGTGACTGCTTGCTTCTATTCTGTCTGTTACTACGCTTTTATCTTATATGTGCCCAGTCGGCCTATGATACCTACTGGGTACCTTATGCTTCGCATTTGGTGCTCACCCCTACCCCCGGCATCTTTGGGTGCAGACCCTAGCATGGGCCATCGCCGTTAGATCGTGTTGATTCGTGCTTGGAGAGCTGTTGGGGACTACTTCAGACTGAGGGTGAGCTCCTGGCAATCGGAGCTTAGCTTTAGTTTATCTTTTGCTTCATGTACTCTATTACCATTCAGAGATATCTGTATATATTGTTTCGATCGCTTGCACTCCATGTATGTAGTTTTGGCTCTATACTATGATACCAGGTCTTAGGGTTTTGTTTAGTTTCCGCATATGTATATATTTATAGTCCTTTTATCTGTTCTCTTCGTTTTGTTCTCTTATTTGTTAGATAGTAGCCCATTAGTAACTGTTCTGGGCTACGAGGATTGGTTCACCTACCGGGAGTTGTAGGTGCCATCATGACCGAGAAATTACGTCGTGACAACCCAGTAGCATCTGATTTCCTTCATTGTGGTCGCGTGAGTATTCCTCGTGATTACAATGGTTTGTTACTTCCATCATCATGGTCGCGTGACATTACCTCGCGATCACGAGGCTTTGACTTTCGATTGATCGTGATCGCATGCACTGTAGCTCGTGGTCGCGAATAACACTTCAATGCTAGTGATCAACAATCTCCAAATGGTTTCATTTTGACTTGTTTTCATTTGAATCCTTCCCGATCACTTCTAAATCACATTAACATGTAAAATAGAAGTAATTTGTGTCAATTGCACTATTTTTCTAAATTATACTAGCAAAACCTAAGATTATGAGTTAAATAAGTAGGTAGAATACCAACTTATCATCTATCATGGCCCGATTTTGGGTCATCATAGAGTGGTATAAGATCATTAGACTCACCGGTCTTACTAGTACAAGAGAAAATGTCTAGTAAGGTCTAATGTATTGGTATAATAACATATATACTATCTGTGGGTGGCTATTTTTGGATTCTTAGGAAAGATTCCATCTTGTTTATTTCTTATCGTGCATCCTTGACTCTATCAACTTCTAAATATCTTGTATTTCACTTTTTCTTAAATGGTTCATACGCGATCAATTGTAGGTAAGGAGGTGGCCCATACGTTTGTAGTTAGAGCCCCAGCTAGTTGACAGGGTAGGTATGTCAACCCAGGGGTAGAGGTAGGGGATGGGCTATGTTTCCATCTCATTCCCAGACTAGGGTTCCATCACTAGAGCCAAATATAGCAGTAGATGAGGTATAATATAAGCCAGAGGGCATAGGGGCAGGCTAATATCCCATAGGTTTTATGGCTACACTGGTTCTTTAAGATACTTTGGTTTGTTTTCTTTGGGGTTTTGGAGGGCATGTCATAGCTTGCGGCATAGCTAGGTACTCCCATTGGCTCACAGGTTAGGGATGAGGCTCAAAATTTGTCCCAGGAAGTGGCACTGGGTTCAACAGTGAAACCTACTACTGTGGCTCCCCAATTAGAGATATTTCCCAATCTATTGGTTGATATGCATATTCCATCTAGGAATGCTATGTCTTTTGAGGAGCAAAAGATGTTGGGTTGATTTATTTGAATGGGTCCTCCAAGGTTTTCACGTGCTCTTGGAGAGGATGCCCATGAGTTTCTAGTTAGCTGCTAGGAGGGGTTATATAACTTCTTCTTGGTTGAGTCACGGGGTAGAATATATTGCCTTTCAGTTAGATGGCACAACTAGGCAGTGGTGGAG
The DNA here is from genome assembly GCA_003996215.1 of Jaltomata sinuosa. Taxonomy (NCBI): domain Eukaryota; kingdom Viridiplantae; phylum Streptophyta; class Magnoliopsida; order Solanales; family Solanaceae; genus Jaltomata; species Jaltomata sinuosa. The sequence continues at coordinate 37,719 of QJPP01003025.1, read as the reverse complement.
ATCTTATATTGCTTGTAGACAAAATGGGTCACCTCCAATAACTTGGGCTCAATTCTTCGAGGCTTTCTTGAAGAAGTATGTACCCTGTATAATGAGGGAGTAGCTGAGGGATAAGTTCACCAGGTTAGAGTAGGGCTCTATAACTATTTCAAAGAATGAGGTTCACTTCCATGTTTCTTTCTACCAAGCATGAGATGGTGTGTTGCTTTGTTAGAGGGTTGAGATTGCAGCTTTGATTGGCTTTATAGCACCTAGTGGCTCCAGCGGTGAGTTTAGTTATAGCTGTTGATCACACCCGTACTATTGAGGATATTTGTCTTCAGGCCTACGGAGGTGGTGAAAAGAGCCCCTACCACCAAGGTGGATTCAGTGACTCACGTCTTAGAGGCAGGGGTCATCCACAATGTTTCTAGCCTAGCTGGTCTGTTCAGGTTGCACTATAGATTATAGAGGGTTAAGTGGTCAAGGTAGCCAGAGCTTGGTTCTGACTTCACAAGGGACTTTCTCTAGGTATTTAGGAAGTTGTAGCCATTTTGGTTTAGTTGGGTCATTGCAACAGGGTATAGTTGCCCGGGTTTGTTATGAGTGTGTGATGTTGGGTCAATATGCTAGGGATTTTCCTTTGATTCAGCGTGTTGGGTGATAGGGTCAGCATAGTCAGCTAGGTTAGCAGGTTTAAGACTTCAGGGCATTGGTACCACCAGCCAGAGGTATTGCATAGGGTAGCAGGGGTAGTCCCTAGGGTATTAGAGATGGCCATGGTGGTCGGAGCAACATATATGAATTTTTGAGCTGGGAAGAGGCCGAGGCTTCACAAGATGTCATCACAAGTATGATCTCAGTCTGTCATCAGTCAACTTTTGTATTATTTGATCTGGGGTCTTCTTTGTCCTATGTGTCTGCTTATTGTGCTACATGTCTGGAGTCTGCTTGTGAGTTATTTCTTATGCCTATGTGTGTAGATACCTTTTTCGGATATTCCTTAGTAGTGGATCATGTATATCGGGATTGTTTGGTGACCATATTGTGGTACGACTCCTGGGTAGACTTGGTTTTGCTGGATATGGTTGATTTAATGTTATCTTAGGCATGGATTGGCAGTCTCCTTATCATGCAGTCTTTAATTGCTTCGCTAAGACTATTATACTATGGATGCCTGGTATCCCACCTATAGTACTTAAGGGTGCCGATAGCTACATGTTGAGAGGAGTTATATTTTTCTTAAGCGCCTAGTGGTTGGTTGGAAAGGGGTGCTTATCTTATATTACTTAAGTCAATGATACTAGTGACACCACACCTTCACTTGAGTCAATTCCTATGGTTTGCGAGTATTTGTATATATTTCCCTCTAATCTATCTAGTCTTTCTTTTAATCGTGATATCTACTTTGGTATTGATGTTAAGTCAGGCACTCAGCCCATTTCTATGCTTCCATATCAGATGGCACATGTAGAGTTGAGGGAGCTTAAGGAACAATTCTAGGATATTTTGAGGAGAGGTTTCATCAGTCCTAGTGTGTTTCTATTGGGTGCTCCTGTTCTATTTGTAAATAAGAATGATGGGTCCTTGCATTTGTGTATTGACTATTGACAACTGAATAAGGTGATCATTAAGAATAGGTATCCAATAATGCATATTGATTATCTATTTGACCAGGTACAAGGTGCAGCGGTGTTCTCTAAGATTGACTTGAGGTCGGGTTATCATCAGTTGATGATCAAGGTTGCGGACATTCTAAAGACAACATTAAGGACTCAATAAGACAATTCTCAATTTCTAGTCATGTCTTTTGGGTTGACCAATGCCCCAGTAGAATTTATGGAATTGATGAACCGTGTGTTCAGACCCTACATTGATTCCTTTGTTATAGTGTTCATCAATGACATTCTTGTCTATTCGAGGAGTAGGGAGGAGTATGAGCAGCATTCGAGAGTATTACTTCAGACCTCGTGAGATCACCAGTTGTATGACAAATTCACTAAGAGTGAGTTTTTGCTTAAGTCTATCGCATTCTTGGGGCATGTGGTGTCCAAGGATAGGATTAAGGTAAATCTTACAAAGATTTCAAAGTTTGTGATTAGTCTAGATCTACTTCTCGTATCGAGGTTCACAGTTTCATTGGGTTGGAATGTTACTACAGAAGGTTTATGGAGGGGTTTCCATCTATGGCATCACCATTGACTAGATTGACTGTGAAGAATTTCCCTTTCCAGTGGTCTAATGAATGTGAGGCAAGCATTCAAAAGCTCAAGGCCTTATTGACTTCATCTTTGATTCTTACTCTTTTGATCTAGGGCAAGGGTTTTATTGGTTACAATGATGCCTCTAGTATTGGTTTGGGTAATGTATTGATGCAGGACCAAGTGATTACTTATGTCCAAACAGCTAAAGGTTCACAAGAGAAACTACCTGACTCATGACTTGGAGTTGGCGGTGGTAGTCTTCATGTTGAAGATTTGGAGGCACTATCTTTATGGCATGCATTGTGAGATCTTCACTGACCATCGTAGTCTTTAGTATATTTTCAGCCATAAGGATCTAAATTTGAGGTAGCACAAGTGGTTGGAGTTACTGAAGGACTATGACATATCAATTCTCTATCACCTAGGCAAGGCAAGGTAAACATAGTAGAGGATGCCTTGAGCCAAAAGGAAGTGAGTATGGGTAGTTCAGCATTCTCGGCAGCGGAGGAGCGTCCTTTAGCTTTGGACATGCAGTCTTGGCAAATAGGTTGGTTAGACTTGACATTTCTTATAGGGTTGTATTCTTGCTTGCGTTGAGGCTAGATCTGACTTGTTAGAGTAGATTCAGGTACAACAACTTGATAATGTAAGTTTGGGGATTATTCGTGATAAGGTGTTGAGCAGCGACTAGGAAGGTGACCTTAAATTTAAAGGGTGTTCTTAGGATTTAGGGTCGTATCTATGTTTCTAGAGTTAGTGATTTGGTCAGATTGATCATAGAGAAGGCTCATTAGTCTAGGTATTCCATTAATCTCTGGGCAGCTAAGATGTATTGTGACTTGAGATAACACTACTAGTGGTGTGTTATGAAGAGAGATATCTCAAATTTTGTGTCTAGGTGCTTAAACTGTCAGTAGGTGAAGTACGAGCACCAGAGACCTGGTAGTTTGACTCGGAGGCTACCCATTTCGGAATGGAAATAGGAACAGATATCTATGGACTTCGTGGTAGGCTTTACACATACCTTGATAAGTTTTGATGATATTTATGTTATCGTGGTTAGGTTGAAAAAGTCTATTTTCTTTCTGCCATTTCAAACTTCCTATAGTTAAGAAAGGTTGGCTCAAATCTATATAATGAGGTTGTCCATTTGCATGGGGTGCCTGTTTCTATCACTTTTGATCGTGGTACTCAGTTTACTTCATATTTTTGGATGTCTATTTAAAGAGAGTTGGGCACCCGAGTTGAGCATAGCACTGTTTTTACCTCGCAAGTTGATGGTCAGTCAGAAAATGTTATTCAATGACTAGAGGATATATTGTAGGCTTGTGTTATTAATATTGGAAGTCAGTGGAACCAGTTCTTAGCCTTGACAGAGTTCGCGTATAATAATAGCTACCACTCCACTATTCAGATAGCTCCATTTAAGGTGTTGTTTAGTAGGTGGTGTAGAACTCTGGTAGGTTGTTTTGATTCCTTTGAGGTTAGACAGTAGGGTACTGACTTGCTATGAGATTCTATAGATATAGTTTGGGTCAATCAGGAGAGACTTCGTACTGCCCAGAGTAGGAAGAAGAGTTGTGCTGACTATAGGGTTTGGGAGTTAGATTTTATGATTGGTGATTGAGTTTTCCTTTGAGTGTCACCCATGAAAGGCGTGATGAGGTTCGGAAGAAAGGGCAAGCTTAGCACTAGGTTTATTGGGGCGTCTGAGATCATTCATCACATTGGGGAGGTAGCATATGAGTTGGCCTTTCCTCATTCTCTTTCAGGTGATCACCCCATTTTCCATGTTTCTATGCTGAGATGGTCTGTTTCGGATGGTCTCATATGGTACTATGGGACTCAGTTCAGTTGGATAGGTCACTAGATTTTGAGGAGCAGCCTGTTGCTATTTTGGACATACAGGTTAGGAATTTCAGTTCCAAGGAGATTTTGTCATTTAAGTTTCAATGGGGGCATCGTCTTTTGAGGAGGCTACTTGGGAGACTGAAACTGACATGGAGATTCACTATCCTCACCTCTTGAGCCTTAAGGTACCTTAATTTCTTTAACTTTTGAGGATGCAAGTTCATTTAGTAGTGGATGTTGTAATTACCTTCTAGGTCATTTTCTCTAGTTTCGTGCTTTTTCCACGATTCAAGCTTTCCCACAGTGGCTACAGGTCATTTAGTACTTACTAGGACTAACGGTTTGATTCCTGGGCAATTCATTTCTTTTTTAATGCCATTTCCCTGTTTTGAAACTCTTAAAGTTGAAAGAGTTGACTTTTGTCATCTTTCGAAGAAGACGGGCTCAGATGGAAATTTTCTCAGTGCTTTTAGCTCTGAAACATTGACTTTGGGCTAGTTGGACCTTAAGTTTGGGCCCCGAGGCTTCGGGACTTGTTTTGGGAACTTGGGTAACTTTTAGGAAAAACTGGTAAAATGTTGACTTCTGTTGGTCATTTTTATTATTTAATTGAGTTCAGAATGCCATTTCCAATTAGGTAGCATGTCTTGTTTATGTTCACAGGGTTCGGAATAAATCCCGAGGGTGTGATCCGATACTTGTTGTGTTGTGTTTTGTTTCTGTTGCACCTAGTAATGGTATGGACACTACTGCAGCCACTAGCCACGCATGTGGTGCCCGGTCATATCAGCAGGGCATCGCTCCTGCAGAGCTTGTCCACTCCTACCGAGCCACCCTTGTAGAGCTGGAGGTTACTATTGACCTCCGCTCCTATGGCATTTTGGCCGCCGTGGTGTGGCGGCCCCTACACAACTTTTTTTAGGGTGTTGTAGCCTCGTTATGTTAGCCTAAAGTCCTTAGTATAAGCTTTAAAGAGGTTTTAGAGGTAAAGTAGGCATTATCTATTGGTTTTACTTTATCGTCCCATTTTCCACATATCTCCTTCTATTTAATATGTAACTATGGGCCTGAGGTCATAACTCACATTTGGACGGAGTCACAAGTCAGTCATATTGTTTGAAGGGCGCTTTTTCCTTGTCTGATGTGTACATATACCTTTATTTTCTATGATGGCACGCATATTCTCATTCATTCATATACATGTGATGTGTACATATACCTTTATTCTCTATGATGGCACACATATTCTCATTCATTCATATACATGTCTAGTTGTACGAGATTTGAAGAACATATGAGTTTTTGACCGAAAGATGAGATTTTCCACTTTTATTATGATTCAAGATTTCAGAAGGGAATTTAATGGTTTCACCCTAGTTTTTTGAAAGGGAAGGACAGTACCACTTTTATACTAGGTCCGAAGGATGTTTCCAAGCCTTTTCTCTATTAATTTTTGTTATGACCATTTTCTCGGTTATGATGGTACCTACAACCCACCGGTAGGCGTATTACTAGCGGAAGCAAGGGAAATAAAGAGAAGAAATAAGCAACAGGATTATATATAAGCAGAAGCTAAACCAAACCCACGACTTGGTATCATAGTATATGAGCCAGTACTAAATATACAAAGTACAAAAGATCAAAAAGAATATATACATATCTGTCTCTGAATAACAAAAGAGTAAAAGATACAAAAGATGAGCTAAAAGCTAAGCCCGGTAATCAAGAGCTCACCCTCAGCCTTGGATAGTCCAACAATCAGCCCGCACGAGTCTCCACGAATCAGCGATGATGGCCCACACTAGGATCGGCACCAAGAAGATACAGGGTGTAGTATGAGCACTAATTGCGAAGAAACGGGTACCTAGTAGGTATCATAGGCGTACTGAGCTTATATAAGATATAAAGGCAATAATATAGTAGAAAAGAAATAAGTACTCAGAGAAACAATGAATAGGTACATAAAAACTAGCACAGAAAGAATACAAGGATAAAACAAACATGCTTGCCTTGATGCTAGAAATATACATCACAGAACACAGGTGAATGAAGAAGAACGCACCTGGTGTCCTTTCAATAACAATATATATAAGGAGAGTCTAAGAAGAAGGAACTATACCGGTAACCTCAAGTAAAAGGGAACAAAGGAAAACAACTTAACGAACTCATGCTTGAAAACCAATTTTAACAACTAAGTCATCCCTATAGTACACTCTCAAAGTAGGAATAGTCACCCAATAACCCAAGTATAACCAATAAGTGAACCATAAGTATATATAATACCACTCCCAAGTGCGAAACATCGAATAAGAACCTGATATAGCAATAATCAGAACAAGAACGCGATAGGATAATAATAGTTTACCTATAGTCCCAACGGGAGCCCATAAATCCAAGGAACACATATAAATGAAAACAAACCCTCCAGCATCCCATACTACCGGAGAGTACACTCAGCAAGCATCAAACAAGGGTGGAATCCCACGCAAATAAATGATATGATGCAATAGGAAAACTAGGTGGAACAATAACTCTGTATGAACTTCCTCTTGCGCCAATAGGCCTAGCAGGTGGGATCCATGGAAGGAAACAACCCATACACCTCAACTACACCGTATACCCCTCCTCCAACACACTTAGCACGTAGCCCCTGGTCCGGATCAACAAGGTCCATGGAGGTCTTCGACCACATACTAATTCTTATAATCTCAATAAAGTAGTCTAGAGTGCGTCCGGAGCCAAATAAGTATACAAATCTCGAAAATGCATGACCAAAGTCTATCCAGGTCTAAATCAGTGAATTTAAGTCTCAAAAACCCCAACACGGGTGCCCGAACATAACTGGGTCTAAACCAGTAGTAAAATAAGTCTGATGCTTGTCCGTCCAAGTCTACTATCATCTCAAATCAGTAGTAAACCATGTCTAGCAACACGACTCAACTGGGTCTAGTGTAAGTGTGAAAATTCTGATAAAATCATCTTTTTAACTCTCTTACCCTAAGAAGATCCATGAAAATCAATTCTGAACTTTTTATAGACATTTTATACCGAAAATGGGCCCTTGGGGCCATGCAGGGTTTTAAAAACCAATAATAGTAGGCCTGAAGCCAAAACAGTAGTAAAACGTGTAGAAATCTCTTTATATGCATGATAATGGCATGCACAATCACAAACAGTAGCCCAACGGCTCACATTCAACCTATCAGCCCTGCATAGACTCCAATCGTTCTACAGTAGATATAACCAGATCTATAATAATAGTATCTATGTCGGGGACTTGGGGACTCTAAAATAACCCACCATCTATGGTCCAGAGTCAAATACAAGGTCACACAGGACCACAACGGTGATACTATCAGCTATAATGAACACTACAGTCATCGGAGTGAAAATAAGATGGACATGAAGAAGTGGACAAGGTCTATGGTACCAAGAAAATAAACCCAACCCAAGGATGCTAAATAGAACCCTTATAGCCTATAAATACAAAGTCTAGAAGAGTTAAACCGTAACCTACCAGTCGTCCGATGACAAGCTGCTAAAACGATGATATCCAAGCCCTAATTGCCCTGAGAAGCTCCAAATAGAAATCAAACTATCATAAACATAGACTATGCATTAAAACAAAGTTAAGGATACCCATATTGCTATAATTATAGCCGGATCAAAATTTGGGTCATTGGTGGGCCTTTGGGGCCCGCAACCCAAAACCAGAAATGAAACAGTGCACGACGATCACAAGATCCTATGAGTGCATGCTTAGAATAATTAGAGGAAGTGGACAAGAATTTGGGGCCAAAACACCCCACAAAAATCAGAGTAAACAAAGAAGGAATCAAGGGAATTTTCTCAAAAATTAACAAGGAACTTACCGGATTAAAGATGGGAGAACAACCACGAATAATTGATAATCTTCCTCCAAGAAATTGGATGGCCAGAAGTTAAGAAATGGTGCTTTAGGGAGCTGCTTTTAATGGAGAAATAGAGTTGGGCTTAAATGAATTGAAAAAGAAGAATATGGCCAAGTTATAGGCTGCCAGTGGTGCCAGGCGCTGCATACATGGCCCATGTGCACGTATCCAGGCACAGGAGCATTTGTAGGCTAGGCACTGGTCGGGACAGGCACTACCCAGCGCGCATGCATGTCAGCCACTGTGCGCGCAGCCATGCACACACTGTCCTGGCGACGCGTAGGCAGAGGCTAAGAGCAAAGGGGGCAGCTGGCACGCTCTTGTGCGCACACAATCATGCCCATGCGTCGGCATAGGCATGTTGGTGCCATGACAACAACCAGCTGCCAATAGTCATGCTAACATAGAATTTTACTCTGACGGACTTTCGGGAACACATCCGGAGTCTCGCGAACACAAATGAGCTGAGCTATTCGACTAAAAATGGTATTACAGACTCAACACAATTGATGAAAATCCCAACCAAGGTCGATTTAACGAAAAGTGGGCCGCACGCCCAAAAACCAACTTTTGGCCAACTTTTCCAAAATAGAATACCATGGCCTAAAACGAGTTTGGAATCCTCGGGACCCAAACCAAAGGTCCCTCTAACCCAAAGTCAACATTCCGGAGCTAAAATCACTGTCATAATTTCCATTCGAGGTAGTCTTCTCCGTATGTTGACCAAAGTTAAACTTTTATGTTCAACTGACTAGAAAACACAAAATGCAAGACAAAACTAAATCAAAAGCTCCCAGACCCTTACCAAGGGTCCATCAAGACCAAAATCTATGCTCTGGAGCTAACAAAACCGTTGGAATTCAATTCCGAGTGCATTTACGAAGAATTTTGACCGAAGTCAATGATATCCTAAGTTAAGATTTTAAAACTGGGAAACGACCATAAATACCAACCAAATGGCCAGGGCACCAAATCACCAATCCCAGCAAGGCATAAATAACTTGGGCCACTACCGACAAACTCTAACAGTACAAAGAAAGCATAAATGTTGGAATGACCGAAAGGGTCATTACATCATTCACTACTAACAAGGACTTTCATCCTTGAAAGTCAAGAACAAGGGATTACATGAAGGCTCAAACAACTGTAGATACTGAGTCCGCATCTCTCTCTTGGTCTCCCAGGTAGCCTCCTCAACTGGACGGTTTCTCCGCTGAACTTTTACAACCGAAATTTCCCTAGATCTCAATCTCCTGACATCTTTGGCTAGAATAGCAATTAACTCCTCAACAAAGGCCAAACTTTTGTCCAATTGAACCGTATCCCACTGTAACACATGAGACTCATCTGGAATATACCACCTCAACATCGATACATGGAAGATTAGGTGCATAGCTGAAAATATCAGAGGCAAAGCTAACATATATGCAACACTACTAACCCTCTGAAGAATCTTAAATAGTCTAATGTACCTGGGGCTAAGCTTGGTCCGCCTACATAATCTCATCACACCCTCTATAGGCGACATACAGAGATATACCAAGTGACCAGCACTGAACTCTAAGGCACAAATTCTATGATCAGTGTAGATCTTCTGCCTACTCTGGGATGCCTGAAGCCTGTCCTGAATCACTCGGACTCTATCTAAAGAATCACGAAGCAAGTCTATACTCTGTGGACTAGACTCTAAACCATCAAACCAACCCACCGGTATTCTGCAATGCCTACCATACAATGCCTCGAATGGTGCCATGCCAATGCTCAAATGAAAACTATTATTACAAGCAAACTCAGCCAAAGGCACAAACTAATACAAAGAACCTCCATAGTCTAGAACACAACCCCGTTGCATGTCCTCTAGGACCTGAATAGTTCTCTCGGACTGGCCATCTGTCTGAGGGTGAAATGTGGTACTAAGATGAACCTATGTACCCAAGTCTCACTGAATCACTCTCCAAAACTAATATGTGAGCGTAGTACCGCGGTCTGAAATGATAGAAGCTGGGAGACCATAAAACCGGACAATTTCACGAAAAACAATCTGAATAAAATCTCTGCACTGTAGGTAGAATAGACCGACAAGAAGTGGGCTGACTTAGTCAGCCTATCAATAATGACCCAAATAGAGTCAAACCCTCGAGAAGTGCGTGGGAACTGAACAATAAAGTCCATAGTAATCCCTTCCCACTTTCGCTCAAGAATGGGAAGTTGCTACATCAATCCACCATGTCTCATGTGCTCGAACTTAATCTACTTACAGTTCAAGAACCGAGATATAAACTCTGCTACATCCCTCTTCATACCACTCTACTAGTAAAATTGTCTCAAATCTCTGTACATCTTAGCTGTGCCAGGATGTATGGAATATCTAGAATAATGTACCTCATGAAGAATCAATTGAATAAGATCACCAACTCTCGGAACACAAAGATGACTACAAACCTCAGAACACCATCTAAATCTAGCATAGCTCGGCTAGCCTCTCCCTAAAAAACCTGATCACAAAGGTTACACAACTACTGATACTCAAACTGGTGACTCTGAATCTGATCAACCAAGGTAGAATGAACATCAATACAGGAGAGATGAATCGATATACCTAAACAAGACAATAGATATACCCTCTGGTAATTATTTTTCTTGCCCTAAGGTTAGAGATGAATCGACCTATAGGTACTGAGGTATTGCCCTTCCATTCTAAGACTGGCTCATTTAGAAACTGAAACCAATGATCCTAGATCTGTAATCAACTGAGGCATAATAGAAATGTAATCAATCCATGCCTAGAATAATATCGAAGTCACTCATTTTCTAACTCTACAAGATCAGCTGAGGTGACCTTATGGGAGACTGTGACAAGGCAATTTCTGTATACCAGTCTAGCTATAACTGGATCACCAACTGAAGTAGTGACTGAGAAGGGTTCTGGGAGAATTTCTTGACTGATACCGAAATTCACTGCTGTATAAGGAGTTACAAAGGAAAGTGTAGCCCCTGGGTCTAACAATGCATCAACATCTAAATGGAAGACTTGTAATATACCCGTGACCACATTAGGAGAATCCTTCTGGTCCTATCAATTCTGAAGGGCATACAACCTATTTTGGCGTTGATCACCACCTGTTATAGATGAGGCACCCTGCTGAGTAGGGTAACCCACTGGAGCTGCCGTAGAACTAGCTTGATTCTGTAGGTGAACATTCTTGCCCTTCTGAGAAGCTGTTGGAAAATCCCTCATCATGTGGCCTGTCTTTCCACATCCAAAGAAATTTCCACTACCTTTCATACACTTACCCTGGTGGTTACTACCACACTTCTTGCATACTGGATGAGTGCGCCCACTAGTAACTGTACCCTGGGACATAGAGCTTGACTCTCTATACTGTCGATCCTGTCTGAACTTAGGCATTGGGGCACTAGCAGACGACAGAGATAGATCTAAAGATTTCTAACTGAACTGAGAGCGATTTTCACCCTCTAAGCTCTGCTGATAGTAGTTGAAGTCACCTGTTCAAGCCCTCTTATTGTCTCCTCCCCTTTCCTTGATTTTCTCTTCCTCAGTCTGCGGAGTATGAGTGGACAACCTGTAGATGTCAATATCCTTAATAAGCATGGAAGTCTAACATTCCTTGACCACATCATCAGACACATCAAATACAAACTTACTCATCCAAGACCTGGAGTCAGCCACTATTGTTAGAGAATACTTAGATAATTGAGTAAATTGAGTGCATATTCCTTCACACTCATATCCTTTTGCCTCAAGTTGATGAACTATTTGACCTTGGCTTCCTTGAGCTTAAGTGGGAAGAACCTGTCCCGAAATGTAGTCTTCAAATGGTTCTAATCCACTAGACCTGCATTAGCACAACGAGACTCTTTCCACTACTGGTAACAAGTATAAGCCACTACCTTCAACTTATAGGAGGCAAAATCTTCACTCTCGACTGGAGTGACACCTATAATATCCTTCACCTTCTGAATATCATCAAAAAACTCTTGTGGATCATCTTCTAACTTGGACCCATGAAATACTAGAGGGTTCATCCGAGTGTAGTCTCAGATTCTAGCTACTGTAGTGTTGGCCTGAGGTAGAGCTGGTGCCACCACCATCTAGTTTACCTAAGCAGTCATGGACTTAGAAAGCAACTAAAAATTAGCCCTAAATTTGGCATGAGTAACTTGCTCATTTAAAGGGTCTGCTGGTGCTGACTTATTCCTGGCGTTGGATCTTCTAGTAGATATTTTTCTGAAATACGTAGACCACAAGGTACAAGGATATTAAATAGAGTTCATACTCTATAGCACAAATTGGAAAGGGAGAAGGGAAGTTTTTCCTAATGACATCTCATAGCTTCTCCCCCATAAGTATAGCGCGCTTCAAAAACATGAAGAATACTCTATTGGATGCGACTTTCAGACACCCTAGGACACTTGAACCTGGATCTGATACAATGTTTGTCACAACCTGAGTCTACCCCCTAGACGTAACACGGTGCTTTGTCTCACAAGTGACCCCAAGGTAACCCATGGTCTGGCATATCTAGATAATTTTAATTAAAACGTATATTGTGCGGATGCTAAAAACAATTTAATATCTGAAGTGGGAATGAACCCAAAATATGTATAAATATGTAATGTATATATGAATATCATGAAGTCTGAAAACAACACTAACAACCTAATAGTTGAATCTAGTCTATGTCTTAAAGCCTCTAACTAATGTGAGTTGCTAGGAAATACCCCCAGCAAACTATAATAACCTAAAACTAAAAAGCAAAGACTGAAAGATAAAAGCATGTCTATCATCCTCTAACTATGAGGACGCACTAATGAGGCTACTAAGTGGGGACTAGAAATTGACCTAAGTGCGGTCTGGATGCTGAGTGCCTAAACATACATCATACAATGATGTAGCACAAAGGTATGTGTCAATACTTTGAATATACTAAGCATGCTGGATATATAACCACAGTTGTAAACATGAATAATGACATGGAAGTACATAGCATAAAACATGAGCTGGAAGATATATGAAATTCAATAACCAAGTAACTAAACATGATTATCATAACATGCTAAGCTGAAATGAAATACTGCATACATGGTCAATGCAATTCTGAGTCTGACTATGTGAGATACTATTATTGACATACCTGATAAGTCGCTAATCTACCAACTTATTAATCCTATATCCATGAATTATTGCTATATTTTGAATAGATTTAGAGGTTCTTATGGCCTTTATTGATGTCTATGCAGGTACTTTTGATAGATGATTATAAACAAGGAAATGTACACAAAACGAGCTTAAATGGAGTAAAATGTGAAGTGTTCGAAAAGGCTGAAGATTCTGACCGGAGATGTGGTGGCCATGCGAAATGCACAGGCTGAGGTGCGAACCGCACCTCCTCTGCACAAGTGCATAAAGTCACTGAAGAGCTTTTCATGAGGTGTGGTCATTGTGTGATGCGCACATCCTGTGGTGCGAACTGCACCCCCTTCGCACGGAGCTCCAAGTTCTAGATGAAGTCACTGGTTCAACCAGAGGCAGTGTGTGATGCGCACATCACAACATGCAAACCGCACGTCGCTGTGTACACCACTAGAAAGGCATTTTTGTCCTAATTTTTGGTGATGTTTTGGGAAAATATAAAAGGCCTTTACAGGCACAATTATAAATAACTTTTATCATTCTGAATATTTTGAAGACCTTTGAGCTTGTAGACTAAGTTTTCCACCTCTATTGAGAATATGGTTTCAATCCAATTTTCTTGGTTAACAATTATGTACTCAAATTTAAGCTAGAACTAGAGATTCAGCTCTAATGGAAGGGATTTTGAATTACCCAGCTAGTATCTCTTTCTCTCTCACCATGGGTGGCTAAATTATCTTATCTAGGGGTGCATTGATGATGGATGTTTAAGAAATGGGTATGGCTGTTATATATTTTTGCTTATAGTTACTTAATTTACATGGGTCTAACAATTTCACCTAGTTTTAATCCTATAATTGATGGTTGCAAATATTAATTTACTTTACTTTACTATGTGATAGCTTGAGAAAGGATTTCATAGTTTCTGATGTGATATTTTTAGTGGGAACTTGGGATTCCACTCAGATTTGAGTCTAGGAATAGCTCTTATCGTTGGATTCTCCCATTTAAGGTTCTAAGCTAGAGATAGTGTGCCCTCCTAAGCTAGATTGGTTGTTTATTGGTAAAACTGATGATGCTCTAGCCGAGATCATCAGAAATAAGATTGTTGATCGAGAGATAAGCAAATGTTACTTATCACCAATGCTATTCATGTCACTACGTGATAATAAGTATGAATTGGTAATTTCCCGAACCCATAACAAAAACCCCATCAGATATGCATCCCTAGTCATCTAGTTACACTTGATACATCCGCTTTAGTTTTCTTGTTTTTAAATGTATTGCGATTGTGGTGAAAACTTTCCCAATTCCCCCATCCTTTTACTTGTTGTTTTGAGCAATCACTCTCACCTTGAACTCAATCCATTACAATTGATATATAGCTACCCTAAGTCCCTTGGGTATGACTGCGATACTCGTTGGGTTTATAAATTTTGTTTTGGTGCCCGATCGTCGTGGCCTCCTAATAGGAGAGCACAATTTGAGCGTTCATAAAAAATAGAGCCGTTGTCGTGGACTTGAGTTGATGTCTATTTTTTATTGTTATTTTGAAATCACCTTGAGGGTACTTGTTTCTTTTACTTTTGTTTGTTGTTTGAGGTTGATTTCAGGTACATGTCGTTCAAACATCAATGCCTGTACTTCTCACTCCACCCTGTTGCACTTGATTTTACTACCGTGTCGGACCATAAGTTGGATCTTTGGGAGCCAAGGAAGAAATTGGTGCGACCTCTGCTAAAGAGATTGAGGATTGGTTAAACAATGATGCACATAGGAATAGAGAGTTATCAATCACTTCCACACTTCTTAAATTTATGATAAGGAGTATATCAAACGAGAAAGTTGAAACCATTAGCACTTCCCTTGGGGTTATGAGAACAACAGATGATGGTGAGAGTTCAAATGATGGTAGTGATGAAGTGCTTACAGCTGTCCATGAGGTGGGTTCCCATGTCAACCCTCATAGTTTGGGTAGATGTGAGCATGGGAATCAAGGTCGTAATGAACAATATGAAGACTCTAGAATGGAAATCATACTTGTGCAGGTGTTAGAAAAAGTAGGGGAAACCTGCGGAGTCATTGCGGAGTTGATCCATAACTTTGGAAATCTTGCCCAAACCATTCAATCACACTCCATATCCATTGTACATCTTGAAGATAGAATGATTTGGCTGAATTCACAATTCAAATCTAGGCAAGCCAAAAATGAAGAGAGGGGTAGTGGTGTTGAGAGCTCCCTAGACCACGTTGAGGTTACAATGCCAAGGATACGCAAGCCTCAAAAAATGCAAATTCGAGGAAATGGTGTGACCTAAGTTGTTCAATATGAGAGAAAGGAGAATAAAGTTCTAAAACCATTCCCCACTTGTCTGCCTCCATTCCCTCAATGACTTTTTCAAGAGAGAGTGGATGAGACTCCAAATGATTTCGAGTCTTCATTGAAGAGAATCGCCATCAATGTGCTTACAAGCACCTCTTTTAACAAAATGCCTGAGTATGCTAAGTTCGTGAAAGAATTATGCACCACTTGCAACTTAGAAGATGTTGGGGTACTTCAACTATCTCCCTTTAGTAGTGCAATTCTTGCGGGAAATTTCACCAATGAAGCAGTGTTGCCAGGTGTACACACAGCTGCCAGGATCATACCCGGCCTCATCTGCCCAAAACGCTCCTGCCCGATGGCCCTCAGACTGGCCTGAGCTTTGCTCGGGTCCTGTCTGACTATAATGATCTAAATGCTAGCCCCGCAACTGTGGTGGAGCACTACTTGCTGGGTGGGGTGGATATCGAGGGAGTGGAGGCCTAAAATCACCCCATGGCTCCCTATAAGACCCAATAGTATGATCCCTCTTACTCTGCTCCATGTCTCTGCAAGTGTCCCAAATCCGACGAGAAAGGTCCTCTGTAGTCTGAGAAAAAACATGTACGCAGGAATTTTCGACATCATCCTGTAAGGATGCTACCATACTTTCTCTGATAAGATGATCCCCCCAAACCAGCCACATAACGATAAACTCTAGCCTAAATGGTGCATATGATATCTGGTGCATATCTCGCCAAGGAATTAAACTTATGGATATAATCCCTGACGCTCATATTCCCCTGCCTCATACTGGTAAACTAGTCATGACGGGTCTCCCAAACCTCTTGTGGAAAATAATGGGCCAGGAAGGCCTCAAAGAAGTCATCCCGCTCTGCTGGCGGAGCATCAGGTCCTCTGGATCTCTCCCATGCCTCATACCATAAGACGGCTACATCACGTAGTAAAAAAGAAGCCAATTCCTTAGCCTCAGTGACAAAGCAATGCATCACCCTTAATACTTTATACACCTAGTCAATAATGTCCTGAGGGTCCTCGGTCGAACTAGATCCTGTAAATAATAGAGAAGCCAGATGAAGAAACTCTCATACCTTCGAGCTTGCTGCTCGATCTCTCCTAGCCTCTGATCCCGACCCTAGTTCACGCTCATAAATAGTAACCACCCTAGTCAACATCTTAACCGCCTCCCTCATCCCCTGCTCCCCTATCTCTAGTGGGGGAACAATAGGTGTTGGAGGTTATGTGTACCTAGCTGTCTCAGGTACCGATGAAACTTGTGGGGCTAGGGGAACTGCATCTCCCTGGGCTTCAGTAGGTGCCGGGTAAGATGGAACTGGGCATGCTGGAGACTCACTGTGTGCCTCCAAGGGAATTCTATCCCTCTGACCCGGTAGGAAACAACTGGTACCTTCCCCCGGATCCATGCCTATATCTTGTTGGGTTATCTCCTGAGCATAGGTACTCTGTCAGATTTGAAACACAAAGCACGATTTAGATGTCATATGTTCTTATTAACTCTGCTCTATAGCACGATCTATCAATTGAATGAAATGTAACCACTACTAAATGCCATATATCCTCCTGATTATAAGTGTGGTGCACAACACACCCATAAGAAAGACTCTACTAGACTGTCATGCCCTGAGCCTACCCCCTGGACATAACACGGGACCCAAGATCACAAGTCATCTTAAGATAACCCTCTGCCATTAGCATGACTTAAAAACATAATAGAACATAAGAACGCAAGCTTAACTAAAGTATAAGAACACAATCTTAACTAAAGTAATAAGCAACTTAATATGTTTATAAAATTAAAAGTCTATGGGTGAAAATCTGAATGCAGCTGAATATTTGACTCTTTGTCTGAAAGCCTCTACTACTGATGAGTTGTTGGGACAAGTCCCCAACTAACTCTAAATACTGAAAACAAAATAAACAAACTAAGTGCTGAAATAAAACTAAACTCCAAGTCCTCGAAGGAAGAGGATTCACCAAGCTAGATGGATATGCTACTTACCTACTAGTTACGAATCTAGGAGCGGACTACAAGATTTACATCATAATTGGATGCAACATAAAGAGGTATATGGTCAGTACTATGGAATGTACTGAGTATGTGAGATATGCATATGATATGCTGAAATATACATGGAATCATGCTTAAAGCTGAGATCATTCATAATTTATGATAAAATATTCTTAAAATATCCATGAAGCTAAAATCATATGATAATAGTAAACTCTGTAATGTAATGACTCATTGCAATATCATAACCTGGAAAATAATCAAATCATAAGTCATAAATAGTAAGTCTGAAATCTGAATGCAAAAATTCAATACAATCTTTTCATGAAAACTAATTTTTGTTGGAAAATACCATTAGTAAAGATTAAGTCATTGAATAGATAACTTGATGCATAAAACATTCTTACGGGAGGTTCTCATAACCGACAATAGACTGTGTGAGCTACATGGAATCTAACTCTATAACCCTAGTTAGCAAAGCTGGACCGAAACTTTCCAAAGTACAGGACACCATAACAAACTATATAACCCTAGTTGGTAAAGTTGTCCTATGTCGTGCTAAGGCAAGGACACCATTAATGACATAGAGTTGTACCACTTTCATAAGCCCATCAGGTGATTCATAACCTACGCTGGCAATGTAGTTTTGGACTTGGGTAATTGACACTCATCTTTCAGTGCTAAATACTACTCCCAAGACATGCACATATAGCTCATAAATTCATAGTGGCACAATCTCATGCCAAATCTTATTGACAAGCATGAAAACACATCGGGTATCATGCAATTCTCATATCATAAGTTCTTGAAAGTTAGCATTAGCCATAATTCAAAACATACTTTTCATTCTAAATTCATACTTGAATAATTAGGCATGCACTTTCATATATATATAAGTCCATGTTATCTAAATATACCAATTTTTGCCTGATAACATACAATTTAGTGAAACATGCTAGAATTCAACTTTCATGCATGGGCTTTTGAAAATACTAAAGAATTCTCCAACAAATCATGGGTAATGGATAAGGAATCGTAAATTGATGCTAATAAACTGAATTTATAACTATTTCCCAAATTGGGCAAGGGTTAGCCTCCAAATCATGAAATGAATAAGCAGTTGTAGAATCCATGTAAATCATGAAATTAAACTTAAAATCCAATGAAGAATCATGAGAAAATACTTAATAGGAAAGCCCATGAGATTTCGGTAAGAACCCGAACATGAAATACATAAATTCAATTTGGAAGAATTGGGGTTTCGGGCATAAGGGTGAAAGAATTGCCTTATTTAATACCCACATACCATGATTGAAGCTTTCCTAACTTGGGGCTTGAGGATGGAAACTTGGAGATGGAATCCTTAGGTTGAAGCTTGAAGAATGGAGGCCCTTTTCTTCTTTTGGAACTTGATTGAGAGAATGGAAGAGAACTTAGGCTAAGTGGCAATAAAACCCCTTCTAATTTGCCCAAAATGACATAACTTGGGAGTTATAAGAGTGGGAAATTACCAAAATACCCGTGGGAAAAGAATTTAAAAACTTAAGAAAATTTCATCAAAGGCTTCCACGGACAAAAATCACAGCCAGTGAAATGAATCTCGGTCCGTGGAATGAATGTCGTGGTTCCAAAGGACTTTTCAGGGCTCTGGACTGATTTCCATGAGTTTAAACCACGGTTCGTGGTTTGATCCACGACCTATGGATCAAACTCGTGAATCTCAGGCCAAAACAGATCTGCAGGTTCGATTCCACAGAAACCACGGGCCGTGGTTTGATCCATGAGCCGTAGATAGCTCTTGTGGTTTTTGCCTGTCATTTTGACATACATACATATTTTAGTAAAACACTGATAACTTTTTACTCCATACTCTTATTAACGCGCGGTCAGTGGAGTTGGAAAGAAGATTCAAAGATCTTTGATCTGATGGATATTTGGCCACCTAACGCTTTTTATTCTAGGAGTTTTGATCGTTTGAAGTTGACCTTTGAAAAATCTTACACTAAAACTCAATCGGTAAGAAAACTTTCAACTCAACTTTGAGCTAGAGGTTCTTTATGACCATAATTCATATCTAATAAACCTTCAAAACAGAAGAGTAAGTCTTAATACCTAGATACATAGAAAATTTATCTAGTTTGGGTCTATCAACACATAAAGGACTGTTAAGATTTGGCTTAGTATTTCTAGGGTGTTACATAGACACGACTTGTGGACTCCCTAGGACATGACCTGCTCTGATACCAAGTTTGTCATGCCCCAAAACTAGGGGGAGGCTCAATTGACACTCAATACCTTATTTGTCAGAGTTAGCCTCTAAAACATACTAGCTGACTAAATTGTGAGCCCAAAAAGTCGGGCAGCATAACATCTGAAATACCAAGCTTGGACAGTTAAGGTCATAACCTGAATGACAACAAGGCATATAGAGAAAGGTAGACAAGCCAAAAATAATAAAGTATTGGCTGGACGATGAGGCCGCAACTGAAGACACACATACATATATATACATACACACCAAACCTATGGGTTTGGAGACTGGAAGCTGCAAAAAGAAACCCAGAATACCATATCCACAATAGCGTCTAAGATATCATAAGCACTGGTTAGGACAAGGCCCAGACTATACTCTAACTGTACAAAAAAAGTAAACACTCTCTAATAGACCCAGAAAAAGGTGGAGCTTACCAACTCACAGCTGAACCTCGAATCCTAGAGGAGGGGTCGGTCAAAATCTCTACCTGGACCTGCACGCATGAAACAAATGTAGTCTTCCCAGGCAACGGAATGTCAATACTAATAAAACTGTACTGTTATGTAAGGCAGATAGTAGAATCATAAATAGTTGATATTAAAAGGTTAATAGAAATACCACATGAAACTAAAACTCTGATAGCCTTCATGGCCGACATCTAACATTATAGAAATAAAATATGCATGGTACGCTCGCATAATCGTATGTCGTGAATACATATATATAGATGCAAATGATGTCAGGCCTCGAGGTTACCCCCTAGATGTAACACGGGACTTGCGACCATAAGTGCCCTAAGCTAACCCTTTGTCATAGCATTCTCAAGCATAATAAAATATAAGCAGAAGCACAATAGATAAATCCAGAATCACATAAATGGATAATCAAGTCAAATAGGATTACAAAATTCGGAAAGAGACAAAAAATTTGTCTATGTCTGAAAAGCCTCTACTCATGACATAAAGAGTTATTAGGACAAAACCCTAGCTAACTCGAAGTGCGGAAAATACAATAGCTAACACTGACTAAGAACATAACTAGTCCTCGATCTAAGAGGACTCAGCAACAGCTGACATAAAGTGGCAAGGAAGCTCTAGCCACGGGTCTGAGAAGGAACACCTGAATCTGCATCATCAAAGGATGCAGTGCAATATTTGCATCAGAACTATAGGATGTACCGAGTATGAGAGCGATGCATGAACATGATAAAAACCATTAAAACATATTTAAATGAGTTGTTACATAAAGAAAGGACATGAATAAGTATCAAGATAAGAGACATAAGACATGAAAGAAAACATAAGTTCAAAGTATAGAATCGTATAACTTCATAGTTTGAAAATGATCATGTGGGAGTTTCTCTTAACCGACATAAACCATGCTGAGCTACATGGAGTCTAGTGTCATGTACCCCCACTGAAAAGGGCTATCCTAACCGGCCCAAGATAGAACTATGTCGTACCAGGATCCTGTCATAATAAGCCGCAGAGGGAAACCTACGGTGGCAATGTAGTTTTGGACTTGGGTTATCTGAACCCTCGTCTCTCGGTGCTAAATACTACTCGCAAAACATATAACATGAGCTCATATACATGTGACATATCTGATGCCAAACTTTTTCATACTGTGTTCATGCCCGGGATCATCATACTACTCATGAATTATAGTTTTAGAAATTGATTCATGAGCATTGATGGAATATCAGGTGTCTTGTCTTGCATAATATTTCATGACATAGAAAGTTTGCATGTCTCTAGTTCAATTTTATAATACGTAAATTTTCATAGAACATAGGAACGAAGCATGCACATACTTGAAAATTCATGGAAAACATGCTATCAAACCCAATTTGCTTAAATCCATCTCATGCATGTAGAAATTGTCATGGTTACACTTCAATTCATGATATAAGAATTCCCATGTAAAATCCCATGTAAAATCATGCAATTTAGTAAAAATTTTATAATCAAATTATGAGAAGATAATATATATAAAAACCCATAAGAATTGGGTAAAAACCCTAATTTGAAAATTCACAGAAATTAAAATAGGATTTGGGGTTTGGGGCACAAGGGTGAATGAAAACCATTGTTGAATACCCACATACCTTGATTAAAGCTAACCCACTTGAATGGAAAAGACTTTTAAGACTTGAGCTTGGAGCTTGAGAGAAGAACTTTTCCTTCTTTGGAGAAGAATGAGGTAATGAGGAGGGACTTAGGCCAATAAGACTAAGAATCATACTAGAAATGGCCAAAACAACGTCACCTAGTAGTTAAAAGGATGGGAAATGTCCAAAATACCCCTGGGACATAATTAAGAAAAAGTTGGAAAATGGGTCGGCTTAAGGAATCATGGGTCGGTTCTGCGGGTCATCGTTTGAAACATGACCCATGGTTCCAACTCGGGGTTCCTGGCCAAAAATTCAAGCTGCAGAAGGACTTTCTACGGGTCAACAAGACGGACCCGTAGAATGGATGATGGGTCATCATTAGGACTCGTTGTTCCAGGGGACTTAGTTGGTCTCTGGTCAAACCATGACTCAAAATGACGGTCCATCAATCAAACAACAGGCCGTAGAATCGAGTCGTGAAACCTGAGGGACTTGTCAACCCTCTGATCTTGTTCCAAGAGTTGATAAGACAAACCCGTGGTTTGAACCACAGTCTGTAGAACCAACTCGTGGTTCCAGACCAGAGGCTGAATCATCAGAAGGGAATCATGAAAATTTTCTATGTTTCAGACTTAGATAGTTGGTTCAATTTTTGAGGTATTACAATATCTCTCCTTTGGGATCATTCGTCCTTGAATGAAGACCAAGTAAGGGAAATAAAATAGAAAACAGCCCAACCAACAACGAAACATGGAAACCAAGTAATAAACATGAAAACTGAACTTTTCAACTTAAAACATGGTTAAATCAACTTTGAAAATATGAATGCATGCTAGGATCACGAGAGTAACTGATAAAATAGGATCGGAGAAACGTACTAAGGATGAAACTATTACCTCAAGCTGGAACAGAATCGGAAGGAAAGAGATGAGGGTACTTGACTTTCATGGCTTATTTTGCTTCTTAAGTAGCTCCTTCAACAAGCTGGTATCTCCAAAGAACTTTTATCGAAGCGACTTCTTTGTTCCCCAACCTCCAAATCTGACGATCAAGGATTTCTACAGGGACCTTCTCATAGGTTAGACTATCCTTCACACCTACATCCTCCAAAGGAACAATCAACGTTGGATCACCAACACACTTCTTCAATAAGAAAACATGGAAGACTGGATGAACCGCTTCCAAATCCAATGGCAAATCCAAATCATAAGCAACCTTACCAACCTTCCTCAGAATTCGATAAGGACCTACAAAACGAGGACTAAGCTTCCCTTTCTTGCCAAATGTCATCACACCCTTCATGGGTGACACCTTTAGAAAAACTCAATCATCAACTTCAAATTCTAATTCCCTTCTTCTCACATCTGCATATGATTTCTGTTGACTCAGAGTGGTCTTCAATATCTCCCTAATAAGATGAACTTTTTCCATAGTCTCATGAACCAAATCTGGACAAATCAAGGCTTCCTCATCTACCTCAAACCAACTAATAGGAGATCTATATCTCTAACCACAAAGTGTCTCATAATGAGACATCTGGATGCTAAACTGATAGCTATTGTTGTAGGCAAACTCGATCAGAGGTAAGTGATCATCCTAATTACCTTTGAAATCAATCACACAAGCTCTCAACATATCCTAAAAAGTCTGAATAGTACGCTCGCCTGGCCATCTGTTTGAGGGTGAAAAGTTGTGCCAAGCTTCACCTGAGTACCAAGACCACTCTGAAACGATCTCCAAAACTGAGAAGTAAACTGAGTACCCCTATCTAAAATGATGGAAAAAGGAACACCATGCAATCGAACTATCTCCCAGATGTAGAGTCTGGTATAGTTTTCTGTTGAATCTGTAGTCTTAATAGCTAAGAAATGGGATGATTTAGTCATCCGATCGACAATTACCAAAATTGAATCATGTTGCCTTCGAGTACAGGGCAAACTTATAATGAAGTCCATATTGATCGCTTCCTATTTCCAAGTGGAAAGGTCAATATCTTGAATCATGCCACCCGGTCGCTGGTGCTCTACCTTCACCTTCTGACAGTTGGGACACTTAGCCATAAAATCTGCTATGTCCCACTTCATGCATTCCACCAGTAGACTTACCGTAGGTCACGGTACATCCTGGTGGCACCGGGGTGAATAGAATACCTGGAGCTACAAAACTCTATCAAAATTTTCTACCTCAACCCATCTATGTCAGGAACACACAATCGCCCTTGATATCAAAGCACAATATCTCTCCCTTGGGAGAAAACCTCCACACTCTGTTGATGGACTGCATCCTTCAACTGGTACAAAATGGGATCACCGTCTTTCTTTCCTTTCACTTCATCTACCAAATATGATTTTGATTCATTCTGAACAATAACACCACCTTCTATTGAATCAATAAGACGAACTCCTAGTTGGGCAAGTCGATGAACATCCTTGGCTAATTACTTCTTTCTGTCTTTGACTGAAGACACACAACCCATAGAAAACCTACTAAGTGCATCCTCCAAGACATTGGTCTTACTCGGATGGTAAAGCACACTCATATCATGTCCCTCTTTATACCATTCCACCAATAGACTTCTTGTAGATCACGGTACATCTTGGTGGCACCGGGGTGGATGGAATATCTTGAACTATGAGTCTCAGTCAAAATCTGTTGTCTTAACCCATCTACATCTGGCACACATAATCGACCCTGATAACGAAGTACACCATCTCTCCCTTACGAGAACACCTCCACCCTTTGCCGATGGACTGCACCCTTAAGCTGAAGTAAAATGGGATAACTTTCTTGCTTTGCCTTCACTTCTGCTACCAAGGATGATTTGGAATCATTCTGAACAATAATACCACTTTCTGCCGAGTCCATAAGGAAAATTCCCAACCGAGCTAACCTATGAACCTCCTTAACCAGTTCCTTCTTTCCTTCTTCGACTGAAGACACACTACCCATCGACAACCTTCTAAGTGCATCCGCCACAACATTGGCTTTACCTAGATGGTAAAGCACACTCATGTCATAATCCTTAAGAAGGTTAAGCCATATCTTTGTGCAAATTCAATTCTTTCTGAGTGAACACATACTGAAGACTCTTATGATCGGTGAATACATCCACATGCACCCCATACAAATAATATCTCTAAATATTCAAAGCAAAGACCAGGGCTGCTAACTCAAGATCATGAGTAGGGTAGTTCTTCTCATGAGTCTTAAGTTGTATCGAAGCATAAGCAATCACCTTACCATGCTACATCAAGACACAACCCAAGCCAATCCTAGAAGCATAACAATACACAATAAAATCATCTAGGCCCTCGGGTAGAACTAACACTTGAGCTGTGGTCAATCTAATCTTCAATTCCTGAAAGTTCTTATCACAGAAGTCGGACCACTGATATTTTACCTTATTCTAAGTCAATCGGGTCAACGGCATAGCAATGGAAGAAAATCCTACCACAAACCTTCTGTAGTAACCAACCAAACCCAAAAATCTTCTAATATCAGACGGGGAAGTGGGTCTAGCCTAGTTGTTTACCGCCTCAATCTTTTGAGAATCAACTCGATTACCATCCCTAGTCACAATATGGCAAAGAAATGCAATGGACTGCATCCATAACTCACACTTGCTAAACTTAGCATATAACTGTCGGTCCTTGATAGTTTGCAACACAACTCTCAAATGGTCTGCATGCTCCAGGTACTGTTTAAACACATAGTTCATCAAATCCATAAAGGCTGCAGGAGCATTCGTTAGACCAAAAGACATCACAAAAAAATCATAATGACCATACCAAGTTCTTAAGGCTGTCTTTGGAATATCACACTCTCTAACACAAAACTGATGATAACCGGATCTAAGGTCGATTTTGGAGAAGAAACTAGCACCCTGAAGCTGATCAACAAATCATCAATCCTAGGAATGGGATATTTATTCTTGATTGTGACCTTGTTCAACTGACGGTAGTCAATACACATTCTAAGAGAACCATCTTTCCTTCGAACAAATAAAACCAGGGCACCCCATGGAGAAATGCTAGGCTTGATGAAACCTTTATCAAGAAGATCCTTCAACTGATCCTTTAACTCTTTAAGCTCCACGGGAGCCATTCTATAGAGAGGAAAAGAGATAGGATTCATATCTAGAAGAAGATCTATCCCAAAGTCAATCTCTTGCTCGGGAGGGACTCCGGGAAAACCCTCGGGAAACACTTACGGAAAATCATTCATAACATGAACAGACTGAAGGGATAGGGTTTCAGACTCCATGTTCACAACCCGCACTATGTGATAAACATACCCCTTTGAAATTATCTTTCTACACTTAAGATGCGATATGAAATGACCTTTCGAGGATGGGGTACTACCTTCCATTCTAATATGAGTTCCTTTGAAAAGTTGAAGCTGACAACCCGAGTACGACAATTAACAAAAGCATAATTAACATGTAGCCAATCCATACAAAGAATAACATCAAAATCTGTCATCTCTAACTCTACTCAATCCACTGAAGTGACTCTTTGAAGGACTGAGATAGGACAATTTTGGTAAATTCTTTTATCTAAGACTAACTCACCAAAAGAGGTAGCACCACAAAAGGGTTCTAAAAGCAATTCAGGACATATTTCAAATTTGCCTGCTACATAAGGAGTCACAAAGGATAAAGAGGAACCAGGGTCCAACAAAGCATACACATTAAAAGAGAAGACTTTCAACATACCAGTAACAATATCTGGGGAACCCTCCTGGTCTTGACCAGATGACATAGCATAAAGGCAATTCTGGTGCTGACCACCAGAACTAGAAGACGTGCTCTGTTGGGCTGGTCGACCTCCTGGGGCTGCTAGAGCAGACTGAGCCCTACTACCATCCTGCCCCTTCTTAGCTAAAGGGAAATCTCTAACCATGTGTCCAGCCTGTCCACACCCAAACATGCTCCCATGCCCGCGCGTCGCTCTCCCGGGTGATTCTTCCCATACTTATTGCAAATAGGATGGGATGGTCCTCTAATAAAACTCCCCTTACACTGCGAATAAGACCCATATCCTCTACCACTCTGATCATGATGAGGCCTTAGGGCCTTGGTAGGAACACTAGCAGAAGAATGAATGGGTCCTGATGACTTTTTTGAAATAAGGAGTAGTGCCCGCCACCAGACCTCTGATGGCCAAAACATGAACTCTCAGATGTAACTCTCTTGTTCTCCCTATCCATCTCCCTAAGCATGCCTCTCTCAATATGGTGAGCATAAGTCATGAGTCTGGAAATTTTCATATCACTCAACAACATAGCAGACCTGCACTCCTTCTTCACCATGTTTGAAACCTCATTTGGTCATGCGGGTCCGCTACCATAGAAGGGGCATAACTCGATAACTGAGTGAACTTCAAACTATACTTTTCGACTGGCATTGACCCCTGTATCAAGTTCATAAACTCCTCAGTATATGCTTTCCTCAACTCCCTGGGAAAGAACTGGTCGAGAAAATCCCTCTCGAAACACTCCCAAGTCATAGGGACCACATCCTTAGCTCTAGCCTCCTTCTATTCGGTAAACCAGATATGAGGTACATCCTTGAGTTGGTAGGATGCGAGCTCCACACAATCAGCACCAATCACTTGCATAATATCAAATATATTCTTCACTTGATCAATAAAGTTAAGTGGGTCCTCACTTACTTTCGAACCACAAAATTCAGGTGTGTTCATTCGAACAAAATCACGAACCCGATTCGCTACCCCACCTTGAGGGTCGACTGGGATAGGAGCCAGCTAGTTGGCTTGGGCGGCAAAGGTTTGGGCTAGCAAATGGATGGAATTCCTGAATTCCTTATTCATGACCTCGGGGTACAGAATTGGAGGAGCATCATTTCCAGCGGCTCGGTAAGGCATAGCACATCGAGGCATAATCTAAAACATACAAGGTAAGTATTAGAGAAACATTAGAGTTAAGCTCTATCGCACTACATGATCATGAAAGAAGTGAAGTTTTCTAAGAAACCTCATAACTTCCCTCTTATATGGGTGGCGTGCTTTACACATATGAAAGAGACTCTATTTGATGCGGCTTTCAGACATCCTAGGACTCTTGAACTTGAGGCTCTGATACCAAGTTTTTCATGCCCCGAGGTTACCCCCTAGACGTAACACGGGACTTGGGACCATAAGTTCCCCAAGCTAACCCTAGGTCATAGCATTCTCAAACATAATAAAAGATAAGTGGAAGCATAATAGATAAATACAGAATCCCATAAATTGATAATCAAATCAAATAGGAATACAAAATCCAGAAAGAGAGTCAAAAGTTGTCTATGTCTGAAAAGCCTCAACTCATGAAATAAAGAGTTGTTAGGACAAGACCCTAGCTAACTAGAATTGTGGAAAATACAATAGCTAACACTGACTAAGAACATAACTAGCCCTCGATTTTAGAGGACTCACCAACAGCTGACAGAAAGTGGCCTGGAAGCTCTAGCCACGAGTCTGAGAAGGAACACCTGAATCTGCATCATCAAAGGATGCAGGAAAGATATGCATCAGTACTATAGGATGTATCGAGTATGAGAGCGATGCATGAATATGATAAACACCATTAAAACATACTTAAAATTACTTGTTACATAAAGAAAGGACATGAATAAGTATTAAGATAAGAGACATAAGACATGAAAGAAAACATAAGTTCAAAGTATAGAATCATATAACTTCATAGTTTGAAAATGATCATGTGGGAGTTTCTCTTAACCGGCATAAACCATGCTGAGCTACATGGAGTCTAGTGTCATGTACCCCCACTGAAAAGGGCTATCCTAACCAGCAAAAGATAGAACTATGTCGTACCATGATCCTATCATAATAAGCCACAGAGGGAAACCTACGGTGGCAATATAGTTTTGGACTTGGGTTATCTGAACCCTCGTCTCTCGGTCCTAAATACTACTCCCAAAACATATAACATGAGCTCATATACATGTGACATATCTGATGCCAAACTTATTCATAATGTGTTCATACCCCAGATCATCATACTCCTCATGAATTCTAGTTTTAGAAATCGATTCATTAGCAATGATGGAACGTCAAGTGTCTTGTCTTGCATAATACTTCATGACAAGGAAGGTTTGCATGTCTCTAGTTCAAATTTACAATACATAAATTTTAATAGAACATAGGAACTAGGCATGCACATACTTTAAAATTCATGGAAAACATGCTATCAAACCCAATTTGCATAAATCCATCTCATGCATATAGAAATTGTCATGGTTACACTTCAATTCATGATATAAGAATTCCCATGTAAAATCCCATGTAAAATCATGCAATTTAGTAGAAATTTCATAATCAAATCATGAGAAGATAATATATAGCAAAATCCATAAGAATTGGGTAAAAACCCTAATTTAAAAATTCATAGCAATCAAAAAGGAATTTGGGGTTTTGGGCACAAGGGTGAATGAAACCCATTGTTGATTACCCACATACATTGATTAAAGCTAACCCACTTTAATGGAAAAGACTTTTGAGACTTGAGCTTGGAACTTGAGAGAAGAACATTTCCTTTTTGATAGAAGAATGAGGTAATGAGGAGAGACTTAGGCTAATAACGCTAAGAATTATGCTAAAAATGGCAAAAAAAACCTCACTTAGGAGTTAAAAGGATGGGAAATGTCCAAAATACCCCTGGGACATAATTAAAAAAAAGTTGGAAAATGGGTCGGCTTCAGGAATCACGGGTCGGTTCTATGGGTCATAATTTGAATCACAACCCGTGGTTCCAGCTCGGAGTTCCTGGACAATAATTCAAGCTGCAGAAAGACTTTCTACGGGTCAACAGGATGGACCCGTAGAATGGATGATAGGTCATTATTAGGACTCATGCTTCTATGGGACTTAGATGGTCTCTGGTCAAACCACGACTCAAAATGACAATCCATCATTCAAATGACGGGCCGTAGAATCGAGTTGTTAAACCTGAGGGACTTGTCACCCCTCTAATCTGGTTCCACGAGTTGATAGGATGAACCCGTGTTTTGAAACACGGCCCATAGAACCAACTTTTGGTTCAAGACCAGAGGCTGAATCATCAGAAGGGAATCACAGTTCCATTCGATGACCCGTGGTTCAAATCATGGCCCGTGGTTTGGACCCATCATTCTTGGAACATGAAAATTTTCAGAGTTTTAGACTTAGATAGCTGGTTTGATTTCTGAGGTGTTACAAATGCATGTCATACACAACCAAGTGTTAGCAATGGTGGTGTTTTCCAGTAGCTAACCGGGATCATACCTGCCAACTCACGGCCATCTATGTCCCATACCTATAAATATAGGTGATAGGCCCTATACCTCTCGATTATAGCTTTAGAGTTTAATGCATAGCATGTCATGTCATGGATGTGTAATGCACGTATGTCATCATAATTATATTGCCAATCGTGTCCCGTTGGTACTCTTGTTAACATGATCTTGTAATTACTTTCGTATAACATGTATATGCCCCGTAGAACCTTAAGTGCTATCAGAATAGATTTTAACACTTAACTCGACTTTAGAAAGGTAACTTAAACCTGAGAATGTTCATAAAGAGCTTAAGGTGCTTCACTTAGTTTCTATATATGTTTACCTAATAGTTTGTGAAAGAAAGTATTTCAAAAATCAAGTCCTTTAGTAGTTTAAACATAGGAGTTACATTTGAGGGTTTTGAAAATCGACGTATTATTTTAAAGTTATCCGAAAATCATTTTGGTGAGGAAGGAGGGTTGGTTGTGAATTCTTTGTATTCCTTTGCAACATTTTAATTCACAACACCCAAAGAAGAATAAGAACTCCTACATATAGATATATAGTTAAGGAAGCCGACAAAATGATATGTAGATGCCGAATATCCTATATAACCTAATGAGTAGAAGATCACAATAATAATACCATAAAAATACTTCTGCTATGATCCCAATGCCTTTCACAGAAGATATTTCTAGCAGTAGAATAGTAAAATATCGCATTTGACGATTTAGGAATTTTCTAAAGTTCGTGCTCAAAGGAAGGACAAGACTTAACCTTAACATACCTTTCCAACGAACATATGAATGCCCGTAGTTCCTTCACAGAAGTTGTTCCTTATGTCTTAAGCTTCGCAAACACTTTATATACGCAGCTTATACACACCTAAAAATAGTTTATAATTAAGCTTAAATCAGTAGATTTGCCATAGGATCATAACTTGAGGAAACGTCCGTAGAACTTCATAAAAATTATCATAAAAGAGCCCCTAGATGGTTACCTTAGCAAACTAAGTGTAAATATTAAAGAACCACCAAGAAATACCAAATCCTATCTGCTGAAACCAGCTCCAAACGTGGCTTATCCAAGGGGAAAATGGTTGCCACGTGTAGAGATCATATTTCTAGGCAGGGGGCAAACTTTAGCAATAGAAATCACAAAAACCGCACCTTGATCGCTCAAGAACTTCCTGGTAACCCTCTACTATGTTTCTCCCTCTTTCAGAACTATTTTTAGAATGTTTTTATGACTTAAAATGTCAATAGACATATATATTCTAATCTTGACCCGACCCGGTTCTCGACCCAGTTTTAGCACAGACAGTCCGCGGTAAAATAGTCATAACTTTTTACTTCGAGATCCCCTTGATGTGATGTTTTCTGAGTTGGAAAATAGACTCATAGACCGTTGATTTGGAAGGTCGGAGGCCCTCTAACTCTTCATATAATGGTTGAAAATCTCCAAGACATTTGACCAAAAGTTCAAAAAATTTATTAAAGAAAATTACGGTAACTTTTGCCGACTCTTATTTCACAACTTGCTTGACTTCCAAACTTAACATACGATATTGAGAAATTATAATACCTCATAACACATCATTCTTAGCATATCATATACTCTTAGTCTTATCCCAAAGCTACAGGTTAGTTTAAACTTTTCAAATGAGCAAGGTGGTACACGAGACATTTCTTTAACTCAACCTTTTGTCTAAGGGCTCTCCTTGACCTAAGACTTAGTTTAATTCTTTTTTATTATTACCCATTTGAAAATTTATTCTCCAGACGTCCACAACAAATCATATACACCTCATACACTCACGTCATGCTACGTATATTATACGAAAAAAATTTACGGGGTCTAACACATACCAAGTTCTGAAGGCTATCTTCAGAATGTCACAATCTCTGACTCTAAGCTGGTGATAACCGGATCTGAGGTAAATCTTAGAGAAGCAA
The DNA here is from genome assembly GCA_003996215.1 of Jaltomata sinuosa. Lineage (NCBI taxonomy): Eukaryota > Viridiplantae > Streptophyta > Magnoliopsida > Solanales > Solanaceae > Jaltomata > Jaltomata sinuosa. The sequence goes on along the minus strand of QJPP01003025.1, from coordinate 5,670 downwards.
CTAGCACCCTAAAGTTGATCGAATAAGTCATCAAGCTGGGGATTGAATACATATTCTTGATTGTGACTTTGTTCAACTGACGGTAGTCGATGCACATGTAATGGCCCTTCCGGTTATTTCCACGTATACGTTTTCCTTGAACCGTTAGAGCTTGTTTGTAGCAGTCCCAAGTAACTTAAGGCTTGTCAGGACCGGTATTTCGGTGTTGGGTCCATTTGTTTAGTCGCATTATAAGTTTTGAAGTCATTCAAATCGGCAAAAGTTATCGTAAGTTCTTTAATAAATTTTTGAACTTTGGGTAAAATGTCTCGGTGTTTTTCTCTCAATATATAAATAGTTAGAAGTCTCCCAAAATACCAAATCGAAGGTCTACGAGTCTAGTTTCCAACACATAAAACCTCACGTCCAACTGATCTGGGAGTAAACAGTTATGACTGTTTTACCGCGGACTGTCTGGCAAAAAATGGGTTGCGAACCGGGTCGCGAACCGGGTCGGGTTAAACTCGATTTAAGCCTCAACTTCACGTTTTAAAACGCCATTTCAGTTCTGAAACAGTGATAAAATATAAGGGAGGATCCCGAGAGAATTCTTGAGTATCAAAATCGTGCGTTGGTGAATTACGAGCCTAAGCTTAAGAATTTTATTAACATCGCGCGTGTATTTGAAAATATTTTATTTAAAAGTTGAATTTGGTGAAAATTATATTATTATTACCTTTTAAAAATATTTTAAAGGTTTATGAAAAAATATTTTTGTTACGATATAATTGTATATGTATTTATTTTATAAGGTTTTTATACATCGTAATATTTTAATGGAGATAGTAAATTTAGTTATGTTAAAATTTATTATTATAATATAGTAGGTTTTATTGGAGATAATTTTCTATTTAATGGGATATATTTAAAATATTATATTTATTTACCATGAATTTATGCAATACCCGAATATTTATATAACGGAAGGGGCGATGAGGTGTTAAATAACCCCCACTTCCATGAGGAAGTGGAGGGGAGGGGCACACAAGGTGGTAGGCTGCCAAATGTCGACAAACAATGGCAATTGCTGCCTACTCACTTAATCATTTGAGCAATTACTATGTTTATTGGTTTCTATTCACCGAAACCATTTGAACAAATTGCTAGGTAAGTTGCTACCAACATTACTTAATACTTCTTTGAAATATAATTGTGGTGAAAAAATTACCACAGTACATCATTCACTTGTCACGTTAAAAGTTGATTCCAATAAGCAAGATCTTGATAATTTATTGGTTCACCAAAAAGAAAATCAATTGTCTACGTCAAGTTATTCAAGCCTAATTTCGAGTTGGATTTCATTTCAGAGTTTCTCAGAGCGGTTCGAGCGTGGACATCGTCGTTCTAGTAGCTTGTCATCGGACGACAGGTAGGTTACGGTTTTATTTCCCTAGATTCCGCATAAAAAGAATAAAATTGTATTAATGGGCATCCTTGGGTTGGTTTATTAGGTTGGTACCACAAACCTCGACCGCTTTATTCATGTCCACCTTCTTTTGTTCCTCCATTGCTTGTAGTATTTGCCGATATATTTTATTTACCCTTGTGGTCCTGTGAGACCTTGTTGACTCTGGAACATAGAAGGTGGGATTTTGGGAATGTCCGCGAGTCCCGGGCATAGAATTATCCTTCTAGGCTGGTTATGCTTGTTGAGTAGCTGTGGGCCTGTGCAGGGTCGATAGGTTGATTGTAAGCTGCTGGGCAGCTATTGTGTTTGATCATACCATTTTCATGCATATAAAGAGGTTTTATACATGTTTTACTACGGTTTGGGCTTTGGGCCTACTGACACTATTTTCTAAATCCTGCATGGCCCGGGGGGCCCGTTTTTTATGGAAATAATTTGGAAATGGTTTGATTTAACTTGTGAATATTCCTGGGTAAAAGGAAGTAAAATTATGTTTTAAAACACCAGTTTTACTACTACGCTAGACTCAGCAGGGCCGGGGTGCTAGTTGAGTTTTCTTGATACTTGAGATGATTTTTATCCTCGGTCGGACCGAGCACCTGAGATGAATTTTTATTGTTTAGACCCGGTTATCCCCGGGCACCCTTGGAGGGGTTTTTTGAGATATTTTCCTACTACTTTAGTCCTGGACGGGGCCTGGGCATGCCTATTCGAGACTGGGTCTCTATCTTGATCCCGGACTTGCTTCCGGATGACATGTTTTGATACTGAGTTGTAGTATGGGGTCTGGGACCTCCATGGACCTTGCCATCCGAGCCAGGGGCTACGGGCTGCGTGTGCCGGAGGAGGGGTATATGGTGGAGTAGAGGTATACGGGCAGTGTCCTTCCATGGAACCTACATGCTGGGCCGTATCGGCACCGGAGGAGGTACATACAGAGATACCATTTCACTTGAGATCTTCATGCATCATATCATTCATCGTTCGAGGCTCCACCCTTGTTTGTTGTTTGCTGATTGTACGCTCCGGTAGTATGGGATGCCGGAGGGTTTGTATTCACTTGTTTGTGTTCCTCGGTTGTATGGGCGGCCGGGGGACTGTAGGTAGACTTTTGCTATTTACTTTCAAAATTGTTCTCTATTAGGGATAAGTATGAGATTGGTTACTGCTAGACTGTTAGTTTCTGGATTTGAGATTGATATGATTAGTTGAGTTTGATTCATATCTCTGAGCATGCCTATCATTACTCTTTCTCTCTTCTTCTTACACTTGAGGTTACTGGTATACCGTCCATTTCGTAAACTTATTTTGTATACACTGTTGTTGTAAGGAACCCAGGTGCGTTGTTTCTTACTTTCACCTGTGCCTATGGTGTGTATATTCTGCTTACTAGCCTCACATGTGGTTTTGTTGTTTTCCCTCTAGGCTAGTTCCTGTGTACCTTTCGTTGATTTCTGTGACTGCTTGCTTTTATTCTGTCTGTTACTATGCTTTTATCTTATATGTGCTCAGTCGGCCTATGATACCTACTGGGTACCTTATGCATCGCATTTGGTGCTCACCCCTACCCCCTGCATCTTTGGGTGCAGATCCTAGCGTGGGCCATCGCCGTTAGATCGTTGTGATTCGTGCTTGGAGATCTGTTGGGGACCACTTCAGGGTGAGGGTGAGCTCTTGGCGATAGGAGCTTAGCTTTAGTTTATCTTTTGCTTCATGTACTCTATTACCATTCAGAGTCATCTGTATATATTGTTTTGGATCATTTACACTCTATGTATGTAGTTTTGGCTCTATACTATGATACCAGGTCTTGGGGTTTGGTTTAGTTTCCGCATGTGTATATATTTATAGTCCTTTTATCTGTTCAATTCGTCTTGTTCTCTTAGTTGTTAGATAGTAGCCCATTACTAACTGTTGTAGGTGCCATCATGACCAAGAAATCGGGTCGTGACAACTTGGTATCAGAGCTTTAGGCTCACCGGTGTCATCTGTATAGGAGCCAATGTCTAGTAGAGTCCTGCGGATCGGGGAGGAGACGTCCGTACTCAATCTTTGGGAGGCTACAGTGGCATTTTAGGAAATTTCACTCTTTCATTGCTTCTGTGTCGTGCGTAGAACCCTTAAAGTTTCTGGAAATTTCATTTGTTCTACTTCATTCTTCCGCAGATGGTTCATACGAGATCATCGGCATCACGCGGAGATGAGCCTCCAGCACTAGCTCCAGCTCCAGCACCAGCTCCAGCTCAAGCTCCAGCACCAGCTCTAGCGCCAGCTCCAGCGCCAGCTCCAGTACCAGCTCCAGTGCCCACTTATGTGCCAGCTCCAGCCGCAGCTCAGTCTCCAGATATTCGGGGATTGCTATTACAGCTTTTGGGTGTGATTGGAGAGCGACCTTTTGAGGTAGCGCAGACATCCGCCCAGGGGGAAGCCCTGGGTGCACAGAGCTTAGAAGCGCAGCCAGCTACGATGGCTCCCCGTGTGGAGGTCATTTCGGTTCCATCTATTGCACAGCCTCTTGCTCCTCGCCCAGTTATGACAGAGTCAGAGCAGAAGGTGTTGGGTAGGTTTTTGAGGTTAGCACCTCCGAGGTTTGCTGGTACTTCTGGACAGGACCCACATGACTTTATACTACCTATCAGTTGGAGGGCCCAGCGAAGTTATGATGGAGGGCCCAGGTTGCTTGTAGACCACCATCGTCACCTCCTTTGAACTGGTCTGAGTTTTATGAGGCCTTTATGGCCAAGTTCCTACCCCAGAGTAATCGGGAGCGTCGCAGGGAGCAGTTTACTCACCTTACGCAGGGGTCTACGACTATCTCGGAGTATGAGACCCTTTTCCATCAGCTAGCACCGTTCGGAGCTATGATCATTCCTACCGAGGCTGATAGGATTCGCAGATTTGTATGGGTTTTGAGGCCAGAGATCAGGCAGGCAGCTGAGATATTGATTGCCAGTGGTCGGTCATTCCAGGCTATTGTAGCCTATGCCCACACTGTGGAGGACTTACAGCGACATGATCAGGGGTCCAAAGATAAGAGGCCTCGACATCAGGGTGTCTATAGTGGTTCCAGATATGGTGGTAGAGGTCCTGGCCAGTGGAGCCAGAGTTATCAGCCACAGCAGTACCAGGGTCAGTCCAGCCGACCGGTTCAGGCTTCCCTTCAGACTTTCGGTAGTACCCAGTTTGAGCAGGGTCAGAGCAGCCATCAGGGCTATGGCGGTAAGTCTTCAAGGGGTACAGTTTCTGGGGCATCAGGTCGTGGTGTTCATATGGGATCTGCTGGTTCATCTCGACTGAGTAGGCCGTCAGGGGCTTATTTTACTTGTGGTGCGATTGGTCATTTTGCTAGAGATTGCCCTCAGCAGGATACAGTTTAGTTGGCCGAGCCTTTACGGGTAGTTCAGCCCCCCGCTAGAAGGGGTGGTCGTCAGGGTAGAGGTGGTGCTCCGCACAATAGAGCAGGTGGTAGGGATGCAGTCGGGCAGGTGGAGGTCGTCGTCAGTTTTACGCGGTCCCTAGGAGACCAGAGGCAGAGGCCTTAGATGCTGTGATTACAGGTATGATTTCTGTGTGCCATCAGTCTGCTATGGCTTTATTTGATCCTGGATCCACTTGTTTATATGTATCTTCCTACTTTGTACCTTGTTTGGGGTGGGATAGTGAGCCATTATCTGTTCCTGTTTCAGTTTCAACCCAAGTAGGAGATTCTTTAGTAGTCGATCGGATTGTGAGATCCTGTATGCTATCTGTTGGTGATTCCGAGACTTGGGGTGATTTGATGATTCTTGATATGCTAGATTTTGATGTGATACTGGGCATGGACTGGTTATCCCCTCACCGTGTGGTTTTGGATTGTTATGCCAAGACCATTACCATAGCCGTGCCCGGTGTATCCCCGGTTGTGTGGCAGGGTTCTGTTAGCCATGCACCATCTGGGATCATCTCTTGTCTTCGAGCTAGGAAGTTGATTTCCCGTGGGTGTTTAGCTTATCTAGTAGATGTCCGAGATGTTAGTGCTAACCTCACTTCTCCTGAGTCTGTTCCTGTGGTTAGAGAGTTCCTCGATGTGTTTCCTATCGACCTGCCAGTCCTTCCACCTGAGAGAGATATTGATTTTTCTATTGAGTTAGAGCTGGGCACTAGGCCCATTTCTATTTCTCCTTACCGTATGGCTCCTGCTGAGTTGAGGGAGCTTAAGGAGCAGCTCCAGGATCTGTTAGCTA